>CM067365.1:42521127-43003093 GCA_034401795.1 Chaetoderma sp. LZ-2023a
ACGCACGCATGCACGCACGCACGCACGCACGCACGCACGCACACACACACACACATTCATCCTTTTGTGGAAGATGCACCGTTATGTTTGATGCCAAAGTCATTCACTGAAACGCACTACACTCACAAGGACAGTCCTGACCCGGGAGATAACTGAATGTTATTGACTACTGATCACACTCCTAGCGTGTCCTCAGCTGATATGGCATGGAAATTGTGTCCTGCAGCAGTCGTGTTGTTTTAGTCCTGCAGCAGTGGTGCTGTTATCTTTTACTGAGCGTCGATTGCGTCACTTCCATTGACCACAGCCATATGTCGCTGCCATCTAGCCGCCGCTGTATACCTGCACTTGTCACTTGAGCCAGTGGCACTTGTCACATATTAAAGTTCTCTTGTGTTAGGACACTTCGTGCAGTTGTTGATGCCGGTCGCTGTGATTGGGTGCGTCTGTTGCCACTCCACATTGGTGGGAACCACTCAGGACTGGATATCTTCATGTCCACAGTCGTGAAGCAGGAACTCCTAGCAGTGGTGTTTCATGGATGTCAGCTGCAATTTACCTTTACAGAGTATCCATTTATCAATCTGATGTCATATGTCGTCATAATCAGCTACGCGGCGTGTAGGATGACGTCATAATTATTACATCATAAATGATTCTATATGGCCCGCCTTTAACTCTTAATAGTCCGAAACGTTGTACGAATTGTATGTCTCTACTATTTAATAAACATCCTTTTGAATATTTTGAAACTAATTTGACTCGGCGCTGTTGCTGCCATAGTCGGCAACAGCAACCAGTCAAATCAGTTTCAAAATATTCAACAGCTTACCTGTATAGCTTTCTGGAAATTGATAGTGAGTTCAGAGATCGATCGCTCCCAACACGAGCGAGGGATGGGTGGAGCTTAAATAGATATTGACCGGCCATGGCTAAAATTGGAAAGGTCCATTGTGGCAGCTGTCGTCGTCTGGAGAGGAGGTAGTCAATACATGTAAAGCTAACTATCACTTTAAGGTACCGCACATTGAAGAGGTCAGCGGAACAACATTTCCGACCTTCCACTTGAACAGCACAAATGAGAAAGTCTTCAGATACGACTTTCCAGATCGTGTAGACCCACTCCGAGGAGGGAGAGGGCGAGTATGTAGCTCGTCATCGTCCTCAGCATTAGTCATATGTTCGCCGGACTCCTGGCTTGGTAGGAGAGGGGTCGAAATGGCACCGCGGTGCTTTGGACTAACGTCGGGAATACATGTCTCCATAGAGACATCTGTCTGGGTACCAGTGTTACGTGGGATGCCCAGTCCGAGCTCTGGCACTGGGTCGTCACCAACACAAGGTTTAGGTCGATTGAAGTGGATGACTGAGGTCAGGCCATCTGAGGCGCAGATCCAGTAGGTCAAGTCCGACTTCTTACCTACTACCACATAGGGGCCTTTCCACTAGTAACTCAGTTTACTCGGCACATTTGCAAAACCTCGTGAATTGTGAACCCAAACCATTTTTCCCGCCTCATAAGGGTCTACATGCACTCGCCGGTCATGCCACGTTTTCTGACGCTGGTGTGCAGTGGATAAAGTTGCTCTCACTAGCTCATGGGTCTGTTCCATCCATCGCCGCATGAGCTCTACATAGAGAGATGGTGAATTTTTCTCTCCTGGAATCATGGGCATGGCCAGGTCCAAGGGTAGGCTAATTCAATGCCTAACATTAACCGAGCATGAGTAGAACCCGTGCTGGAACGTGTCGAGGTGCAGTATGCCATGAGCACATATGGGAGTTGTAAATCCCAATTGTGACAATCAAGGTGTATTTCCCTAGTCAACATCTTGGCCAGGGTTCGGTTGAACCTCTCTACCATCCCATCACTTCATGGATGATAGGGCGTCGTGCATGTTTTGACTATGTGGAACAATTTGCAGAGCTCGGAGATCAGCCGGCTCTCAAAATTACTTCCTTGGTCGGATTGTAGTTCATAGGGCATACCGAAGCGGCAGAACGCATTGCTAGACAGGACCTCCGCTACTGTGGATGCCTCTTGGTCCGGCAAAGCGAATGCCTCTTCCCACTTCGTAAAATAATCTTGCAACACGGAGATGTACTTGTTTCCTTCATCCATCATATTCAAGGTCCGAGCACATCAATAGCCACTCGCTCCCACGGTGCACCAGCAATTTTAGCTTGTAGGGGTGCGTAATGGTGCTGGCCAACAGTGCATCTTTGGCATGGGACACATTTGGTGACCCATGCCTTTACACTATCACATATCCCAATCCAGTGGAACCTCTGTTTGATGCGATCCACTGTTCTTTCTACAGCTAAATGTCTAGTGTTGTCATGCAGTTCCTGGAGTATAATAACACGATAACGCTCAGGAATTACCATCCGGTTATTAATGTAGAGGGCGCCACCTTGTATATGACATTCTCCAAACCTTTAATAGTAATATTTAGCTGTTGTGGAAAGTGAGGTAACAGATTCCTTAAGAGGATGTACCCCCTCCTGGATCCATGTGTATATATTCCATGTTTGTGCATCTTATTGCTTGTTCGTGAACGACTGTCTCCGGATCCCACTTTGCACACCATGGCTTGGGGAGCACAGGAGATGGCTGTGTTCGTCACTGTGGTGGCCACTTTTTGTTCATCCTCGAGTCCAATTCCGATCAAGGCATCTGCATTTCCATGCAGCTTGCCAGGTCTATGAACAGCATTGAAGTTAACGGCATGCAGGAATTCCTGCCACCTCGCTACCTGGCCCTCCAGATTTTTTAGGTTTCTGAGCCAGTGTAGTGAAGCGTGATCAGTACGGAGTGTAAATGGGTGCCCGTACAGAAAGTGCTTGTAATATTTGGCAAAATACACCCAGCTAACAATTCCCTCTTAGTGGTCGCGTAACGTTTCCATGCTTTATTCAGAGTATGCGAACCATAGACCAGTACCTGCTCTGTTCCATCTTCTGTGACCTGAGATAGAACTGCACCTATTGCATAAGCAGATGCATCAGTGTCTAAGATGAAATCGAGGTTACGGTTAGGATGAGCAAGAATTGGTGCAGTTGTCAAATGTCCCTTCAGCGCCCTGAAGGAACCTTCACACTCACTCGTCCACTCAATGAGACGTTCGAATGTTCCAGGAGCATTGCACAAGCCATAGGGAATCTTGCGGAATTGGAAAAGACCATCTCTGCATATGAATGCAGTCTTCTGCTGGTCAGCCTCATCCATGTCTACCTGCCAGTACCCACTAGCTAAGTCAAGGGTACAAAACCACTTGGCTCCAGATAAGTAATCTAAGGCCTGATCAATCCGTGGTAACAGATATGCATCTTTGAAGCTAAAATCGTTTAGGCGGCAGTAGTCGATGCAAAACCGCAAAGATCCATCCTTCTTGCCTGCTAGTACAATGGGAATGCCCCAGGGGGATGCCGAGGGCTCTATGACTCCTGTCCGCAACATGTCATTCACTTGTTGATGTGCTTCTGCCTCCTTGTGAATGGGAAGATGTCATACGGGTTGTCGAATGAGTCAACTATTTCCAGTGGCGATGGAGTGTCGCACGAGGTGAGTTGCTCTCAGATCCATGTCTCCGGCCAGAAAACCTTCGCGATACTTATGTAATATACGTTGTGCATCACGTTTGTGAGAGTGAGCTAAACCAACTGTGGCATGCAAATAAATGTCATGCAGGTGTTCAGGTAACTCATCCTCAGAAGTTGTTGCTGGTGTAGGTGCGGTAGGGGTGTCTCCAGTGAAATCACATCCACCAGATGGCCACAATGAACTCATTGTACTAGTGTTATCGGGTTCGCTGTGCCATTGAATACCCTAAATGGTATATTTTCCTTGTTGGTGGTATCCACGATCATCCGGGGACTTGCACATTGTGAGGCGATCATGTAATTAGGGTCAGGTTCCAGCATGGTTGTGTGTGTGTTGCTTCCTAACTGTGGTGCGGTGGCCAATAATATTTCCTCTTGTCCCGGCTCAACTGTAGCCGTAGATGCCAAACTCACCACACAAGTGCCATACAGTGATCATTCCAGTCCAAGGGATATGCAGCGGCTGTGTATGTCTAATTCCTGTTGTCTGCAATGTTTGAGAGCTTCGCTGGCAATGAGGAATTCAGAACCTAGTAGGGCATCGTTTTGAATACAAGCAATTACAACTCACTGTATGAATTGCATTTCCTCTATTTGTATCATGAGCTTTACCATACCAGCTACAGGAACATCGGCTCTGCTAGCTGTTTGTAAAAATATGGTTGTAGGCCTAAGGGGTGGCTTTTTATGAGGTGGGATGCTCTCATACAAGCACTTGTTAAAAACGGTGATGGAAGCGCCAGTGTCTATGGTGGCACTGGTCGAAACACGACTAAACTGGCAAACACACTTGTATATTACTTTGTGGTGTGCTTGTGGAAGAGTTTCCAATGATACTGCCTGAGGAATTTCCTTTGGTGCAGTATCGTCCTGTATGTAGTCAGTTTGCCTTTTGATAGCTTCCATAACTGCAATTGGTGGCTGAGTGAGGAAGGGACCAACTCGTCATTGCCACTGGTGTGATTGCTTAGACGATGACGGGGTTGGGGGTAGCACTGGTGGTGTTGTTGATGCTGGTGTGCTGTATCATGAATTGATGTAGACAGCAGTCTGGACAGGACTCACGTGGTCGCGGATAAGGGCCAGCTGTGTTAGCCACTTCTGACAATGCATCATGGGATGTATAGTGGATGTGCAAAAGAAGCAGTGCCGGTGCTGTGGTTTGCCGCTCTTCGGATGATGCTTCTTCTTGCGGATCCATGATGCTGAAGGCTGACCGCTACCCGTGTCGCTGTTACTGCTGCTAGATGCGGTGGGTGATGCAGTTAGGAGCTGTGAGTTGCATACCACCAAGGGTCATCGGTATTAAGTGCTTTGGCGGTGCGTCATGGTGCGTGTATAACCGTTGTTTCAGTGAAGGTGCTACAACCAACCACTGCCGTTTTACATAGGAAAGAACGTTTGTGAGATGTAGAGGTTGCAGGGTCACAACCTCTCACAGAGGGAGATGTTGGTGGTGCCGTGCCACGGATGCAGTGTGCATGGTTGGCACCGACTTTTGTGACTTATGTGTGTGGTTGTGTACTATCGCGTAAGCAGTATTTTGAGTTGTAGTGTTAGCCACCTGACCTTGTTGTCTGGAGGCCATAGTTGAGCTGGGTTGTGAGAGTGGGCACCAATATGACTCTATAATTGGTGCCCATTCCAGTTTAACGAGGACTCAGGTTGCGGTGTACGTCGGTCAGCTGTTGGAGTTGTAGATGGAGGCCAATTTGGGCATCGTTTCTTCCAGTGGCCCGGCTGACCACATCCATAACATGTGTTTGGCGGCTATGTGTGTGCTACCATACTTGAAGCTGGTCGTGTAGTCGACTGTGTTGCGACGGTGGTGCTGAGCATGGTAACTAAGTTGGTGAGTGCGGAGATCTGTTTGGTTATCTCTTCCAACATATCGTGCATGTGTTGTCTATTGTTGTTGTTGTGCTGGTTTCCACGTCCGGGGGCATTGTTGTGCCCCACCTGCGCCCCCCCCCCCCCACACCCCGATGGGGCTGGCCACCCCCTCTTCCTCTAGGCGTGTGATTGTGACTGGTGGGGTGTTCAGATTGTGTTGTGCACGGGTCTGTTGCTGATGCGGATGGAGGTGCAGATGTGGTGTCGGCGGCGATTAGGAGGTGTGCATCGCTTACCTCATTAATTGGATGCAATTGGTGGCAATTGACTTTTTCCCAATCCAAGAAATTCTCAATTCTGACAGCAGTTGCTGTCAATGATTGTAAATTATTATGTTCTATAAGAAACTTGATGAAGGTGTCGAGATGAAGATGCATAACTCCCTCGTGATTGGTGCTGGGGTATGTGCATGTAACAAGTCGCCGGATATGATTTGCTAACTCTGGCAAGGTCTCCTCAGCTCGTCTACACAAGTTTTTAAGCTGAAGACGACTTGTTTCTCCGAGGGAGGTATCTCTGAATCTTCTGACAGCGCCTTTTCCAGTTCCGTGTAGCTTGGTGTGGAGACTGACCCCAAATCAAGGACTTGTAATGCTTTGCCAGACAGCTTTGCAGCCAAATACTCTCCCATTTGTCGACCCGTCCATCGGTTTGTGTGGCTAATAATCTCGAACAGGCACTTGTAATTGCCCAGTCACTCTCCCCACTGAATTCGAGAGGGAGAATGACTCGGCCATGGCCATGATATGGTACCATAGGCACGAATCCGGGTGGCACGGCTAGGGTGAATGGTGTGAACGCGGATGTAGTCTGCGTGTTGGTGTTGGTGTCAGTGGTTGTTCCTGCTGCTGGTCTCGCAGATACCACATCTGTGAAGAGAATTCCCGACGATGATGTTGTGTGCTATACATGGGTTCCACCGAATACTGCCCTGATGTGGGTCTATAGACAGGTGTTGGTCTATAGACTGGTGGAGGCATTCCGTGTATGTGATGCGGAAGTTCCGTAGGTTGCTGTGATGGGCGTTCTCCATACGGAGGTGGTCCAGGAGATTGAGGGGGTGGTGCATGCCGTGTGATGATGTGTTCCTTCTGGTATAATATTGAAATGGATGTTCCACATCACCTGGTTCGCATCGCGGTCCAGGTGGGTAATATGGCGACGACGTTCTGATAGGAGATGTGGGACACGGTGCATGAGGGGCAGGCCATTGGTCACCTTCTGATGATATGGGTGAACGGTCATGATGAATTGGTGTGCCCCTGTAGTGGTCTTTGTCATGGTTGACCGTGATCCGGCAAAGGTGTTGAGTGCCTATCATCATGGATATCCGACAATGTGATGTATTGAATACTCACCTGCGAGGCATCGTGGAAGACCCCCTCGCTGATCAGCGAATAGTCGTGTTAATTGGGTGCTGGTAGTTCCGCACTGGGGAAATTTCTGGCATAGTCGGTGAGCACGCGTGCAGTTCTGCCGTTATATGATGCTACATCCATATCTAAGGAGTGCTGATCTTCGATTGAAGGAGACTGAATGAGAGGCAGATATCCATCTCCAGTCACCTTGCCGTGAGGGCATTGTGGGTTCCAAGACCGCACCCAGTCACTGTACGGAGTTAGATGGAGATCTGCATCCTATCCGTCACCTGGTGTGTCGGGGGTGGACCATATGAGATCCAGCTCCGGGGACTAATATTTGCCTGTCATTAGGGATAAGTTTCAGGATGTTCAGAGATGCACTGCTGGCTGGTTAAAATAAATATATTTTCACAGCGCTTCCTACTTTGGCAGGGTTATCTATGCTAACTGGTATCCGAAGATACAGAGGAGGTGTATGCGAAATCAATACTTTGGTCTTCACCGCTTGGAAACCCCAATAGTTTCCCAAGTCGGATCATGCCAATGTGGCGACGGGAGTTCCAGACAATTAATAAGCCTTGCGGCTGGAGGAGCATAGAAAGACACAATCACTCAATATAATAAAAGGCCTACGGTAACTGGCCAATTTTACACAATCTAGCCAGTGTGCGGTGTTACATATCTGCTACACCAGGAAAAGAGGCTTGCACAAATGACTCTTAAGGAGCGGTTGTCCCTAACTACATTTATGCATGTCCTACCGAGCTAGAATAGCCAGGTTTAGTCGATCACATGTCAGGTTCGCGCAATGAGAACATGAACAGTGGCCTCAGTGTAAAATTGATGCTGGAGGTAAAGTGATGCAGATTTAGTGTTGCTATATAGTATAGCCTAGCGTACTGTGGTCCTCGTATTTTATATCAAATAAACAAAACATGTAACTAGGATGGCTGCTGCCATATACGTATATAAATTAACTGTCACGGTATTGACAATAAATCAGGTCATAGGACCTTGTGGTGCGTGTTAGTCATAAGCACAAAAAATAAGGATAATATTTACATTAAAGATATAAATTATAAAATGCGGTCTCAGACGACCGGTCGGTACCTATTAGTCATCAGTACCTGTAAAGAAATGAATAAATACAATAATACAGAAATATAGCTAAATGAGTATCTATTAGTCATCGGTATGGAAAAAGTTCATATGTCACCATGGATGATGGTTTACGGATGAGGAACACAAGATGGCACGATTCTGAAGTTGCTGGGAAATCTCCGCAGGGGAACTGTTGATACGGCTCACTATCAAGGATGGTGAAAAAGAACGATTATACGTGTGGATGTCCACTAGATAGTCAGAACAGCTCATACAAACAATTTAAGCAGAATGGTGGAAAGTTCCGTACTGTATTGCAAGTTTGAAAGTTGCCCATAACACAGAGGGCTACAGTAGAAAGTTGTAATTATACAATACATGTACATTTCTGGGTACACTATACATGTTACACCGCATAGCTCTTTATGCCAGGAAGAGTCTCACCAGACTGTGGCCTAAAAGTTAATTAACACACGACATGCTGCGCGGAAGTTTGATCGCCACATTTCAGCATGGTTCGGCAGATCTGACGACTTGTCCACCAAGATTCACCACTCTTTCTTCATACTGGAAAAGTTACATCGGGGCTGCGAGGCCTATCCGCAGGAAGGCTCCTCTAAAGTGTTGGAAGTGAGGGACTCTTCTATTCAATTAGTTACCCCTGGATAACCGTCCGAGGGCCTACAAAAACTAGATGCAGATGTTCGATTGCGGGCCAGAGACTAAGAACTGAAATCTGAAAGGCACTGCTGCAGTTATAGGGGAACCACAGTCAGTAAGCAGTTGCCCACGTCTTGCACTGCTCTGACCACACAACCTGCCACTTGTTCTCTCTCAATGAAGTGTGGTCTCGATTCTTGGTTTTGCGCTCCTTTTATGCTACCTGTGAGGTCATAAGCAGAACGCCCAGCCAATCAGCGGACGATCTGTAGCCAATCAGCGTGCAGATAGGAAGGGTGAGGACGCTATTACGTGATAGACATCCTCCCCATTCATTTAGTGCATACACGTGTTTACGACGTCCTTGTAATAGTTTGAAAATAATTTCAATGAGCTAAATTAGGATAACTCAGCCATTTCTGGTCCGATTTTAAAAAGGTAAATAGTTTTAGAATCCTCCTTTCATTTCTGTCCGGATAACTACAAATACCGATGAGAATAGTGGAATTTAAAGAAATTACGTGCACCAACCCGGTACACATTAGTATTAGACTTAGACGTTTCCAGAAACCTCTCTCATATGGCTTTATACACGCATACTATCCAACTCAGGGGGTGGGGGGTCGTGCTTGCAATGTACCTGGAGCAGTCATCCTATACTCAGCTGAGATTGGATGGTTCGTACCAATCCGGCTGATCCGCGCTACAGTAGGTCATGCCCTGGTCATACATCTTTCCTGACTGTAACATTAGTGGCGATGATGAGAAATTCGTCTCAGATTATCACCAGCACATGATACGAGGACGTGAGAACTCAATGTTGACTCAGGTCTCCATTGTATCATAACACTGGCACCCGATGTGGAGTGATTTGAAAACTAATAGCTGATAAACAAGTGAATAGAACATGGTGATAGGAGAAACGAAGGACTAGAATGGTTGTTCGAGTTTTCTACCTGCACTTCTAGTACGATTTTACATGGTCCCAAACGCCTCTCAAAGCCATCTATGCTTCCTCTATCCTGATGTTATCCTAGGCCTCTGTCATGACGTTGTCTAGCTTAAGCATCACTATGTCTGACTCACAGTCGGACTGGGTGAGCGATGTGGCGGACATTACGATATATGGTAAATAATGAACTGGAGATTGGAAAATGGTGGGAGGCCGGGTTTCCTATCATTCGAAACTTGAGGTGGTGGTTCGCATCTTAACAGTTCAACGTTTATAAACGGGCTAACAGTAGGGCTTGTAGCTAGTAGACAGCTGCCACGACTTCCTCTAATCGATAGAAATGTCTTGATCAATGACAGGAGTGTGACATAGACTTGTATGTTTGAAATAGGGGAGTAAATCTACAACAAAAACACGCCCACTGGCCAATGGGTGTGAGAGAGAGAGAGAGAGAGAGAGAGAGAGAGAGAGAGAGAGAGAGAGTGAGAGAGAGAGAGAGAGAGAGAGAGAGAGAGAGAGAGAGGGAGGGAGAGAGGGGAGGGAGAGGGAGGAGATGGAGAGGAGGGAGAGGATGGCAATATTTGTATACAAACAATAAGCGGTAATAGTACGAACAATTGCAGTAATGGACAATAACGCAATAGATGACTAACAGAGCATATGGCAGTGTAGTTGGATTGAGTGATATTCCAGCACTGGCTCCACGAGGGTTAAGAATCCTCGCCAGTAGATATGAGGCATGTGTGTTGGTGATGTCACTCGAGCGTCTGGTAATTGCCACTAATACATATAACACTAGTGTGGTAGGCCTCTCTCTATACCTCGACACTGGATTTGTTACAGTATCTTGGACGAAAAGCCTGTATGGCACTCTGCACATACGCTGTATCAAGGGACTGGCCTGGCTAACTTTTAGAGTGTATATACTTTGAAGATCATCCAACAGCAGGGTTATCTCAGGCCACACATTTTATTTCACGGGTTACATGAGCCATTTTGATACTTTCGGAATAGTGCCTTTTAATTTCTGAAAGTACCTTCAGATCTTCGCTTCGACATATAGTGATGAAGATATTGAAGAAATTGTGAAATTCTTCCCACTCAACTGCTGAGGTTAGCATTAATCTAGAGCTCGGTGCGCTAAGGAGCGGTGTATCATATTAACAAAAACCAAGATCCTGATATGTCTGGTGAGAAGGGAGGAGTTAGATGACCCTATCTGGGGTGACTTATATAAAGCGGCTTGTGAATCATAGAATAAGTGTGTAATTCTGTGTCCCGGTAATGGCCAGGGAAAAGCCTAGAAACATAGGTCACTAGCACTGCTTCCCCGCTAAAAAGAAACACTTTGATGCTTCCACCTCATTCATGGCTGCTGGTAGTACTATCTACTTATCTAAGGGGGTCACCTCTGATTATACCCAATTTGTGTACACCCAATATTGCAGCGGTGGACAATTAGGCAATTACAATCAAATAGAGCTGAAGCTGGTGGACAAGCCTGTAGCCATCATCTCTGATACTGGTCTATGTAAGAGAGAGACAGAGAGAGAGAGAGAGGAGAGAGACGAGAGAGAGAGAGAGAGAGGAGAGAGAGAGAGAGAGAGAAAGAGAGAGAAAGAGAGAGAGAGAGAGGAGAGAGAGAGAGAGAGAGAGAGAGAGAGAGCTAGAGAGAGAGAGAGAGAGAGAGCGAGCGAGCGAGCGAGAGAGAGAGAGAGAGGAGGGAGGGAGGGAGGGAGGGAGGGGGGGAGGAGAGGAGAGAGAGAGAGGGAGAGAGAGAGAGGGAGAGAGAGAGAGGGAGAGAGAGCGTACGAGGGAGGGAGAGAGAGAGAGAGAGAGAGAGAGAGAAAGAAAGATAGAGTAAAAGAATTTGCGGTGTTTTCACATATGACTCTGACTCCCTTTAAGGAGGAGTGAAGCCACGAACAAGACCGCGACTCAAGAACCTTAGTCCCAACTAAAAAACTAGAAAGTCGAAGTTCATGTATCCACCGCACTGTGACTGAGATCCGCATACTGTGTGTTGCCACCAATAACAGCAATCTTGCGAATAGCCGCACTGTGATATATTGTGTGCTTTCAGATTGTGTACATAATCTGGGTTATGCTGTTACCCCCACAAACTTTGATAGTCCCTAATTCTTGTGACCTTTCGCCTACAAATTCTTGTTCCCGCCTGTACTGTATTTAACTGTGATAGAGACTACTGCTTGAACTGCAACCCTGTTCTTGCTGGCATATAACTTTCTGATAAGGTTTTTGACGTATAATAAAAGTACTACTCTTTCTGCTGAAGCTGCATGGGTTTATCACTTTTCAATACCAATTGTACAAGCCATTAGATAACCATGCTATGTTTTTTGCTTTTTGTTACTGCTAGCAGTTTCCATATATCAAAATACACACCAATATCCATCCCACCCCATTGACGTCCCCTGCCCACAACCCCGTCCCCCACCCCTACCACATAAACCCACGACTATTTTCCTACAAACAGCCACTGGAGCTCATGTCCTAGTGGCAGGGATAGTCAACATCGTTATACAGATAGAGGAAATGCAATTCATACAACGAGTTGTAGTTGCCGCCATCCAAAATGATGCCCTTCTTAGCGCCAATTTCCTGAGCACCACTGAAGCCATAATTCACTGCAGGCAACACGAGTTAGACATATATAAGCTGACGTATACCCCATTGTATGAAACGTGCTTTAATACTAGTTAGCACAGCTACAAGTGAGCTGGGCCGAGAGGGACTTCTATGGGCCACTGCACCACCTTTTCGAGACACTACACACATGGCCCATCAACAAGTAACAGATATCCTAAGCCGTCATCGAACCTTCTGCCTCTTCTTGGGCCAGCCCCATAGTCTTAGCAGGTAAAGAGGATGACTCGTTGCGCTTCTGTATTGACTATAGGTGCCGGAATGACCTGAGAACGAAAGATGCATATCAGCTTCCCAGCATCGATAAAGCTCTGAATTCATTGGCTGGTGCGAAATGGTTCTGTACATTAGACCTAGCAAGTGACTGTTGACAAGTGGCCATGGAGGGGGCCGATCATGAAAATACAGGTTTCATGAGCCGGGAATGGCCTGTCCCAATTCTGTAGAATGCCCTATGGCCTCTGCAATGCCCCTGGAACCTTTGAGCGCCTAATGGAACAGATGCTCCGTAAACCTCAGTGGCAAATATGTTTGTGTTATTTGGATGATGTCATAGTATTTGGCTACACTTTTGAGCAAACTTTGGCAAACCTAGGCGAAGTATTAGAACATTTGAGGAATGCTAATCTCAAACTTAAACCCAAAAAGTGCCATCTTTTTAGACAAAAGGTTGAATTCCTGGGCCATGTAATATCTGCTGATGGTGTGGCTACCCAACCCAAGAGGACTCGAGCGGTGGCTGAATGGAAAACACCCACCACCATAACCGATATGTGCAGCTTCCTCAGCCTCTGTCAGTATTATCGATGATACATCCGGCATTTCAGTGAAACTGCTACACCATTGTTCCAAAAAGCGGAAACAAACTGACTATTCGAATGGACAGATGAGTTTGAGGATGCTTTCAATGCGTTAAAAGCACAGTTAGTATCTGTGACGATTCTTGCACATCCAAACACAAACCTCAATTTCATCCTCGACTTAGACGCCTCTGCATTTGCCATTGGCGTCATTCTATCCAATTCGCAGAAGATGGGGCAGAGTTGGTATTGGGTTATGGATCATGTACCCTCAGTGAAACCAAAAAACCGTATGCTACAATAATACGTGAATTATTAGCCGCGGTATAGCTCATGAAGTATTACAAACACTTTCTGTACGGTAGACCATTCACCTTACATACAGATCATGCCTCACTACACTGCCTCAGAAACCTGAAAAACAATGATAGATAGGATAACTCGGCCATTTCTGGTCAGATAGCTAGGTGGCAGAAATCCATGCACGCATATAACTTCACAGTCACACATCGGCCTGGCAAACTGCATGGAAACGCCGATGCCCTGAGCCGAATTGGACTCGAGGGAGACATTGAAGTTGTCACCACAGTGACACACAACACAGCCATTTCCTACCTTCCCAGAACTCTGGTGTGAGAACTGGTCAGTAGAAAAACTCGCTCATGCACAGGCAACATACATACATACAAAACACATATACATGTGGATTCGGGAGGGGTACGCATTATCCACATCGGAGAAATATGTAACAACGATATACCAAATGTTATGTGCACAATGACATTCGCTATATCAATAACCACCTGATTGTCCCCAAATGTTTTTGAGTTCCAACACTCAAGCAATTACATGACAATTCAGGCCACTTGGCCATTTAACGAACCACAGGTTAAATATACGTGATTGTGTAAAGGCATGGGTGGCCAAATGCGTACCCTGCCAACACTGTTTTGTTAGCCAACATCACCTCACGCCATTACAAAACAAAATCGCTGCGGTGCCGTGGGAACGAGTGGCTATCGATGTGCTTGGGCCCTTAAATATGATGGATGAGGGCAACAAATATATCCTCATGCTACAGGACTACTTTACAAAGTGAAAAGATGCATTCGCTTTGCCGGACCAAGAGGCAGCCACTGTGGTGGATGTCCTGGCCAGCAATGTGTTCTGACATTCTGGCATGCCTTATGAACTACATTCCAACCAAAGATACTAACATTGAGAGCCGTTTGATTGCTGAGCTCTGCAAAGCTTCCATATAGTAAAAACATGCACAACACCCTATCATCCGCATGGCAACGGGTTGGTAGAATGGTTTAATCATACTTTAACAATTATGTTAACTAAGGAAACTCACCTGGATTGTCAGGACCTAGCCATACCCAGGAATCCGGGTGAAATAAACTCATCATCTCTCTATGTAGAACTCATATGCCAAAGGATAGAACAGGCCCATGAACTCGTAGCTGACACCTTGCCCACTGTACATCACTGGCAGTAAACGTGGTATGACTGCCGAGTATATGGAAATCCAATGAAGCCAGAAAAAAAGATTTGGGTTCGGGATACCAGACATTCTGCAAATGTACCCATTAAACTGAGCTAGCAGTGAAAAGGTCCCTACGTAGTAGTAGTTAAGAAGTCCTACCAAATCTGCACCATGGATGGCCTGACCTCGGTCATCCATTTCGATCAACTTAAGCTATCATTTGGTGCTGACCCAGAGCCTGAGCTCCGCCCTGGTCCGTTACTGAATGCAGGCACCCAGACCACTGTTTCTGTGGAAACCAGTACACACGACATTAACCCACCCACCCCACCCCACCCCCGCATGACAGTGCAAGTTCGGCCCCTCTCCTACCAAGCTAGCACTCGGCCTGAACAATGGCTAATGATGAGGACGATGACGAGATTCATTCTCGCCCTCTTCCTCCTCAGATCAGCCATACTAGATCATGGAAGCCGTATCTGAAGACCTTTTTGTTTGTCTTGTCCATGGAGAAGGGTAGAAAGGTTCCACCACACTTCGCACTATTATGCTGATTACCAAACTACCCCAAGCCGAAACAGAAGCAAGTCCCAGCCATTCTGTTTTGCCTGTTGCAATATATGTGATAGAAAGTTTGGAAGTAAATGGGGCAAATGGATCGTCTGCATGTTACAGTGAACATGAGAAAGTAGAAATTCGGAAAAGTCCAATTCCCATCCAAACTTTCATTCCAAGTCCCATCCAAAGTTCCACACCAAACTCCCCAACCACTTCCCAACACCACTTCCCAGATCGTGTGAACAATGTCGTCCGCAGGATTAAGTAGATCCAAATAAGTCATCCAATCGGAAATCATCTATCCCTCGCCTGGAGTAAACGTAATTTGTAAATGCCCACTTATATTGACTTGTTTATCATTCTTGCATGGCCCAATGGTGGCATAGAGAATCTTATGGAGTCTCCACTGTAACCTATACGTCTGAGGTTGCATAACACAGGTTGACCCTCGGCGTGGACTGGAATTGGTCTCCCTCTGTGGCGTGACATCACCAGGCGGTGTATAAGGAGGTGCATTTTCTCAAAACCTTATCTTCCCAGGAGCAAGTCACATTGCTCCACCAATAGGTGCATGGGGAGATCACTAGGCAATAGGCCACTTTCGCGTCATAAACGAAATTCAGTTTTATTATAAGCCGTTTACTGTGATATCAATATTAAGATATAAGTTATATAAGTTGTGATCTTCGATGCAATTAGTCAAAATAAAATACCATTAACTTGCTGAGATCAGCGCCGACCTTAAATGTTGGCAACCTCAGACGGAGAAGTTACCACACTAGGCGGGAGCCAATGGAAAGTGGGCCACCTTGCGGACAAGTATTCAAATGGAAGGGAGAGCTGGTAAGTCACATCTTTCATGACCATAAACTGATCCGGGCCTATTACACAAAATGCAATAAGTTGTGCATGGTGTGCCGATTCTGTGTAACATACACCACACACTAAGCCCCAATGTAAGCGCAGTGGGCCTACTATCGGTCGAGGCCGAGATGACATGAGCCGAACTCGGGCCACAGCTAGCCACACACGTGCCACTCTCCGTACTTCCACAGAAGCCAAAACCAAGGAAGTGTAAAAACAAATGATCACCAGCACAGCATTCAACTTCGGTTACAGCACTTGCGGAAACATGTGTGTTAATCAGCCCACTTACTACTTATCTGTTCAAAGCTTTAAATTCGGAGGAATCCAATCAGCTGGAGATCATCACAGCACTATCCGAACATTCTCTTATGTTGGCTCCAGTGACTCTGACTATAGTGGAACATCCATCCGTACTGACGTCAACCATTATGGTGCCAGCAGAGGTTTGTAAGCGAACTTTTCCTGCCACAATCTATACTGGTAAATCATGTGTTCACGCACCTCTGACATGGTATTCTCCCTTTGTAAAACGTTCTTCGGCTGTCCATCTAGCCAGGACATTTCAAGCGAATATTCACCCTGTGCCAAGAATGATCACAAATATAAACTTACTGTATGAAAAAGGCAACGCCGTATAGCAGTGACTACTGCAGCGTTTCCAGATTTAGCAGTATCAAACATTGCAGAAACTTTTCCAGCAAGTGGCATTCGTCCCATCGGTACATACACACCCAGTGAAACCACTTCCAGCGATATAAATCTTTCAGATGGTGTGCTAAATTATACTAAGCTTGGTTGAATATTCCAAACGTGGAATACAGACAGACATGACCTGTCAGGACTTACCATGAAAAGCCATAAAATCAGGTCAGCGCTTATCAGGAACTGAATAACAATAATGTTAATGTTTAAATATATGGCCATGTAATGCTAGCGCAAGTCATCTATGTAGCTTGAGCAGCATCAATAATATGTATTCACTGTAATGTAATAAATGTGCAGGAGCCTAGGTGTCTTCGGCCGAGGAAAGTCTTTTCCTTTGACTGAAAGGATATGGCCTCGCGAGTTATTGTTTAAGGAAAAAATTCCTCACTCAGCCACCTATATCACTAACTGAGGTGATCGCCAAACAAGCCTTCTATATAGACGATCCCACAGCAGTATCGGAAGATAACCAGGGCATTAGCCTGGAAATTCTTCCTCGTACGCCACTGAAGACTATATACAAGTATGCCTGCCTCATTGGTGGCATATCTATCAGTGCCACCGTGGGCACTTGAGCCTCCATAACAGTGTTTACCAAGCGCCTATATGAGAGTACACCACCTCATAGATGGGCCCCCTCTTAAGCTAACATCCATTTTCATTCAAACAGCCACCAGCGCCAACATTCCAGTAGCTGGAATAGTAAACAGTGTGATTCAGATAGAGGAGATACAATTCATTCAGCGAGTCTTCATCGCCTCTATCCAAAACGATGCCCTTCTTGGCGCTGATTTCCTCAGTGCCAGTGAAGCTGTAATACACTGCCAGCAACAAAAACTCGAGATAAATATCCGCTGTATACCCTTAGGACCGGAATCGTCAATGTACGACACCTGTGCGTTGATATTGGCCTCCGGCACCACAGTTGAGCTGGGTCGAGAGGAAATTATTTGGGCCAAAGCACCACACCTTCGCCAACACACACATGGCCATGTTAGAACCTGACCCCGAATACATGTTGGCCTCCCAATGAGTTAGTCCACGCATCTCGGTGACCACCCACCCCCACAAACTTCAAATACTATTTCGAGTGTTCAATGAATGGCACAGGTGATGCTATCACTCTTAATCGCGGTATCCACTGTGGCCACTTGGTGGAAGTGATCTCAGTGGAAACACGCCCCAACACACACATACCTACAGCACTGTCTGATGATAGCTTGCCCGAACATTTACACATTTTATATTTGTGTGCCACGATTGGCTTAACTAAAGTACACAAGCATGATGTACAGTGATTATTATACAAGTACCGGGACAGTGTTTCTCATCGGATGACCTAGACCTGGGAGAAACTCACCTAGTGCGCCATTAGATTGACACCACGAATAATCAGCCAGTCCGCCAACCCGTACGTCGTCTCCAAATACATAAAGAAGCAGAAGCCCATCAACAAGTAATGGACATGCTGAGAACAGTCGTTATCGAACCCTCTGCATCCCACTGGGCCAACCCAATAGTCCTCGCAGTTAAGAAGGATGGGTCATTGTGGTTTTGCATCAACTACCATCGCCTAAATGATCTGAGTGTGAAAGGTGCATATCCATTACCACGCATCAATCAAGCTCTGGATTCTTTGGCCGAAGCCAAATGGTTCTGCACATTAGACCTTGCGAGTGGTTGTTGGCAGGTGGCCATAGAGGACGCTGATCGAGTGAAAATCGCTTTTACATGTAGTGACAGCCTGTTCCAGTTTAGAAAAATGTTGTATTGCCTGTGCAATGCTCCAGGGATGTTCGAACCCTAGATGGAGCAGGCCATGACAAAATTATAATGGCAGATCTGCCTATGCTATCTGGACGACGTAATTGTCTGTGGCTCTTCGTTTGAGCAAACATTGGCCAATTTGGACGAGGTATTGGCGTTGTTTGAACGCACCGATCTCAAGCTCAAACCCAAGAAGTTCCACTTCTTCAGACAATAGGTTGAATTCATGGGCCATGTCCTATCCACCGATGATGTGGCCATACAACCAGAAAATATGTGTGCAGTGGCTGAATAGAAGATTCCAACTTCTGTAACAAACACCAGGAGCTTCCTCGGTCTCTGCCAATACTTTCGCTAGTACATCCACCACTTTAGTGAAATAGCAGCACCTTTATTTCAAATTACTGAAAAGAACTGACCCTTTGAGTGGATGAGTGAGTGTGAGGAGGCTCTCATGGCTTTGAAAGTACAACCTATAACTGCACCAACTCTTGCTCAACCAAACCCTAACCGCGATTTCATCCTAGACACAGATACCTCTGCTTTCGCAATTCTATCCCAAGTCACAGAGGATGGAAGAGAGTAGGTACGGGGGTATGGATGCGTACGCTCCATAAAACCAAGAAGCATTACGCGACCACCAAGCAATAATAGTTGGCGGTCGTATACTTTACAAAGTATTACAAGCACTTTCTGTATGGGTGCCCATTCACCCTGCATACAGACCACGCCTCTCTACGATGGCTCAGGAATCTGAAGAGCCCTGCGGGTCAGATAGCGAGGTAGCAGGAATCACTGCAGACCTTCAACCTTACAGTCATTCATCGACCCAGCAAACTGAATGGAAATGCCGACACCCTGAGTATTTCCTAGCATACTGCATCCTAGAGTTTTTATAAATAAACAAAGGATTTTAACTAGAATGGCTACTTGCCATATGCACAACTAACTAATACAATGAGAATGATGTATTACAAGTTATAGGACCTTACGGTGCTGTTAGTTGAGAGCACCCACAGTAAACTAGGATAATATTCACAGTAAGAAACAGAAAATATATAAATGCGGTCTTAGGGCCGGTGAGGTACCTATTAGTAATCAGTACTATATACAGAAATAATTAAATGTTCACAGTATAGTTAGTTGAGTACCTATTGGTCATCAGTACGGTGAAAGTTCATCAGTCACTGAAATTGATGCGCTCACATGAAAATAGGGCGAGATGGCACGATCTTTATTGCAGGGAAGATATCTGCAAACAGGTCCCCGCAAGCAGGGTTTCCACAGGCAGATTCCGCAGGCAGGTTTCCGCAGGCAGGACATAGATATGGCACACTCTCATGACAGTGAAGAAGAACGTCTAATAGGATGTCCATTAGATAGTCTTTTTAAATGATACATGATTTAAACAGTTTGTTGTAAAGTTTCCATCCGGTGATGGCGGTATGAAAGTTGGAAGTTGCCCATTAACAGAGAGGGCTACTGTTATGATTAATTATGCATATACAATAACTGGCACATGGTGTCGGATACGTCCCATAACTCTTGTGGCGCACTGAGCAAAGTCCCACCAAACTGTGGTCTAAAAGTCGATTATCACATGCGACATGCAGCGCAGAAGTTTGAATTGTAGCTCGCAGGGTAGTGTCGGGCCATTCCGGTGTATGATTTCGACTCGCCATGCCGCAAGTGCACGACGAATGATGACGCTGGTTAGCTTCCGGCCTCGGGGTGACGGATCCTGTACGATACTGCCCTATGGGTAACAAAGACCGGCTCCTAAGGCCAGTGGAACTCAATCGTTCTGGTGGGGCCATGCGACCATTGTCGCGAACATTAAACACAATGGTCTCACCCCAAGAGTTTGTGTCACCAGTATGCCTGTCCATAGCAATTTCGTGATCTATGGACTTACAAGATTTGATTTTGGTGACCTAATTAAACTAAGGCTATACAATAATTTTGCCTAAACAGACTGTCAAGTATGCTAGATAAAAATGATGAGCATACGAAAATACAAGACATAGAGACAGCCGGATGAACTTTTAAATGTAGGGCTCCCGGAGGTACCACACAGACCCGTAGGTCCACAGCGGTATCCTCGCATTGGAGGCTCCCGTACACGAGACTTAACTAATTAACTTAATATAAGCTATTATACCTCTAAGCTGAAAGGAAGGAAAATTATCGCTATTGGGACGAAAAATCATGTGCCTCACGTGGGCACTACTCCTAGTGCTAGTTTGGTTGAGGAGTATTATCCTCGCATGGACCATCGTCGCTGAATGTCATGGGAAAATGTCGCCATTGCTTAAAGCGGGAGAAGAGTAATGGGCCCACTCCAATATTTAACCAAAATGCTGAAAAGAAAAGACCATACCTAGTGAGATTATGACTATGAAGTTGTGTGCTGTTTTACATGAAGACGGGATGAACGATTCCCGAAGGAGTCCCACGTCACCGTCTTA
The DNA here is from genome assembly GCA_034401795.1 of Chaetoderma sp. LZ-2023a. Classification (NCBI taxonomy): domain Eukaryota; kingdom Metazoa; phylum Mollusca; class Caudofoveata; order Chaetodermatida; family Chaetodermatidae; genus Chaetoderma; species Chaetoderma sp. LZ-2023a. The sequence continues at coordinate 42,542,019 of CM067365.1, forward strand.
TGTAATTCTTAGCATGCTGAATTAGTAGCTGCCACTTTATTTATGCAGGTCTTCTTCTATGCTTAGCTAGCTTTTAGTTTTTAGAGACAAGAACTATTTTAAGCCGCAAATGGCAGGTGTCTGCCTAGCTGTTAGATACGGCTGTCATTGAGAACGGATGACCTAAGACATCAATACTGAAGACAGTGCTCACACATGTTACTTAGTAAGATCCCGGAACTGGATAAGAATCCAGACATCTCGCTCCGTAACCACATAAAACTTCACAGGACATTGGTTACTTTTCACAAAAGCATCTTTAGGCAACTGACCTATCGTTGCGGTGGGGGTAAGAGAGACGAATACCCACCGTAAAAGTCCTTCCTATGAGGGCATGGCAGATCAGAATATCATGCCCAGACATTGTTACGGAATTCGGTGGGGATGCGCATCTCGCCCGTCACCAGGTCCTATGGAACTAACTTTTTAACCTGTCGTTAGGTTTAAATACAAGTTGCCCAGCTTTGCACTGCAGAGCGGGAGGATTGTTCCGCAGATAGAAAATAATAATTAAGATATGTTTTCGCAGTGCTTTCCTACATTGGCAATGGTGCTAACTACTAAGTATCCGAGGATACAGAGGGAATGTATGTGATACCACACCCTGGCCATCACCACTCAGAAACCCCAACATTTTCCCAGGGTCGGATCACCCCATGATGCGGATAGGGACATCCAAAGAATTAAGAAGCCACAAGGCTTAGTGGAACATGAAGAGAGACAATATCTTAGAGATATGAGGCCCGTTGGGTGTCTTGGCCACTCGTACACAATCTTGCCAGAGTGCGGGGCTAAATTATCGCAACTACCCAGAGAGAGGCGTACACTACAGATTTTCTAATGAAGAAATTGTCTCTAATCACACTAAACCTATCCTATTGCGCTGAATAGAAAAGGTTTTAGTCAGTAGCATGCCGGGCTAAACAGAGTATAGCATGGACAGCGACCTCAGTGAAAAATTGTTGGTGGCGGGAGAAAGTGCTGCATATATAAGTGTCGCTATATAGTGTTTCCTATGTGGACTGCAGTGCTATATTTTCTACAATTAAACAAAACATATGAACTGATGGCCACTGGCCATAGATAAACTAACCAGAACAATTAATACAGTGTGAAATGATCAGAATTATATATCTTTAGTACAGGTTAAGGAACCTATCACGGTGCGGTTAGTAAAAACACCTTACAGAAAATGAGAATAACTATAAACATATACAGAAATTATAACTAGCGGTCCTAAGACTGTCACGGTACCTTTTAGTCATCAGGACCATCTATATGGGTATGATGTAATTGGGGGAAAAACATGTAATGGAATAATTAAAATGTTACGTATAATTACTTGAATAATCGGTAGCCATTCTTAGGCCTAGGCTATCGAGTTACTGAAATTGATACGTCACTCTTAGGTTGACATGAGTTGATGCATTCTCAGGAAGCTGGGAAGTTCCCGCAGGCTGGTTCCCACAAAGAGGATTCCCGCAAGCAGCTCATGATGGGAGCAGATCGCACTCAGGACTGTAATCACAATATAGAATGTCTAACAAGTAGTCAGCAAGAGATACAATAACATTGCTGTGACATCAGTGCGGGGACAGTTAAATAACCACTTTTTGGTGTGGCCGGCAGATCCGGAGAGTCATTCACCAAAGAACATCGCTGCCTCCACATCTGTAGAATCACATTTTCAGGCCGGAAAGGCCTCACTGCAAGTTCGTGTTCCGAAGTAGCTCTTGATATATTCAGGAACAATAACTAAAAAGTTCCAAAATGCTCCCGCAAGTAACGGGAGCTACAAAATTGATTTAGTGCGGTGGGTTGGATTACTGCTAGCTACGGGATACAAACCGACAGAAAGCAAAGTGATCTGCGTATTGCCGGTCGAGACGATAGTAACTGGTACAGGTCCAACCTATTCGGCCCCTGGCCGAGGATGCTCTCGAACTCTGGATCTTGTCTCCTTTTATACTACTCGTGACGTCATAGGCGCAGGCTCCAACCAATCATCGGTCGAGAAACAGCCAATCAGCACATAGCTGATAATAATGCAGTCGAATGTTCTAGAACATTCTAGAAGTTCTGCGTCCACGTGGTTATGACGTCACGGCAATATTTTGAAGATAATCAAAAGGGGTTTTCCGTGGATAACTCAGCCATTTCCTAACCGATTTTGAAATGGTTTACAGATTCCGCGGAAATAGGTAATTAGAAAGCATTACATGGTACCATCTCGGTGCACTAAAAGCGTCATCCCATCTTGGTCATAAACTACGTGCTCCGTCAAACATAGCATCCAAGCATGCACATGCGCACTATGCGTTTTAACGAACTTAGTCGTTTTTATAACGCGATCTCTCTCATGGGCCTATAGACGCTTATGGCTTTACCCAGGGGGCGTGTTCAGGGAACGAATCCATGATGGGCGGTGCGTACCCAGCTTGGCTGGCACAGCCGGTACCTGCTGGGTCGATCCGAACTACTGAATCCACTTTTCAGCATGGTTGGCAGATCCGGCGAGTTATCCACCAAGAATCACCATCAGCTCTGCATTCCATAGAATCACATTGGGCCCGCAAGGCCCGTCCGCAGCTAAGCTCCCTTAGAAACGTCCAGATGCGGGAGTTCTTACTTTAGTTATTTTTTACCCCGGATGGCCATCCAGGAGCGTCCAAATTTGTTGTCTTGCGGAAAGTCGAGAACTGCTTACCGGGGTGGGTGAACTCAAATCCGAATGGCACCACAATGATGATTGATGGAATCACCATCGGCTTGCTGTTTCCCACGTCTAGCCTGCGCTGGTCCAGCAGTCCTCCTTACGGTTCGTCTTCCACGCCGACGATGCTCTCGATCTTCAATTTTTCGTCCTTTTTATACTACTCGTCAGAGGCAGGCGCCTCAACCAATCAGTAATCAAGCAGTAGCCAATCAGCGTGTAGTCAGAGGTGGTGACGTGGCTATCACGTGCACAGCACATTCCTCATTCAGTTAATACACACACGCGATTACGACGTCAAAAGCAATATTTTGTAAATAATTTAACGGGAGGTTTGTTGATAACTCGGGCATTTCTGGTCCGATTTTAAAATGGTAAATCGATACCAAGAACGACGGGAGGACTATAAAAGAAATCACAAGTACCGACTCTGAACACTATAGGCATACACTTTCTCCCAATTCCGTCACGTGTTGTCATGGAAGCTCTGATGCGCAAGTGCGCACCACGCATTCTAACGGACTTAGCCATTTTTAGCGAAAACCTCTCTCATAGGGCCTATATACGCATACTATCCTACTCAGCGGTTGTGCCTGGAGCGAATTTGGAATGGCCGTTCGGTACCCAGCTTAGCTGGGACAGTCAGTACCCATCCGGTCGATCTGTACTACACCACCCCCTCTTAGTTTGACACCCGTGACAAATGATCAACACATTGTGGATCGAACGCACGGGAGCACGCTAGGCGGGAATTATAGACTTTCCGAGTAGGCGTGTAGCCGAGAGGAGAGTCACGTGAGAGATGCATGGTTATAAGAGAACATAACATAGTGGTGTGAAAGAGCTTTGGGAGGGAGGCATACTTTTAGTTTTCATTTTTGACAAGGAATTATTTTTCCATGTCTTTTCTTATTTCGTGGTGCGTGCTGTACTTTTATTTAATACCATACAAGAATCAGCTAAACAATAGCTCACATGGTCGTTCTCTTGGATGCGGATAATTATTTTTCTGCAGAGAACACCCAAGCTCCAACGCACCATAAAGTATATATATATAGATATGTTATAACAGTAATATCAGAGTTTAATATGTAAATTACGTATGCATCCTGGGTATATAAAGGGATGCATACAGTGCGGCCCATTTTAGCTGGTCCGTACGGATAGCTCTTGCTATCCACAATCCATCCCGACGTACTAACGCGGGAAGAAAAATAATAAGAAAAATAGTATTTTAATAAAGTAAAAAGACTAGTTCATCAGGCAGTCCCAGCGCTGCTGAGACTGCATGACGGGAATAAGACATATTCGCTACAGTGTGTTGTGTACCTACATCGCACATGACATGTTTACGACACAGGTATCCACAGCGATTATTTTGTGTGAGACACAGCTACGCAAGAACATTGCGGAGCTGTGTAGGATGACCATATTCAGCCTAGGGACTGGGTTTCGATTTCAAAAACATATATAAAAATAAGAAGAAAAGTATTTCAAAAATAAAATAATACGTTCCATTTTTCTGTACACCTATTCATAAATCCTGCCGCAACATCGACAATCGTGTCAACAAATATCCGCTGAAAAATTTCCCCAGCGACCCCCCCCCCCCCCCCGACCCATGTGGGACGGACGTGGCGGGTCGTCCTCCACTGCCAAAATATCACTATCTATATTGCCCAGGTTGGTAATACTGAAACTGGAGGAAGGTGCGGATGTATCCACTGATGTGCTAGTGGTGGTGGTGGTGGTGATGATGATGGGTGTGGTACTGATTGGAGGCGCTGTTGTCGTGGAGGTGGTGGTGCTGGTGTGGGCTGTAGTTTGGCTCAATGCTGTCATGATGCGTGGTGCAGATGATGATGCTGCGCTGGAGGATAGCTTTCTGATTTTTACAGCCTTCAGTAACTTGCTGGCAGTCGTCCTAGGAACTGCACGGATTTCTGTTGTGTGAGCGCTTCTCCTTTTTCCGGTATAGGGACGATATGGCGTGGTTACGTTACGGATGGCAGGATCTGATGGAGTGCTGAAGTTGCGCGTATGTGTAGGTGTGGGGCTCTGCAGTGCGGTGAGAATGGTGACTGCTTCCATGAGGCTGATCATATCATCTATAATTAAACTGCATGGAGATATGGATCGATTGGAAATGTCCTGTAAACCGGGTTCAGCTACTGTCACAGGTGTGGAAATAACTACTGAAATAGGCCGGCCGATCACGGATGCTGCTGCTGTGGTGATGTGCCGTGCTGTCGATGGTGTCACAGCGGGTGCTGCCAGTGTGGAAACTGCAGTTGATGTTATTACCAATGCTGCCGGTGCTGTTCGTGCTGGTGCCGCCGATGTCGTGATGACTGGTGCGGTGATGTTGATGGGTGCTGGCTGTGTTGCGGATGCTGCTAGTCTTACGAAATGCGGGAAATCCTTCTGTCGCCATTCAGTACGTTTTGTTTTGGCCATTTTTCCCAGTGGGAACACGGTAACTGGAAGTCTAGTTTCAAAACGTTTAGCGAGGATTTCTATGTCCTCATTCTGCTCACCAGGCTTTAATGTTACTACTAACACACGATGCTTTTCATTTAACGTGTGTGTTACACCGCACCGCGTAGCTGAATACAGGTACTTGCAGTCCACACAGAATGCACGTTGTAATAAATGGTCGCGATTGACATTGTCTATTGGTGTTATTATGCTGGTTCCCGCATCCTGGGGGTGGCGTTGTTGTGGCCTCCGCGATGAGATTGGCCACGCTCCTTTCCTCTAGACACGTGATTTTGACTAGTGGGTTGTTCTTGTTGTGTTTGCGGGTCTGATGCTGAGGTGGTTGCTGATGCAGTCCTGTTGTCGGTGGTTGTGGCGAGATTGATATCGTTTACTTCATTTATAGGGTGCAGTTGGCGGTGATTGTTTTTCTCCCGCTCCAAGAAGTTTTCAATACGACCCCCAGGGGCTGTTAACTGCTGTAAACTACCGTGCTCCACAAGGAACAATTTTTCTTTTAGGACGGGTTCACTGCTCAACGCATCAATGAAGGTGTCGAGATGTAAGTGTGTAATCACATCGGGATTGGTGCTGGATATGCCTGGGTAACTAGTCGTCGAATACGAGTAGCCAACTCCGGTAATGTTTCTTCCGAATGTCGACACAAATTCTTGAGTTGTAGCCAACTTGTTTCACCGAATCTTTCTGACAACACGCCCTCCAATTCCGTGTATGTTGGTGTATAATCTGTGCCTAAGTCTGCCATGACTTGTAGGGCTGTTCACCAGTTTGTGCGACTTATGATTTCGAACTGAATTTTATAATAGGCCCAAACATTCTCCCCGCTAAATTCGTTGGGGGGGGGATAAAATGATCTGGCCAAGTCCATGTAGCGAAGTGATTGGCGTGAATCCAAGTGGTGGGGCTTGTGAGACTGATGAAAACGTGGATGCTGTTCTGCGTGTTGTTGTTGTTGTTGTTGGTGGTGGTGGTGGTGGTGGTGTTGCCCATCGATTTCGATGATGACGCCGGGTCCGTGAAGGTTATTCCCATAATTGGTGCTGTGCTTGATATGTGGGTTCTGCTAAAACTGCCCTGATGCGGGTCCATAGACAGGCGTTGGTCTATAGATGGGTGGAGGCATGTTATGAAAACCACGCAGACGTTCTGCTGATAATTGTGATGGATGTTCCTCATATGGTAGCGGTGCAGGTGACTGACGAGGATGATGTGTGTGATGTGAAGGTCTTCTGATATATTGTTTGAAGGGTGTTGCTGCATCCTCCGGCTCGTAACACGGCACCATTGGATAATATGGTGATGACGCACGAGGTGGCAGAGATGCGGGATATGGTACATGAGCGTCCGGCCACTGGTCATCCATTGATGACATTGTCAAACAAAATAGTCAGGAAGGATAGTGTTGCCCCCATAGGGATCTATGATGTGATCGTCCGTGATCCGGCGTAGATGGTGATTGCCTATCACATGTTATAAATTGAGTTCCCGCCAGCGAGGCATCACAGAAGGTCCCATCGCTGATCGCGGAAAACTCAAGTAAAGGCGGTGCTGGTCGTCCTGCACCGGGGAAATTAGTTACATTGTCAGTGAGGATGCGAGCAGTTCGTCGATCATATGATGCTACTTCCATGTCGAGGGAGAGCTGACTGTCTGATGAAGGAGACTGAAACTCACGGGTGTTGAGAGTTGGCGTGGGTTCGCTTCTCATTCAGGCCCCACATCGGGTGCCACTTGTAGCTCGTGGGGGTACGCGCTGGTCTGCCATGTCGCTCCACTCCGTTGCACCACAAATACATGATGAGTGTGGGGGGGGGGGGGGGGGGGGGGGGCTGGTTAGCTGTGGTTCTCGGGGTTGCGAATCCTGTATCACGTCCTTCCGGAAAGTACAAAGACTTTTTCACAGGAAAATGCCTTCAGCGCCGAAGCAGAGGAAAAGAGCTGGCAAAAATGGTCACGCTTTTGTTCAAATAGAAAATGCCAAGTGCTGAAAATCCTAGTGAAGCCATAATTAATGTGATGCTTGCTGGTTTAAGTGAAGACGAGACGAACCATTTCCGAGGAATTCACAGGTCACCATCTTATGTAGGTCCAAAGTTACCGCAATTGTAGTTGCCGCTTTATTTATGTGGGCCATCTACTACATTCTCACCTACCATTTAGTTATTAGAAATGAATACAAGCTTTGGCCGCAAGTGGTAGGGATTCCTACCTAACTTTAGATACATTTATCCAATGGGGGAAGATGCTCACCTTCCCGTAGATCACCCTGCATAGCATCTACCTCCAAAGGATAGCATGCATACATGCTACGGAGCAAGAGCTCCCGAATCAAATAACAATCCAGTCACTCCTGACCTGGAACCACATATAACATCACTAGGACAAGTTTACAGTTCACAAAAGCAATTTCAGAAAGTGCTATGTCATTTATGGTGGGGATAGAGAGACAGATATCCACTGCTAGTGTCCTTCACGTGAGGGCGTTGTGTGTTCTAAGTCCTCACCCAGACACTACAATGAATTGGTTGGAGATCCGCATCTCGTCTGTCACCGTGTTCAATGGAGTTAACATTTGACCTGCCATTAAGGTTATGTTCCAGAATGCCCAGATACGCTCTGCAGACCGGTACATATACACCTGTGCAAAAGTTAAGCACCGCCCTATTTTTACGCACATGCGAGGGTATATTCATGTGCTATGAAGAAAGCAATAGCATAAACATTTATGTACCCATCCATCTTAGTGCAAGAGGTAATAATGCAACTAGAGGAATGCTGATTATGATGGTGGGGAAACACTGTATGTTTTTGTTTGAACTTGAAAACGAGGCCTGAATATGGTTACGTTGACACAACTGACAACTATTGCCCTACAGTTGACACACGTGGCTAGATTGTCATTAATGGTGTCTGAAAACGAAGTTTAACATCTGTGCACGAGTTTGAGACTGTCATTATTAATACCGGGTATATCCACCTTGTGCCTGGATGACGGCCTGGACACGACGTCTCATGCTGGTCACCAACCGACTGATACGCCATTGTGGTATTCGTTGCCATTCAAGATGGAGTGCGTCTGCTAATCCCTGTAGGTTCTGCACAGGAGGGTCCCTCCTTCTCACCATGTTTCCCAGAATGTCCCAGATATGCTCAATAGGGTTCATGTCAGGGCTCCTTGCTGGCCATGGTAGGGTTTCGATGGCATTCTGGCGGAGGTATTCATGCACAGCTCTAGCACGATGTGGTCGGGCGTTGTCATCCATGAATATAGGATGGGTTCCAGGTGCAGGATTTACAAAATGAGGGACCACAACTCTATCCAGTATGGAATCTTGATATCTTTGTCCATTTAGTGTTCCAGGTACAGTCAACAGATCCAGCTTACAATCAAATGAGATGCACCCCCATATCATAACGGAACCTCCACCAAATGGAACTTCTTCCATGATGTTACGTTGGTCGTACGCCGTGCGTCTGGACCTCCATACACGAGTTCGACCATCTGTGGCATGAAGCAGGAACCGACTTTCATCGGACCAGTGTACCCGTCTCCAGGATCTCATGTTCCAGTGTCTTCTTTCGTTGCACCACCTCAGATGCTCCTCTTTGTGGTGTGCAGTGAGGAGAGGACGTCTGACAGGTCTCCTAGCTTTCATGCCAGCAGCATACAGTCTCCTTTTGACGGTAGACATTGACACTCTATTGCGCATTTCCCATTGCTGGCTGAGCACTCTGCTGTTGGTGAATGGAGATCTCCTAACAAGGCATACTAGGGCTCGATCATCACGGGCAGTAGTCTTCTTCGGTCTTCCAGATCTAGGCCTGTCCTTCACCTTGTTAGTTTGCCAATGTTTTGCAATCAAACGACTCATTACAGTATGGTTAATGTTCAGCTGTCTGCCAATCTCTCTGCATGACATACCAGTGGTATGCATGCCTATGATTTGCCATTTCACACGATCACTTAACCTTCGCCTTGCCATAGCGGTTCACAATCAAGAGCTAATTCTCTCTGTACAAATAAACCACGGTCATGAACACAAAATTCCTAATCTTGTCGCCTAAATCTGTATGTAATGTTCTACACCTCAAACTGGACTTTTACATAACTGAACACGTGTGCTGTTTCCCGCCACGCACGGACATCAAGCGGCGAGAAGTCATGCATGCATGTGCATTTCGTACTTGGAATTATGTCAGCTAACGCGGGGACAAAAAGTATGGCAGCCTAGTTGTACCATCATGTTTCTACGTTCTATTGTTTTTGCTGGTGCTTAACTTTTGCACAGGTGTATATATAATATATTTCTTTTCGCAGTGCTTCCTACATTGGCGAGGGTATCTAACCAACTGGTATCCGAAGATACAGGGGGAGATATATGTAAATCGGCACTTTAACTATTAATGCCCGGAAACCTCCGATAGTTTCCCAGGGCCGGATCTGGCTAACGTGTCGATAGTGAATCCAGACAATTATAAAGCCTTGCGGCTCGTGGATCATAGAAAGAGACAATAACCCAATATAAATAAGAGGCTCTAAGGTAATTGGCCAATTTGACCCAACCTAGCTGGTGCGTGGTGTTACATATCCACTACAGCCGGAAAAGAGGCCTACACTATGCGTCTCTTATGGAGAAATTGACCCTAACTACTTAAGCCTATCCTATTGAGCTAAATAGCCAGGTTTAGTTGATAACATGTCAGGCTCAAACAACTAGAGCATGGTCAGCGACCTCAGTGTAAAATTGATGTTGCTGGGGTATAAGTGATGCGGATATATATGTTGCGATATAGTAATTCCTAGCGTACTGCGTTCTAGAGTTTTTATAAATAAACAAAACATTTTAACTAGAATGGCTACTTGCCATATGCACAACTAACTAATACAATGAGAATGATGTATCACAGGCCATAGGACCTAACGCTGATGTTAGTTGAGAGCACCCACTGTAAACAAGGATAATATTCACAGTAAGAAACAGAAAATATAAAAATGTGGTCTTAGGACCGGAGGGGTACCGATTAGTAATCAGTACCATATACAGAAATAATTAAATGTTCACTGTATAGTTACTTGAGTACCTATTGGTCATCAGTATGGTGAAAGTTCATTAGTCACTGAAATTGATGCGCTCACATGTAAATATGGCGAGATGGCACGATCTTTAATGCAGGGAAGATATCTGCAAACGGATCCCCGCAAGCAGGGTTTCCACAGGCAGGTTCCACAGGCAGGCTTCTGCAGGCAGGTCATCGATACGGCACACTCTCATGACGGTGAAGATGAATGGATAATAGGATGTCCATTAGATAGTCTTTTTAACTGATACATGATTTAAACAGTTTGTTGTAAAGTTTCCATCCGGCGATGGCGGTATGAAAGTTGGAAGTTGCCCATTAATGGAGAGGGCTACTGTTATGATTAATTACGCATGTACAATAACTGGCACATGGTGCGGGATACGTCGCATAGCTCTTGCGGCGCACTGAGCAAAGTCCCACCAGACTGTGGTCTAATGGTCAATTATCACATGCGACATGCATCGCGGAAGTATGAATCCACTTTTCAGCATGGTCGGCAGATCCGGCGAGTTAGACACCAAGAATCACCATCAACAGGAGAGTAGCCTTTTTTCCCATTTCTCCTTCTCTGCTTTGGCGTTGTAGTCAGTTTCCTGTGATGGAGGCCCGCGCGAGGCATTTTCCTCTTGCAGCCAAAAACTTGGCCAGCCTGAGATTATATAGCTTATATTAAGTTTACTAAAGTGACCCCGCTAGGACTCTCCTCACAGAATATGCAGATCAGTGATCTGTGAGGTACCTCTGCTGAGGATCAGTTTAAGCAACAACACATTCCCGTTCTTACATACTTTCCTCCTCCATTAGACGTAAGATGAGTACCATTCTTTCGTCTGATTTAATCATGTCTCTCTATTAATTTTGTTATATTGAACCATCACATCGGCGACACCAACAGCCGGGACGAGATTTTGTGGTTCAACTTCCGGCCCCACTGGAATGTGAATGTTCCAGTGACTCGGTCTTTGTATGAGATCTGGAGAGGCGCGAATCCCACTCCATCATCCCCAGACAACCTAACCAGCAACCTCACCCCCAACGCACCCTTCACTTGCGGTGCCGCAGGGTGTGAAGGAGGCATGGACCAACACGCAGCTCCTGAGGCTACACTTTGCTTGCATGGGTGTGAAATTCCATGTAAATTTATCAGTGCAAATAAAAATGTTTTATCCAGATCCAGCAAGTGCCCCCCTACCCTCTCACAACCTTGGCCCCACCACACTCCACCCGTCCCCCAATGGTCATACGGACACCCGTGGAAGGTGGCCATCTTGTGTGCCCATTGGTCCATTCTTAACCTTCTTGCATGTCCATGGATATTCCGCAATCTGAAATCAGATTATTAACAATGCTATGCCATAAGTCAGTCACCGCGTACCGGAGGACAGAACCCAGATGCACTTTACCAATACATTAATTCTCCTTACATATCATATGGTGCCACCATTTGTTTATGCCGCGGACAGAGAGACTACCATGCAAATCAATAGACAAATGTTCGATGTCATATATGTGGGCCCTATAGCTGATTACACACAGATTACACGAAGTGGAGACTGGGGACCGATGGTCCATTTCTCACATATTTGAGCAAAATATCTTAGGTCTTGCAACTACAAACCACACATTGTTCATGCTCATTGAGGTACTATCGCTGCTTATTCCAATCATTGATTTATTTGTCTGTCTTCAACAATGCTCTCTTGCTTGCATCTTTTCAGACAGGTTCTGGGTGGCTCATCGGTTCCCGAGATAAGGGACTGATGAGCCACCCATTGGGGTCCATTGGGGTCCAAAGGGTCAGGAGCTCTAACTATGAAACAAGGTACAAACACGTACAAATCTCATTCAGGCTTTTAATCTATCATCACATAGATTCTGTACAGATTACAATAAGCAAATTAAAACCAATCAGTTGGTCAGTCATCTAGACTTATTATGCGAAAACTGCTTTCCAGGGCCTGTGCCGACACTAACAGTGTTATTTGAAATTTAACTTAGTACAAATCCTGAAACAACACAAAGAATGACAACCTTATTCTTGGGATAGGGAAACACAAATGTGTCCTTGTCCTCTTACTCAAGATTGCAGCTATCAAAGTTTACATTGAATTGGATAATTACCCGCAGGCACATGCTTTTTTGTGTAACTGGCCTAGGAAGAACTCCCAAAACCGATTCGGACTCAACTGAAATTATCTCTTCATGAAGAGGTTCAACAAAGGCATGCGATGCTGTATGCCCTGTTGAACGCCTGAGAAATTGGATTTCATAATCGCCATCCTCATCTTTTGGTTCTTTTACAATACCAATGTAATGGACAACGCTACGTTTCCTAGCATACTCAATAAGAATGTAATCGCCAGGCTCAGGGTCTTTATCCTCAGAAGTAGGTATAATGTGTGGGTCCTCCCTTTCCTCCTCAGAAGTGCTTTCATAAAGTTCCAGGTTTTGATTTCTGGCTTTTGTGGAATCTAGGAATAAGCCTCTTGACATTTTTTTCGGTGGCACAGTCTTCTTTTTCTTTTCAGTTGCAATTCGGTTACGGTCTGGGTTTTCCTTGATAATTGTGCTTTTTGCTCTTTTTCTTGAATTTGATTGCTTCCACTCCAGAGATTTGCGTAAAGGTTGAATCATTTCTGGAGAAAATGCCCCTTGTTGCAGAGTAGTTATGGAAGGCTGTGGTTGAGCACTGGTTGAAGGTTCTGGTTGGACATTACCGGTAGGAGAGGTTTAGAAAACTGGAAGCCTGTGATTGAGCACTGGTTAAAGCTTCTTGTTGGAAACTTGTGGCTGCAGTGAAGAGGAAAGGTTGGATGATTAGTCCATTCTCCTGTGCAAGGTCAATTGTGTCAACTCGGAGATGGCTCTCGTGATCGTCCATCACCAGTAACGCAGGGTTATCTTTTGAAACATTCATATGTTTCACGAAATTCCTCAATACGCCCGGAAATTTTCACTATTCATCCACCCTGATGGATTCGCTAAACCGAAACTGCCATTTGGTGCTTCAGTAAGCATGTGATCTCTAAAGTTCACTTTGTGGAAGACGTATGTCGGTGGAAGAGAGGTGCCTACACATGGTTATCAATACACCTCGCTCAGCAGACTATATCTGACTGACCTGTTTCAAGCCTCTCTAAGAAATAACTCTCATTGCATTAACAACGGTTTTCACCCCCGTTTCATTGAGATTACAGAGCCGACATGGCTCTAGCTTAAAGTTTTGCCGAGGGAGGATATCCTCATAATGCTCAAAGAAGAAATTAACATTCTGTCGATTGAAAGCAGTTACCCTCGTAATGCTTGTTGCTTGTGACAGTCTCAGGCTCAATTCAGGATTCCTTTTCATTAACCCGTAAAACCAGTCCTGGCCTGCTTCTTGGTTCGTATCCCATGGTGTTGGATAAGTCTTCAGGCTTGCCCGTGCGTACTGCCAAGCCAGTTTTCTTGTCTGCTTCACAGAAAGTCTATGAAACATTCTTGAACATTTGATGACATAATCTGCTCGGGTACATTCTTCTTCAGCGTTAAAAACCTGAAAAGTTAAAACGAAGGGATCGGACATGAACAACGACGACGATGACAAAATTAACAACAACAACAACAACAACGACAACGACGACGACGACGACGACGACGACGACGACGACGTAGTAAAATCTCATTTGGAACGAACTTTAGCATGGTCCAAAAGAGATCATACAAAACTGCTGTTGCTGCTGCTGCTGCTGCTGCTACTACTACTACTATTACTGCGGCTGCTACTACTACTATTACTGCGGCTGCTACTACTACTACTACTACTACTACTACTACTACTACTACTACTACTACTACTACTACTACTACTACTACTACTACTACTACTACTATTACTACTACTCCTCCTCCTCCTACTACTACTACTACTACTACTACTACTACTACTACTACTACTACTACTACTACTACTACTACTACTACTACTACTACTACTACTACTACTACTACTACTACTACTACTACTACTACTACTACCACCACCACCACCACCACCACCACTACTGCCACACCACCACTACTACTACTACTACTACTACTACTACTACTACTACTACTACTACTACTACTACTACTACTACTACTACTACCACCACCACTACTACCACACTACTACTACTACTACTACTACTACTACTACTACTACTACTACTACTACTACTACTACTACTACTCCTACTACTACTACTACTACTACTACTACTACTACTACTACTACTACTACTACTACTACTACTACTACTACTATTACTACTGCTGCTGCTGCTGCTGCTGCTGCTGCTGCTGCTGCTGCTGCTGCTGCTGCTGCTGCTGCTGCTGCTGCTTTGAGGTCTCGAGCTATGGTGGCTCTGCTTAGTCCTAGATCTCTAGCAACGGCCCTTAGTGGTAGGTTCCTGTCAAGAACACCATCCACTACCTTCTGCATTCTCCCAGCAGTGAAGAAGTCACGATTTGTCTTCTGTTCCTTTTTCCAGGGCAATCTTTGGATCCTTAAAGATCTATACTGAAAAGCAAAAAAATCATCAGTTACTATAACAACTAACAGTAACTTAATGGTTCTTTTTCAGTTATCTGGTAGTTGGGGGTCCAATGAGCCACTGGCCCGTCGGAGCCCAATGTGGCTCATTGGACCAACAAGAAATGGCCCATCGGTCCCTAACAACAGTTTGACAAAATTTGCCGCTGATAGGCCTACTGCAGAATCAGAAGGCTAATTTATTTAAGCTATGTTTGGATGTTAAGAAATAATAAAACTAAAAACAAAGGATGGGATAGGATGTATCAAACACCAACTATTACTTCCTTTGTATCAAAATTTACCCAAACGAAGAAAAATTACTTAACAGTATCAAAAACTTAACAGCTGTTCTAACTCCACTATCGCAAACTGAAATGAATTTAAAAAAATATGGCGGAAAGACGCATGCGTGATAGTCTCATTGATGATTAACAGGGGGGGGGGGGGGGGGGGCGGGTGGTCGCTCCTGCAATGCATTAACAATCACGAGGGTGGCTCTTTGGTCCCCGTGGCTCATCGGTCCCCAGTCTCCCCGACTGGGCCGTATTGGCCCGGTATTGGGCCAGTACCTTCCCAGTAACATATATTATAAGTGCATGTGAAGTGGGGTGGGTGCCCAGATAACGGAGCTTAGTGGGCCAAGCTGGGCCGATATCGGCTCGTTATCTCCCCACAGAGAGATGGTAAGGTAGGTGGAGGGTGTGTTGATGGTTACCGCTGATATGAATACCCTGATAACGCAGCTTACTGGGCCGATGAGTATATATATATATATTAAACTTTCAGGACCAATGAGGTTAATTTCAGTTTATTCGGAGCTCTGCTCTTCGTTATGCTCATACCCAGATGACGCAGCTTACTGTTATATATATTGGAAAGTCTATATATCTATAATTCTAGTGCATGCATATATGGTGGGCATTTTGAAATTCAATATGGCCCACTGCATGGACGGTCTAAAAATAAATTACAAATGGATTTCTTCTTCTGAAGGATATTTGTGACAAAAAATAAAATTTATGAACTTGAGCCAAAAAACGCTGCAAAGAGACATTTGGAAATTATTTATCCATGTCAGGATGAGAAAACAGGAACACGACCAAACCGGAAACTAATCAGTGCGACAGAAATTGACTACCCATCATCATCATCATTTTACGAGGCATAAGCAATTCAATGGCTTGTTATTGCCTCATTGTTTTTTATTATCCTATGGCTAGCTCAGTTCAATTCAAAAGATTGTTCTTTGAAATAGATCTATCTATAGTTTGTATTTGAATGATTTGAGCATTGTCGATCGCATTAGAAAGTAATTGAAAGTTAGGCTCTGAAATATTTTATGCAATAGAAAATATTCACCATTATTCGATCATTTAATTTTTAATATACATATTAAATATTTACGATTTTAAACATAATCACGATTTTCGATTTAATTACGTAATCACGCAAGCCAATAACAGTCATGACAATATGGTACAAAAAATAGATGTGTCGTCCTGTGTTCTGTGTCTACTCACAGATGTTTGTATAATTAACTATCACCTTATATATTGTAATGTTTTGTTTTGTGTGTAGGTGGTCCATCGACTCATATAGGCTCTGCCTTTGATGGACTGCCCAATTGTAATGTCTGTATATTGTATATAAAGCATGAAATAAATAATCTAATTGAATCTTGAATCTTGAGTCCTATAATACGGTTACACCGGGACCCAGTCTGTCTAGTCGCTTCCAAGTGGATTAATAAAAATACTTGTAAAAACCTGCGGAACGGCCCTTTAATTATTAGGCCGAAAACGGCGCCCTGAAATTGATTGTCGCTGTCAGAGGATGCTATTTTTAGAACTAGGTCTTTGCGCGTAGATTGGCAGACGCAAGTCACGTGACATGTGTAATGGAGAAGCTTTTGATGCTAAGATGGAATTGTAATTTCGTTGACATTTAGAGATGAATTCTTAGCTTCCAGTGGAGCGACAGGACCAGATTTTCAGGTAACTAATATGCATAAAGTTTTGACAATTGACTTAAAGCTGATAAACGTATATCGAATTCTCATGACGCGTGCACTCGCCAATGAATTTTTTAATGTTACCAATTTTCGTGCTGTCAGCTTCCATAAAATCGATTCAGAATTATTGACGTAATGCTGACCGAATTGGAATCTGGCTATAATGAGCCGCGTCGTTAGCAGTTGAAGCTTTCAGAATGTGAGGCTGTGTTGGATATGCCATCACAGATGAAGCAGTAGCCTGTTAGTCAAACTATTCCTATAACTTAGTATAACTGTCTTGGACTTGAAGTTCTACAGCCTATCACTCTCGGCCTGTTTCTGTTGGTCTGTAGCTGTAAGTAATATTGCATGTAAATTTAGCGTTCGCCAGGTATATGAAATAGGTAAAAACTTAAAGATGAGCGCATGTCACAATAGCCATAGGATTATCGTCATTAATCCTTGTACTTGTAGGGGAATCATGATCTGACTTGGACAACTTTGCCCTCGGTCAACTTGACTAACATCATCCGCTGTTGCGTCATTTAGAATACTGTTACATCGCACTGGAATTGGCTGATTTCATGCTTTCAAAGAAACGAACTTATAAACACTTAATTAAATATCATCGTTCTGTTTGTAGATACTGCCTCTCTGGGTCTAGGCAATCCATCAGCCAAAATCTTGACTGATGTACAAAAACATAATAGATTCTTGTTATCTCGATCTCATCTGGTTGTATTGGGACTTTCCGGTACGCAAGTAGGTGGTGAAGCTTATTTAAAAGCATCTCGGTCCTGAGTAGTTTCTTCGAAAGAATGAATAGTGGGTTATCTGTAGACACCACATACATGTGTGGTATGCAGAATGAGTTTTACGAAGCCCTCTCACCATCGATGCTTTATGCCAGCTTGATCTGCTGTTTGCAGGATGCTGTCTATCTTGTGAAGATATGGACTACTTGCATCTTCCAGCTTAAGATGAAGTGTTCCATTGTTTCCGCCGCGGATTTACATAGTGGACACGAAGTATTCTTTGAACAGCTATGCATGGCTGTGGCAACATCCAGTCTAATTAGTTCCAAAATATTCAATAGCTTACATGTATAGTTTTCTGGAAATTTATAGTCGGGGAGTTCAGAGATCGATCGATCCCAAATGACCGAGGTGTGGGTGGAGCCTAGCTAGTGATGTGCGGTAGACCTTCGCTGTAGCAATTGTAGTTCAGTTGGTGAGTATTTCTCTAGTGACATCAGATCTGTTTTACGAGACTAGGTGAGTTTATGGCAGTCATCCAGCAGATTGAGCATGGTACCCACAGAACAGGGAGATAACCCCGCCATCTTCACTTACTTCACTATTCGTACACTGTTATGGTAGAGAATATAAAGCACCTTGAAAATAAAAGTTCTGTTCTCAGATTTTACCATGTGGGTCTGTGAATCATGTCATCTAAAAATTAAAAAATAGAAATATTACACTGTGTGCAAAGGCTATGTTATGTTTTGTAACCCATCACAAATGTCCACATTTCCCGGCTTTGTCCTTTTGACCTGACTCTAGGGGGCGGAGTCAAATATAAGTCTCATCTCAGTCCGTAATCATGTCAGTAACTCAAATTTAACACATTCAGTTGAAATCAATCCAACGATTTAGGGGGTAATTGAGTGACTGACAGTTTTAAGATATTTGACCTTTTGACCCTGCTCCCTTGACGCCAGTGACATGGCACCAAAGATAGATGCTGCATCGCAGAGCACAAACATGTACCAAATTTTGTTGAAATCCACCCACGGGTTTGGGAGGAGATAGCGTGACAGATGGACGGATGGAGACAGACAGAGGAGATTACAATATCCATAACATTTTTTTTAAATGTGGGGATAACAATATTATTTGTTCACATTGCGTGACTGACACTTTCAGAGAGGAAAAATTTACTGATATACATACATAATTGACATGTAATATCATAAAAAATATACTCACAAATGCCAAAAATACCCCATTTTGTCACAAAGAATTTGATGGAAGAAAGAATGGAAGAAAATAGAATTTTGGATATGTTGTAGAGCGCACCTACGGCTTTATTGTCTGTAAAGCACAAGTTTCTTCCACCTATCCCACATGGTCATCCTGACAGTTGAATATGGTATCATTTTCAGGTTGGCCCAATTTCAAGGGCTTATATTTCAAAAATGTTAAGAACCACATATTTTTTCTTTTATGTATAAACTAACAAATATATATATATATATGTAATTGATCCATCAAGTATTAAGTTTGTAACTCTAATAGTTTTAACCTAATTGTAATCACGTGGGTCTGAAAATTTGTCACTTTGAATAAATTTTCATGTTTAATGTTACCTAGGTTACCAACACGAGCCCAACAATTATTATGCCCTGCATATTTCAAGAGGGTACCTACATGTGACCAAGCGCTGAAATTTTTATTTGAATTGGATATCAGGTTAAGAATTTGCAGAGCCTTGAAAATGCTACAAAATGGCAATTGCTTCACATGTGGTGGGGACCCCCTTGCTGTTCTAGCGTCCATCTCCAAAATTATTGGGATTTGGGCAGTGAAATTGTGCAGGATTTCCTAAAACATAATGCTGTACCACTACATAAAGAATCTTGGAAATCTGAATTGGTCATGCAACACCCATCGGTTGTCTTGACAGGGAATGACCCACAAGGTACCCAAAGAGGTGATATCCTTGAAACTGTGGTGGTCAATGAGTTGATGTTTACCAGAGGCTGATGATGTCTTTGCTTAACCCTTTAATGGTCAAAATTGTTTTAAAGATTAAATATTTACTCATTGGATGGCCATTTGCATGACACAATGAGACTGTTTTTGAAAATTTACCACTGGAATGACTGGCTCGATTATCGAGCCAATCATTCCAGTCGTAATGTATCAAAAATAGTCTTCTCTTGGTCTGCAAATGGACATTGCTCAAGACCACTGTAGTGGCCAGTTTTGGCCGGCTTGATCATTAAAGGGTTAAATCTAAATCTGTTCTAAGACTGATTTACTTATAAATATGCAAAAGTTTGATAAATAAGTCATAGTGACATTTTTTACTGGCTATTGTTTAAAGCACCAGTTTTCGTTTTTCTACCACAGTTTTCGGTCCCCCATTCTACTACCTTGATAGGCACATCCTACTACCTTGATAGGCAATTTATTCTATAGGCAGATCATACAGGTAACCAAAATGTTGTTGCTAAAATACCATTTACCAGCTCTAGACTGTACTGTAGAGTACATGTAAAAAAGTAATTTTTATGCATACACATGACCCCTGGATAAATTAGATTTAACCCTTTAACCATCAAATTTGTTCAAGAAAATCATAAAAAATGTCCATTTGCAGACCAAGAACAGACAATTTATGGAAATTTACCACTGGCATCACCGGCTCGGTTATCGGGCCAGTCATTCCAGCAGTAAATTTTCAAAAATAGTCTTCTCTTGGTCCACAAATGGACATTTCTCCTTCGATCAATACTCGCCATTCGATTACTTCTGATACAAGCTATCCTGGATAGCTGGGCCCTAGGACTATAGACTTAGTAAGCTTTACCGGCTCCTGGAACCGGGTACTCGGCTCCCAACTGCCGAGTACCCATTTGCCATGAAGCTCATATTCTTGTTTGCATAGCAACAAGAGCTACATGCTTTTTTGCAGTTGGAAGTCTTAAAGTTTTCTAAGTCTTTTTATGTGATTGTGATAGCTTTGTGTTCGCTCTCTAAGGATTATTTGGATTACCATGGAAGGAGCCGATGATAACCAGGTCGTATATTTCCATGTTATTCCATAGTTAAAAGATTTAGGTCTTCAAAATTTCGTCTGTGTCGCATGCTCCAATTTCTGACCCCGAATCTGGGACGTGTGTTAATAACGAAATATGCCAGATTGATCGCCTTCCTTTAACCCCAACAGGCGATCGGCAGATATGAAAATAAGCTGTTTGCTATACGGTGTTTAACACGAAAATCGGCTGACGTCGTTCTCCGTATGATCTGAGCGGGTGACGTCACACCCGAGTTGTCTCAGATTTTTATGTGATGAAAATGTTTCATTAATTCGCACATCTGATTCTGGGTGCTGCGTACTGTATTGGTACCAGAAAAAAGGAATTTTCAAGTTTTGCGTGTTGTCACGATCTGTTTGCGATAAATGGTGGTTTCAAAATTCTTGATTTAGATGTGTGGTCTGCAGTTTTACCGTGTGCTACAGCAGTTTGTTTACATTTTGTTGTTTCTTCACATATTGTTTTGGCCTTCGTTAGGAGTATAATTTATATTGATTAGTAAACATACCCCTCAATGCTAGATGCGATATGGTTCCTGGTTCCGTTTATACATCCTTGAAGTTTATGGGTGTATCGTGCCCGCTTCATTCTTGTCGTCATAATCAATGCGACTTTGCTGTAACGTTGCGGGGTGGGGTGCGGGAGGGTTAACATTTAATGTATGATCAAATTATTTGAAAATTATTTGTCTGCCTTCCATTCCTGTTTCGTTCTGCTTGCTTATTGTAGGTTTGTGCTTATTATAGGCCAAGCCAGCCCCGCCATCATGTGACGAGTGCCATAAGTTTGTGAGGGTTCTGTTTAAGGACCATGTCTGCTTTAGATGTACAAATTGTACAAATCTTGATAATAGGTATAACATTTGTGCAGTGTGGTCGTCCGATATGATGGTCAAGTTCCTTGCCCAGAAGGACTTGGCAGGGTCTGACGCGGGGTCAGGTGGTCCGAAAGTAAATCGTGGAGGGTCCGTTTCAGCCCCTGGGGGGGGGGGTGGTGGGCGCTCCACATCTGCAACCAGAGGTTGCGGAGATGGCACCGCCGGCGTGGTTTGGACCTGCTATGCAAGGCTTCTTGCATAGCGTCCTGTCTACGCTGGTGTCATCCCTGCTTCCAAAAGTTGTAGGGCAGTCTCTTCCCGTGCTTGGTACGGACCCTGTTCTTGGACAGGGTTCTGGACTGGCCACCGAGGGAGCGACCTCGTACGGCTCCCAGGAGCCGTCTCGTATGGCTCCCTGGCAGTCCCGTCGGGCTCCGGCCTGATGGGTTCGGTCTCTCTGCGGCCACCTCCGGGTGGTCCAATAGCGGTGGCCGGTCCGTCAGGCATGGGAACCGTCCTCCAGGAGTCTGAAGACGAGGAGGCCGAAGAGGAGAGATTACTGCGGCCTGAGATGCCGTGGGTGGAGAGCATGGAGGTCGATTCCATCCTGGACGGAACCGCTTTCCATCTGGCTGGCTTGGCACAAACCAGGACAGCGGCTTTGCCCATGGTTGAGGCCACTCCCGTACCGGGCACCAGTCCCATGATGGTGGGTTTGCCGCCAACCGACACTGTGACGGGTGTGGCTGGCCAGGCATGGTATACACCTATCTCGCCTGGTCCAGCGGTCAGTCATGGGGTGCCGTTGGCGCTCATGCTTGGCTACGGTTCCTCAACCGTTACAGGTCCACGCGGTTTTCTTTGCGGACCTACTCCATGGACTGGTGTTTTCCATGAGGTGGCGGCGGAACCGTACGGTACCAGAGTTCATGGCGTATCAGCAATGGCTCCTAGCCGGGAGGCCATTGCTGGTATGGCTGTGAGCATGTCAACGGCTGACGTGTTCACGGGAGTGTCCTCTTCGGAGACATACTGGTCGGAGGCTCTGGCTTGGCTAGCCAGGGTGGACCCGTCTGTGGTTTCGACTACAGCCGAAGAGGATCACCCCGTCCATCGGTGGCATCGATTAGGACGGGGATCTTGCCCGCAGCCCTGATCCAAGGTTTATGAAGTTGTTGGATGCTATTTATAGTAAACAGCTCCTAACCAAGGGCCAGATTCCTGCGGCCTCCAGGGAGGTGCGGGCGAGGTGTCATATCCCACGGGGGGAATACGACAGATATGGTGTTGTTCCAGCGGTCACTGAGGATGATCACTGGGTGTCCAGAGTGCTGGAGCGGGTGGCCCCGCCCCGGCACTGGTGGATACGTCCCAGGTGCACCACGACGAAGTCCTGTCCATATGCGATGAGGGGGTGAGGGCAGCAATGAGTGCTGTCAATCACTCTTATCGCCTTCTTCAGTCGGTGTCGGCTGAAGCTGGGGCAGGCCACCCTGTGCCACCTGTGGCGCTATCGTGTGTCAATGACGGCCTGGTGCTGTGTATGGACGCATTGGCAAGGGTGCAAGCGCGAGTGACGAAGTCTAGGAGGCTGATGGTCCTTGACCATATGCGTCCGGCTACTGCCGCTAGGGAGCGTCTTCTTGGGATGCCCCTTACTGGCCTTAGCATCTTAGGTGGCCAAGCGTGGGCCATCTTAGAAGACACTGCCAGTATCGCGCAGAATCGGTTAGCGGTGAATCTGCAGTTGGAACTAGTGCGACAGGCGCACGCACTAGGGGCTGTAGCCAAGCCACTAACCGGGCAACCTGAGAAGCAGAAAAAGCATAAAAGCAAGGCGAAAGCCAAGCCTAGTGCTGCTTCTGCTTCTACTGGGTCTTCTCAGCCGCCTCCGGCGAAGAAGGCCAAGGAGGTTGTGGAGGCTCCTACCCACCCCAATGTTGCTTTTGATCGCCCGAGAGGCAGGAAGGGGAAGGGTAAGTCTTCGAAGGGCAGAAAGAAGGGAGCGGATCATACCTGAGGGTACGAGGGCTCCCTTCGTATCTACCTGGACCGGACCTGTGCGACAGGAACAGCGGTGCCAATTAGACCGGTCAAGCCAAGACCAAAATGGTTCTCTCACTCTTGTGTCAAGAGAAGGGGGGTGAACGGATCGCGAGCCAGACACCCGCATTAAGCGTTGATGCGTCTATAGTGGGTGGAAGGCTCATGCGTTTCGTCGAGGCTTGGCGAGGTGTGACGTCAGACAGTCTGGTCCTGGGATGGTTATCCCAGGGGTACATGCCGAAGTTGTGGGATTTTCCACCACAAAATCTGTCTTTGGCACCTATCTGGACACCCGCCGTTCCAAGGGAACCAGACAAGTTAGAAGCCATTCAAAACGAAGCATCACTGGAGGGATGGGGTGGGGCCTGCCTGGGGGAACACCAGTTCTCCTTCGATCAATACTCACCATTCTGTTACTTCTGATATACAGCTGGCCTTGACAGCGGCTCTGGGATTATAGACTTAGAAAGCTTTACCGACTCCTGGGAACCGGGTACTCGGCTCCCAACTGCCGAGTACCCGTTTACCATAGAGCTCATTCTTGTTTGCATAGCAACAAGAGCAATACATGCTTTCTGCATTGAGGATTTTAGTGTTTTTTGTGAAAGAAAATCTAAGTCTTTAATCTGTAGTGATAGTTTGTGTGTTCGTGAAAGGATTAACTAAAGGATACTATGGAGAATACCGCCGAAGATAACCAGGTTGTATCATTCTTTATTATCCATAGTTAAAAGACTTAGGTCTCTAAATTTCGCTGTGTCGCATGTTCCAATTTCTGACCCCATAGAATCTGGGACGTGTGCTAACAACGATATATGCCAGACGATCGCCTTCTTTAACCCCCAACAGGCGATCGGCAGATATGAAAATAGGTGTTATGCTACGGTATTTCTAACACGAATATCGGCTGACGTCGTTCTCCGTAGGATCCGAGCGGGTGACGTCACACCCGGTCGCTCGGATGTTTATGTGAAGAAAAATTTTTCATTAATTCGCGCATCTTGTTCTGGGTGCTGCGTACTAAAAATGGTACCGGAAACTTTAGAATGATCAAGTTTACGTGCGATCACGATCGGTTTGCAATGATCGGTGGTTTCAAAATTCTTGAGTAGATGCGTGGTCTGCGGTTTTACCGTGTGATACAGCAGTTTGTTATACATTTTGTTGTTTTCTTCACATATCGTGCTGCTTTCGTTAGGAGTATAATTTATATTGATTAGTAAATATACCCCGAATGCTATGCGATATGATTCCTGGAGCCATTACACATCCTGGAGGATCTATTATGGGTGTGTTTTATGCCCGCCTCGTTCTTGTCATCATAATCAATGCGATCGTTGTTGTAACGTGGCGGGGTGGGGTGCGGGAGGGTTACAGTTAATTTATGAGTCAAATTATTTGAAAATTAATTGTCTGCCTTCCATCCGGGTCTCGTTCCGCTTGTTTATTGTAGGTTTGTGCTTATGTTATAGGCCAAGCCAGCCCCACCATCATGTGACGAATGCCATAAGTTTGTCCGTGTCGTGTTCAAGGACCATGTAAGTTCCTTGCCCAGAAGGACTTGGCTGGGTCTGACGCAGGGTCAGGCCGTCCGAGAGTAAATCGTGGAGCGCCCGGTTCGGCCGGTGGGGGTGCTCCACGTCCCCAGCTGGAGGTGGCGGAGATGGCACCGCCGGCGTGGTTTGGTCCAGCTATGCAGGGCTTTCTGCATAGCGTTCTGCCCACGCTGGTGTCGTCCCTGCTACCAAAGGTTGGGGGGGCAGTTTCTCCCCATGCCTGGTACGGATCCTGTCCTCGGACAGGATTCTGGACTGGTTACCGAGGGGGGCCGTCTCGTACGGCCCCCTGGCAGTCCCGTCTGGCTTCGGCCAGACAGGTTCTGTTTCTCTGCGGCCACCTCCGGGTGGTCCAGTAGCGGTGGCCGGTCCGTCAGGTGTGGGAGCCGTCCGCCAGGACGGTTCCACGGTTGACTCGTCTAGTGACCACTCTTCGGAGTCTGAAGACGAGGAGGCCGAGGAGGAGAGGTTGCTGCGGCCCGTGAAGCCGCAAGTGGATAATATGGAGGTTGATTCCGTCCTGGACGGAACCGGCCTCCATTTGTCTGGTTTGGCGCAAGCCAGGTCAGCGGCTCCGCCTGTGGCTGAGGCCAATCCGGTACCGTGCACCGGTTCCGTGCGGCTTGGTTTGGTGTGCCGGGCCGGGCGTGGTACTCCCCTATCTCGCCTGGTCCGGCAGTCGGACGTGGGGTGCCGTTGACGCCCGTGTCCGGCTATGGTTCCGCGACTGCTACGGGTCTGTACGGTTCTCCGTGCGGACCTACCCCATGGACCGGAGTGTTTCATGGGGTGGCGGCGGAACCGTGTGGTACCGGAGTGCCTGGCGTGTCAGCCGTGGCTCCTTGCCGGGAGGCCGTGGCTGGCAGGCCCGTGAGCACGTCAACGGGTGACGTGTTTGCGGGGGTGTCTTCATTGGAGGTAGATTGGTCAGATGCTCTGGCGTGGCTAGCCAGGGTTGACCTGTCTGTGGTTTCGGCCACGGCCGATGAAGATGCGCCCCGTCCGTCAGTTGCGTCGATCAGGACGGGGATTTTGCCCGCGGCCCGGATCCAGTCAGTGGGACTGGATCCACGGTTCATAGATTTGTTGGACGCTATTTATAGCAAACAACTGATGACCAAGGGTCAGCTCCCTGCGGCCTCCAGGGAGGTGCGGGCAAGATGTCGTATTCCGCGGGGGGAATACGACAGATATGGTGTAGTCCCGTCGGTCACTGAGGATGACCGATGGGTACTGGGCGTCCAGAGTGCCGTGGCGGGTGGCCCCGGTCCGGCACTTGTGGACAAGTCTCAGGTACACCAGGAAGAAGTCCTGTCCCTATGCGATGAGGGTGTGAGGGCAGCTATGAGTGCTGTCAACCACTCGTATCGTCTCCTTCAGTCGGTGTGGGCTGAAACGGGGGCAGGCCACCCTGTGCCACCTGTGGCGCTTTCATGTGTCAATGACGGCCTGGTGTTGTCTATGGACGCATTGGCAAGGGTGCAAGCGCGAGTGACGAAATCCAGGAGGCAAATGGTCATTGACCATATGCGTCCGGCTACGGCAGTCAGGGAGCGTCTTCTTGGGACGCCCCTGACAGGGCCTAGCATCTTCGGTGGCCAAGCGCGGGCCATCTTAGAGGATACCGCCAGTATCGCGCAGAATCGGTTAGCGGTAAACCTACAGCCAGAGCTAGTGCGGCAAGCACACGCACTAGGGGCTGTGGGGAAACGGCTAACTGGACAACCTTCAAAGAAGCAGAAGAAGCATAAGGGCAAGGCGAAAGCTAGGCCTGTTGCGACTTCTGCTTCAGCTGGGTTTTCGGAGCCGCCGGCGGGGGAAGAAGCCCAGGAAGGTTGTAGAGGCGCCTACCCTCCCCAATGTTGCTCCTGACCACCCTAGAGGCGGGAAGGGGAAGGGTAAGGGTAAGGCCTCAAAGGGCGGACAGAAGGGGCCGAAGCGTACCTGAGGGTACGAAAGCTCCCTTCATATCCGCCTGGACCGCACCTGTGCGACAGAAACAGCGGTGCCAGTTATACCCGTCGTGCCTAGAACGAAATGGTTCTCTCTCTCTCGTTAAGAAAGAGGGGGGGGGGGGCGGACTGCGAGCCGGACAACCCCGTTAGACGTCGAGGCGTCTATGGTGGGTGGAAGGCTCATGCGTTTCGTCGAGGCCTGGCGAGGTGTGACGTCAGACAGTCTGGTCCTGGGATGGTTATCCCAGGGTTACATGCCGGAGTGGTGGGACTTTCCACCACAAAATCTGTCTTTGGCACCTGTCTGGACACCCGTACCAAGGGAGCCAGACAAGTTAGAAGCCGTTCAAAAGGAAGTGTCGGGTTTGCTTCTGAAGGGAGCAATAAAACCAGCAAACCGAAACACTCCAGGCTTCTATTCAAACATGTTCCTTGTCCCCAAGAGCACAGGGGGATGGAGACCCATACTCAATCTCAGGCCGTTAAATTGGTTTATCCATACGCCTCGGTTCCAGATGGAAACGCCGAGGTCGGTAATGGCGGGATTGAGGAAAGGAATGTGGTGTGTATCGATCGATCTGAAAGATGCATATTTCCACATTCCTATGAATCGGAGTTGGCACAGGTTTCTGAGATTTGCGTTTCAGAATCAAGTATGGGAGTTTACAGTTCTCCCGTTCGGCCTGTCGACAGCTCCGAGGGTTTTCACAAGAGTGGTCCTTGCGGTGACAGCGTTTCTCAGAAAAGAGAACGTGGCGCTACACACCTACATAGACGACTGGCTGCTCAAGGCAGACTCGGCAGCCAGGTTGAACGTGGATACTGCTCTGACTCTGAAGTTACTTTCAGATCTAGGCTGGATAGTCAACGAGGAGAAATCCGAGTTGACGCCCACTCAACATTTCGTTTATTTGGGGATGCGATTCGACCTCGAGGAGGGCAGGGTTTACCCGTCAGAGCCCAGAGTGGTGTCTCTGTTAGCCATCCTCAAGAGTTTTCGAGTGGGAAACCACATTCAGGCGAGGTGGTTCCTTCAGATGATGGTCTCCATGGAGCAGGTTATCACGTACGCTGCTCTAATGCGAAGGCCTATCCAGTTGTATCTGATGTCTCTGTGGAAACAGAGAACAGAACCCCTGTCAAAACTGGTGCCAGTTTTGGAGCCGATAATATCGCATCTTCTATGGTGGAAACAGCGTCAGAATCTCCTATTAGGGGTTTCGCTGCACCTACCCCACCCCTAGCTGTCCGTCTACACGGATGCATCGCTGGAAGGGTGGGGTGCCTGCCTGGGAGAACACCAGGTCTCGGGCACATGGACTCTACCGGAGAGTCAGCTGCATATCAATCTGTTGGAAATGATGGCAGTGGAACTGGCGTTGGAAGAGTTCCTTCCGATGATCATGGGCAAGGTGATATTGATACGGTCGGACAATTCGACAGTAGTATCATATATAAATCGCCAAGGCGGGACCAGGTCGCCCACTCTGTGTATCAGGGTGTGGCACTTGATTCAATGGTGCAGGAATTACTCGGTTGTTTTGAAAGCAGCTAATATTCCTGGCCGATTGAACATTCTGGCGGATGCTTTGTCTCGCAGACAGAGAATTCTGCCAACAGAATGGTCCCTCAACCCTCCGGTTCTGCGACGGATCTTCGAGCATTGGGGTAAACCCAACGTGGACTTGTTCGCCACAAAGGAAAATGCTCAAATCATGACATATGTCTCGTCGATTCCAGATCCAAATGCCGTCGATACAGACGCTCTGGCGATAAGCTGGAGAGGGATGCACGCTTACGCGTACCCACCCACCATTCTTCTACCGAAGGTATTGGTGAAGGTCAGGGAGGACCTGTGTCTGGTCCTGCTAATAGCGCCGTATTGGCCGAGCAGGGCATGGTTCACGGATCTTCTAGATCTGCTGGTGGAAAATCCTGTGCAGTTGCCCGAGATTCCGAACATAATCTCCCAGGCCAAGGGACGCTTCCTACACGAGCGTCCCGAAATGTTCAAATTGACTGCGTGGATGTTATCAAACAACGTTCCACGTCGGAAGGCTTTTCTCGACAGGCTGCTGATTTCATCGCGGCTGCGAGAAGGAGGTCAACCTTCAAGTCATATAACAACAAGGTTAACAGATTTGCAGACTGGTGTGAAGAAAAGGGTATTGATACCTTTCAATCCACTATTCAGCAAATAGCAGACTTTCTCTGTGAGCTGTTCTTTTCAGGACTAGCTCCCGTCACAGTTGCTGGATACAAGTCAGCTTTGGCATCAGTTATCCCTTGTCTAGCCAACAGGGATAGTCCAGAGGTGGCCCAGTTAAATGTGATGTTGAAGGGAATGAGCAATCTCCGCCCGAGACAACCGGTAGTCATTCCAGCCTGGAGTCTATCTTTAGTGCTTAATGTACTGGCCAAGCACCCTTTCGAACCGTTGCGTTCGGCTAGTCTAAAGCATTTGACTCTAAAGGCGGTCTTTCTATTGGCAGCTTCCTCAGCTAGAAGGCGCAGTGAGATCCATGCGCTTTCGGCAGAGAGGAACCGATTTATTGTTTCTGGAGAAGGTCTGCGTCTTCTGCCAAGAGCAGAGTTTATGTTAAAGAACCAATCTTTGAGATATCCCGGCAAACCGATCATTATACCGAAGTTAACTAGGTTTGATCGTGATGCCAGTGTCTGGTGCCCGGTCCGTGCTTTGACTAAGTACAAGAAACGGACTGACTCGTTACGGTCGAACGATAGACATCTGTGGATCTGCCATAAAAAGCCTTATGGCACCGCATCCATGGATACTATCTCTCGTTGGGTGGTCGAATGCATTCAGACTTCTCACGAGATGGCGACTGGGCACCAGGTGCAAGGCGTAAGGGCACACGATGTCAGAGGAATAGCCGCCTCGACCGCCCTTTACAATGGTGTTCCGTTAGAGGACATCATGGCCATTGCACAATGGCACTGTGAGTCCTCATTCACGGATTACTATATGAGGGATGTGTCAGACTCAGCCAATCCACTCGCTTTAGCTGTTTTGAAACGATAGTTAGTGACCACACTGCTATTCACCCTTTTTTCACTTTGGTAAGAAAAGAACCTAAAGCAGGCATGGTCAGGCGAGAGGATGTCAACCAGATTGTGTCACTGATGGCCGAACCGGTGAATGGTTGGAGGCGGTACGTCTGAAGTCCAATTATCATAAGGTAATTTAATAGTGAGAGTTTTTTGTATTATGTATATGTATCATGTTCATTCATCTTATATATTCATGCTCATTCCCAGGCTAATACATGGAATATGCAGGGAGTAGTTAACCCTCTTGGCATATTGGTGTTTTCAGGCGAGATACATGTTCGTGAGTTCTCTCCCTTTTCTTAGGAGGAAAAAGGGAGGGGGGGGGGGCGTGACGCGAATGTGATTCGGTTCCGTGAACTTGACGGTCCTTTTAGGTCTCCGTTAGTCAAGTTTGAAGTCTAAAATC
Organism: Chaetoderma sp. LZ-2023a; assembly: GCA_034401795.1. Classification (NCBI taxonomy): domain Eukaryota; kingdom Metazoa; phylum Mollusca; class Caudofoveata; order Chaetodermatida; family Chaetodermatidae; genus Chaetoderma; species Chaetoderma sp. LZ-2023a. The sequence goes on from CM067365.1 coordinate 42,572,581, forward strand.
TTTCTCCAAGGGGCAAAATTAGCATTTATGGCTTGCCCCTTCCCACCAGGTTACTGATCAAATCTGGTGTATATCAGAAGTAACAGAATGGTGAGTATTGATCGAAGGAGAATGAAGGAAATGTCAATTTCCCTTTCTCCGAGATCTAACAATACTCACCTTCTGTTACGGACCCAGCCTCCCAGCCCCACGGAGGCAAGCCATAGTTTTCTCTTGTTTGGTGGCTATGCAAACAATATGAGCTCTATGGTAAACGGGTACTCGGCAGTTGGGAGCCGAGTACCCGGTTCCCAGGAGTCGGTAAAGCTTTCTAAGTCTATAATCCTAGAGCCGCTGTCAAGGCCAGCTGTATATCAGAAGTAACAGAATGGTGAGTATTGTTAGATCTCGGAGAAAGGGAAATTGACATTTCCTTCAATCTCGGGCACATGGACTCTCCAAGAGAGCCAGCTGCATATCAATCTGTTGGAAATGATGGCAGTGGAACTGGCGTTGGAAAAATTTCTTCCAAAAGTCAGGGGCAAGGCGATATTGATACGGTCGGACAACTCGACAGTAGTATCATACATAAATCGCCAAGGCGGGACCAAGTCACCCACACTATGTATGAAAGTGTGGCACTTGATTCAATGGTGCAGGAATTACTCGGTTGTTTTGAAAGCAGCTCACATTCCTGGGCGATTGAACATTCTGGCGGATGCTTTGTCTCGGAGACAGAGAATTCTGCCAACAGAATGGTCTCTCAACCCTCCAGTTCTTCACAGGATCTTCGAGCATTGGGGCAAACCCAACGTGGACTTGTTCGCCACAAAGGAAAATGCTCAAATCATGACTTATGTCTCGCCGATTCCAGATCCAAATGCCGTCGATACAGACGCTCTGGCGATAAGCTGGAGAGGGACGCACGCTTACGCGTACCCACCCACCATTCTTCTGTCAAAGATATTGGTAAAGATCAGGGAGGAACCGTGCCTGGTCCTGCTAATAGTGCCATTTTGGCCCAGCAGGGCGTGGTTCACGGATCTTCTAGATCTGCTGGTGGACAATCCAGTGCAGTTACCCGAGATTCCGAACATAATCTCCCAGGCCAAGGGACGCTTCCTACACGAGCGTCCCAAATGTTGAAATTGACTGCGTGGATGTTATCAAACAAGGTTCCACGTCGGAAGGTTTTTCTCGACAAGCTGCGAAATTCATCGCAGCTGCGAGGAGGTCGACCTTCAAGTCATATAACAACAAGGCTAACAGATTTGCAGACTTGTGTGAAGGAAAGGGTATTGATACCTTTCAATCCACTATTCAGCAAATAGCAGACTTTCTCTGTGAGCTGTTCTTATCAAGACTAGCTCCTGTCACAATTGCTGGATACAAGTCAGCTTTAGCATTAGTTATCCCTTGTCTAGCCAACAAGGATAGTCCAGAGGGGGGCCAGTTAAGTGTGATGGTGAAGGGAATGAGCAATCTCCGACCGAGACAACCGGTAGTCATTCCAGCCTGGAGTCTATCTTTAGTGCTTAATGTACTGGCCAAGCACCCTTTCGAACCGTTGCGTTCGGCTAGTGTAAAGCATTTAACTCTAAAGATGGTCTTTCTATTGGCAGCTTCCTCAGCTAGAAGACGCAGTGAGATCCATGCACTTTCAGCAGAGCAGTTTCCGGATACAGTGTTGACTACTCCCATACCGCCTGCAGCTGCAAAGGCACCTGTTCCCATCGAGAATCTGTTAGACATTGTAGTAACCATGTCAGTGAATTCACTGGACACGGGAGCCGTGAGCAGCGGAGCTGACCCCCTTCGAATTGGAACAAGTGTCACAAGCTCTCAGCACGGATAGGTGGTGACTTTCACATCCAACGGTGAGAAAGAAGACGAGAACGGTAGTCTGTTTAGCCATACTACTGATGTCAATATTTTAAAATTTCAAATTAAATTAAAAGATGAACTGGTGTTCGTTTTTCGACAAATCCGGTGCAAGATGTTGCTATTGATATAGTAAAAGATAGAATATTGACATCAGAGTGGTAAGAGTTAATGGATGAGTCCTCATTTTGCAATGGAGCTGAATGGGTGCAAGTTCTGAGTTGGATGTCCAATCGTCTCGGGTTGTCATGTGACCAGTGTTCTCAGCACGATGCAGCGATTGAACGGATGTCAGTGCATATGGCTAGCGCTCTGTCAAGTGGCTCTTCTGCCATTCTTGTCCTACCTGTAGATACTCAGACGTCAGACATCAGACATGCTTGAAGCCGTGGCTTACCGCCTGGTACAGTCAGAGTACTCCTTGCCAAAGGCCCTCAATGGCATTTAGAGCAATGTCCGCATTCCGGAGCTTGCCTATCATCAATATGCTAGAGTTCTTTTGTTTTGATGAAGGAGCACAAAGCATTGAATAGGCCGTTGGCAAGGACGTCTAAGGGTTGTTCATGACCATTGGTTTGTCCTGCCAACAAAGAAGCAATCAATGAGCTTCTACTTATTGAAGATCCATCAAGAACGGCTACGGCCGCCTTGTCGTATGGCTGGGAATGCTGACCTGCACCGCGGAAGGTGAAGACATGCTTGAAGTAGCTCCTGGAATTGTCGGGGATGCTATGCGTCTTGGTCAGGGTGATCACCAGGACTTTGGCAGAGCTTCAGAGAATGGTTTTCGATTGTGTAGAACCAGGAAATGAGGGCTGCGTTATCGTCTCTGTTTCGCCGTTCCAGGCTTAGGCCATCCTTAAATAAGTTTAATTGTCCTCTCCCGACCGACCCTAAATAAACCTGCCGACTACATTTTTTTTTTATAGTTTCATGTGAAGAATTAATAAAATATTTTCTGATGTAAGTTCATTGGGAGATTGAATTGACTCCTTTTGTCAAAATGGACTTAGATAGCCTTTAGAAACTGTTTGCTTTATAGTTTCTGTTTCAAGTTCAAATTAAAACCTTCAAGTTTTGTTTTTTAGGATCAATTTTGTAATGTTATATTTCAGCAGGTAAAAAAAAGAATTTCCCTACATGTACCTACCCTACTCCAATCACCAAGGTCGGGAGAGGCCAACCAAAAGATCTTTTAAGGAAAGCCTTGTTTGGCGGCTCGACAAGACCAAGCCCTCTCCAATGTCACTGAACTGGAAGTCATTGTCAAGTCATGAAAGTCAACGAAGAGGGCACAGGCAGAGACAAGATCAGTGTTGGCACCAAAGATCGCCCTTCCGTCCTGTAGGCTGTGATGATCGGGCATCCAGTTCTCAATGGCCTGGTCGGTCATCATCGTACATGTATAAGGTACCAAATAAGTGGCCTTACGATGATGACAGGGTGGCGGCTCCGGAAAACTGAGTTATGGGTGGTTTCCGGCGAGACGCATTCCGGTGGCATCAGGGACCTTGGGAGTCGTAAATCTTCACCGAAGTGAATTAACATCCTGTCGCGCAACATCGACCGCGAGCGGTGTGCAGATTCCTACCATCGGAGGAAGACTTCATTTGTTCTCAAACCATTTGGGAACAGGACATGCAAGACTTTAGTCTGTCATTGGTTATGAAACAGATATGAAATAGATTGGCTCATTCAAGAATCTTCGGTTCTGTTAACTACTACTCCTGTTTGGACTCCCATTCCAAGGGAGATCGATATTTTAGGAGTCATTCACTCAGAAATCAAAGCTCTACGGAAGAACATGATTCACTTCCTCAGTGATCAAACCTCCTAAGGCTTCTACATGTACATGTATTCGATGATTCTCCTCGTTCCGAAGCGCGCCGGATGTTGGACTGGAGATCGATACTCAATCTCAAGCCATTGAAGTCCATTCATTCACCTAAATTTCTAATGGAAACTGGCAGCAGTAATAATGGGGTTGGGAAAGAATAGGCAATGTCAATAGATCTGAAGGATGCTTATTTTCATATTTCATTCTCAATTCCTTTTCAGAAGTACCTGCGGTTTGCGTTCCATGACAATGTCTGGGAATTCAATATGTTACCATTTGGCCTGATGATGGCATCCAGAGTCTTTATCAAAGTGGTTCTCGCCATGACTGTATTTGTACAGGAGAACCATAGCTGTTCATATATACATAGATGACTGGTTGTTGAAGGCGGGGAATCCAATCACTCTGTGCAACAATCTGAAGATTGTCCTGGCTCTGTTAAAGGAGTTAGGATGGATTGTCAATCTAGAGAAATCAGAACTGACTCCATCCCAGGAGTTTGTTTACCTGGGAAAATTATTCAACCAAGAGTCTACAAGTAGTACTGGTGTCAGTTTTGCTAAGGGCCTTTCTGATGGCACGTCAGTTTCTCAAGATACTGGGTTTGCTAGTATTTCTGGAGAAGGTGGTGCCGTATGCGGCACTCAGGTGAAGGCTGATTCAGATGTACACTTGGTGTCATTCTGGTCTCTAAGAACAGATCCGTTATCTCTGAAAATTCCAATCAAAGAACCATTAATATTCCACCTTCAATGGTGACTATGCGAACAGAATCTCCTGTGAGGAGTTCCGCTACAGCCTCCTCAACCGCAGTTGGCAATTGTCGCATCTGCGACAGGTTGAGGAACAGTAATGGACCACCTGTCAGTGGCAGGGGAATGGGATCAGACAAATGCGCAGAAACATATATAAATGTCTTAGAACTGTTAGCGGTGGTATTAGCACTTTGACACATGCCTTCTACACGCATCACACAATGATATTGGCATAAAAGCTCAAAGGTCAAGGTCACCGATACACATATGGACCGTCTCGTTCATCATTCCTCCGTCAGCGTTTGTTTAAAAACACTACTCATTAGCTGCTTGTCGGATTTCAACCTAATTTGGTTTGAAGGGGTGGTGTGTGTGGGTGTGTTGTAGGCTTCAGAACTTCAGGTATACAGAATTTTGCTTGGTCGTGTTTTTTGGTGAAAATCTTAGAAGATTTTTATGACAAATGTACCGGAAATTGCCAAAACGCTACTCCTCATTAACCACTTGGTGGATTTCGACTTACTTTAACTGGAAGGATCCTGTGGGGCTAGGATTCAGAACATGTATACAGAATTTTGATTGGCCAAATTTATTCATGAATACCTTAGATTTAATGAAAAAGTTACTGGAAATTGTTAAAACGCTACTCCTCATGAACCACTTGGCGGATTTTAACTTACTTTGGCTGAGAGGATCCTACGGGGCTAGGCTTCAGAACTTGCATGCACAATTTTTTGGTGTGAAAATCTTAGATTTTAAGAGAAATTTACGGGAAATTATCAAAACGCTACTCATCATTAACCACTTGATTGATTTCAACCCTAGTTGGCTGGACAGACCCTACCGCGCTTGACTCCAGAACACCTATTCGGAATTTTAATGGGCCAATTTTTTGGGGTGAACATCAAATTACAGATATATCATTTTGTATATGCTGAGAAGTCTAAATTACAAGTTGCGAAGCAGTGTGAACTTTAAAGTGTCTTCTGATGACTGGGTGTCTTCTCTGGAAACTGGGCCAATTTAAACCAAATTTGGTAGGAAACATCCTTAGAATCCTGGCTACATGTATGTCACAGGTGAGGAATACAGCTCTTGTATGCTATTTATTGCATGCCTAGACTTATTGACACAGTGGTGAAATGCGAAGAAGGACGTTTGTACTAAGTACAGCCACAGAATACGGTAATCATGCATTGTCATAGAATTATTGATTGACACTAATTGTTGGTACGACTGATCGGTGTTAGCAGTAGTATGCAGAGTTACAGAGCTTGTGACAGCTCTGATAAAAATCAGTACGCTAATTTACTGCGAAGTCGCATTCACGCTCTATCGACAAAGACTATGATGACAGACTCATATGAATATGGCCCGTTGAGCTGTAAATTGTATATATATATGTTAGTGAATTGTTCCGATTAATCAATTTGATCGATGATTGACTGGTTTGCATGTTCAACCAAACGATCTATCATGATTTCAGAAATCGATTTTGGTTGTTTATAAATTGACTTTATTAATATATTTTAACTGGTCAAGCTAGCAAAGAATACTTTTTTGAAAAGAATTTAAATTTAATTGTTACAACTATATGGTATTTCTCCTTAGTCCAACACATTTATTCTTTCAACATTGAAATAATATATTATTTTCAAGGCAACCATACCAATAACATGTTGAATATTTTGAAACTTATTTAACTGGCAGCTGTTGCGGCCTAAGGCAACAACAGCTCCCAGCCAAATAAGTTTCAAAATATTCAACAGATTATTTCTTAAATTATTAAGAATCTCTCATACCTGCAACTTTGTTTGAAATGGGTACGTATCCTTGACCATGCTATAATTACTGCATTCAAAATGGCTAAAATATGAGAACGTGTTATGATCAATCATTAATTGATTATCGGTTAGTATATAAAACCAATCATCGATCAGAAAAATAGTACCAATTCCAAACACTAATATATATACTACTAGTGCTAGCCACGCGACGTAGCAATCCAAATGGTGTCTGGCAAAAAGAAAGGTGTTCAAAAGTGTCCCGGAAGTTCGGTTATCAAACCAGTAATTCCAGTGGTAAATGTTCATAAATTCTTCTTGGCCTGCAAATAAATATTTCTGAAGAGCACTATAGGTCACTATAGAGGTCAGTTTTGGCCAGCTTGACCATGAATGAGTTACCTCATAACCCTTTAACACACATCAGCCAAAAATGGCTTCGGCAGTGGTCTTGAGAAATGTCCATTTGCAGACCAAGAGAAGACTATTTAAAAAAATTTACCACTGGAATGATTGTCTCGATAACCGAGCCAGTCATTCCAGTGGTAAATTTTCAAAAATTGTGTTCTTGGTCTGCAAATGGACATTTTTAATGAGAAAATTTAAATTTTCTTGAACAAATTTAAGTGTTAAAGAGTTAATATGAAATGAAAAAATAATAGGTGGCCATTTGCCTAATATATTTACACTGATACAGAGTATTTAGTTTAACACTATAAACCTCAAATTTGTTCATAAACGGAAATTTTCTCAGAAAATGTCCACTTGCAGACCAAAAGATTATTTTTGAATGTTTATCATTTCTCGACAACACTGCGCAAAAGTTGTTTTGTTTCGTCCACCTTGAGTGTTAAAGAGTTAATAAGATTAAAAGCATGTAATATTCAAAAGATACAAATGTTTGTTTGAGTTTTCTTGCCAAAGCATGCAGTAACATTCATGTTGTGTCTGGAGGATCAGATCAGGTACTAGGACACATTAACACTCATATCAGCCAAAAACGTCCTCTGTTGTGGTCTTGAGAAATATCCATTTGCAGACTAAGAGAAGACTATTTTTGAAAATTTACCACTGGTATTTGGTATGAATGGCTCGATAACCGAGCCAGTCATTCCAGTTGTAAATTTTCAAAAATAGTATTCTCGTCTGCAAATGGACATTTTCTATGAGAAAATTATAATTTTTTGTGACAAATTCGAGGGTTAACGGGTTAACCCTTTTATGTTCAAGCCTGCCATAGACAGTTTTTGTAGTTGTCTTGAGAGATGTCTTGTATACCTGCCAAGGCCAACACTAATTTAAAAATCGATAATGAGCAATTCATTGCAGTGGTAAACGTTAAAAAAAGGGTCTTGCAGCGGTTTGCCCCTGGATGCTTTCTGTGAGAACAGTGAAATATTCTTGAACAAATTTGGGACATCCTGACTTACACACAATGTACATGTATCCTATCCACGATTCTCTTGTTGAAAACTGGTGCTTAATTCGTATGGCATGCGCCATACGAAAAAAAGCAACAATTCTCAACAAGAGAATCATTATAGATAGGATATGTCAGGATGTCCCAAATCTGACTATTCATGTGTTAATTAAATGATAAGATTAGGGATGAGCCGTCCTTGGATAACAATTATAACATGTTATGTGGATAACTCCCATCGAAATGCAGTCCCTTTATTGTTCCTCTGCAATGCCCAGTTGGAGTTCCTCTGCAACCAAGTATTGCGAAGGATCTTCAGCAATTTACATTACTTTGCAAAACCCATTTATAAAGAAACTACTATTTTCAGTACATGTACCAGTTCCAATTATGCAAATACTAATAGGAACTGCAAAGCGACTCCAACTAGTATGTGAGGGATAGAGCACATTTGCAGTCCGCCTTATCTGGAGTGGAGGCTCTTTGATTTACACACACACTCGCACACACACACACACTAAGCTGCTGTCCTTTTATGTACAGTGCCCTTCATCTGGTGTCGCTTTGCAGTCCCGCTCAGTTGGATTCCCTGTGACAGCTGGAGCCCATTTGATTAGATGGTATCCCTTTGCAGTCCACCATAGGTGGAGTTTCTTTGCAGTCTGGATAAGCTGCATTCCCTTTGAATACCCTGTCAACTGCAATTCCTTTGAGGGTTCCCTTAGCTGTAGTGCCTTTGCAGTCACCCTCAGGTGGAGTCCCTTTGCAGTCCACCTGAGCATGAATCACTGAGGTAACCATCACCTGGAGTCCTTTTGTAAACCCCTTAACTGGGGTGCCTTTTGCCCTTAGCTGGAGCCCCTTTACAATCCCCCTCAATTGGAGCATGGTTCGATGATGTTTGTAATCCTCTTTAGGGGTTATCATGGTTGTGGGGAATATCAGAGTGAGATATAATACTAAAATTATACTCTTTCTTTCAATAATGATCAACCCAAACATGCCAAAACTCCTACATGTAGAATAAAAGACATATAGGCTCTAGCTACCACTTTAACCATTGATATTCCAGTGTCTCAATTTCAAAACAAGTATACAACTATACAGGAATGTTTTGAAACTGATTTGACTGGAACCCTTTACTGTCAAAGACAGCAACAGCTCCTGAGTCAATTTAGTGTCAAATACTCAAAAGTATTCAACAGCATATTCATTACATCATAAAGAATGTGTTGTTTCTGTACTGCGATGACACTACCCCCTTAACACTCACGCCAGTCAAAAACAGCTTCTGTAGTTGGCTTGAAAGATGTTCATTTGCAGACCAAGAGAAGACTATTTATTGAAAATTTACGACTGGCATGACTGGCTCGATACCCGGGCCAGTTATTCCAGTGGTGAATTAAAAAAAATAATCTGCAATTGAACATTTTTCTTTCTTGAACAAATTTGAGGGTTAAAGTGTTAAATATGAATATATATATTAATGGTACCTATAATGTCACACTTAACTATGTCATTAGAATATTGACACAAAACCGAGGTACATTCATGCTACACTTTATATGTGAACTTCTCATATTGCAAAATAATGTGACATGTTGAAAGAAATATTATAATGTATATATCTTGTATGTACCATTAAATTCCATGTATGTTGCACACTTTTTTTGCTCAAATTACATGTTGTAATACTGCACACTATATACAAGGATAAATATTTGTCACATTTTTTTCGTCTCGTCAGAATCGCAAAATTCCAAGCTGAAAATGTGATTTTATGGATCGGGAAGCGGTCGGGAATAACAATTGCATTCTAAAATGTCTATAATGGTTCTACCTCAACTGGATCGTTGAAATGTCTTACTACTGTCTAAATATTGTGTTATACCGTTATTAAATACCATATAGTGTTGTAAAATGATCAAATAAACCATCATTCAACTTTTTTTACAACGCCATTTTTTCTTGTAATTTGTTCTAATTTATATCTAAAAAGGGAGGTTACTCTTGTCTTCCCATGTTGTACATAGAGATGTTTAAAATCCATAGATTGCTACACAGATACGGACATGTCATAAATGTGTTAAAAAAAGAATGATAGAGCCGATATTTTCCAAGGTGATCTAGCATTTATATGATATAGAATGGAATGTTTTCTATGTGCCAAACGGCACAATGTTTTGACCCATCGGCGGGCAGGATGATGATTATGATTGACAGGTTAAGGTTTAAAGGTCACAGCTGTCAAAGTATGACGAAGTAACTATGGAAACGAAAGGATGGGAATAGAAAATCATTTCAAATAGAAGATAATTCAATTTATTTAATAAACAATGCGTGGAATAAACTAGATTATAGCACTATATTATAATATATTATTTATGATGATGATGATATACTATGATATATTATATAAAATACGATATGACAGTGATACGATGGGAAATCTTTGGAATACAATTGATCACTGTCAATTTTGTAAATGTCAGGCGGTCAACTCTATCACCTTTGTTTATTGTACTTAAGACCGCGTTAATCCACCCACCCCACCACCTGACTACACCGACTGGGAACCGAGTCTTGAAACCACTCATCTACTGCGTATGTGATTGAACAAAATCTCATGGGCTCATCTTTGATCAAAGTAATTACTGGCACTGTTAGTGAGCCAAAATGGATTTGAGTAGTTTTTTTATATTAAAATCGATTGTATTCTCTCAAGTATCAGCGCACAATACTCATATTTTATGAATTGAAACAAAATAAATATCCAATTTTTTATGTTCTAACAACCGTTTATGTTAATGAGCTCTGCTGAAATCAAATTCGGATTCTAACCTGTTCTGAAGGAAATTATATTTGTATTTTTATATCGTTCAATAAAGTTTAATACAAAATATTTGCTAAAAGTGTAGGCAAATGATATTCCCGGGATTAAACAACAGAGTACCGCACGCCACATTTATGGGATTTTATGAGGAAAGCGTATTCGACATGCAATAAGTCATTGATTTTTTTGTTACCAGTTTTCATTCACATGTCTCAATCTTACTGCGCGCTATACACGAAAACAAGTTTTTTCCAGTCCGATTTTGATCAAATTTAGGGGTGCGCACTCTGCACAATAGCGCATTATACACGGAATCTTATGGTACATGTCACCATAATATAATTATAAAAGGGTACACTTACTGTATAAAGAAAGCAGAGCCTCTGCAACATACCGGCCATCTATTAGATCACCTACAGCCTGAAAATTCAAGTTAGAAATAGGCGATAGCAATCGTCTGCCTGTCGTCAACTTTTCCTGTAAACTATTTTTCATGAAACACTGGGCTGATTTCAGCTGAATTTGTCGGGAAGCATCCTTGGGTCTAATAGTATGGGAGCATTATGAGGGATTACAAAGGGACTGCACACAGAGGCCCTTTGATGTTCCCCTGACCTGGTGTCGTTTTACTGTCCGCCTCATCTCGTCCGCTTTGCAGTCTCACTCAGCCGGTCCGCTTTGCGGGGTTACATATGACGTCATAGTTAACTGCGTGATGTGTAAGCTGATGTCATAATCAGTTACATCATAAATTACTCGATTTAGTCTGATTTAAATGCTTAAATGCAGTCTGTCAGGTTGTATGAATTGTATGGCTTTACTATTTAATATACATGTGCATGCTGTTGAATATTTTGAAACGAATTTGACTGGGCGCTGTTGCTGTGTTGCTGCCATAGACAACAACAGCACTCACTCAAATTAGTTTCATGATATTCATCAGCTTACCTGTAGAGTTTTCTGGAAATTGATAGTCGGGGAGTGCATGTATTGATTGATCCCAGGACGGGCAAAGTGTTGGTGGAGGGTAGCTTGAGATGGGCAGGGCATAGCTAAAACTGGATTCCTCCATTGGCCATATAGGATTTTGTGTTATTTTTAGAAACACATTTAACCCGTTCATTGATGAATTCCCGATATCTCATTTTGAAGGCAATCATACAAGAAAACTGTTGAATATTTTGAAATCAATTTGACTGGAAACTGTTGCAAACAGCTTCCAGTCAAATTAATTTCAAAATATTCAACAGAATATGTTTTAGGCCATTAAGAATTAATTTTCAGGGATTTGCCTGTGAGAGGGTTCACTAAACCGCTTGGCCGATTGATTTCAAACTCAAGAATCTTCATCTATGCCTTGGGATGAAGCAAATTTGTTTCAGAGAGCCGGATCGGTTGATTTGTCTGGCAGCCATCTTGGATGACATAGTTTTCACAAAAACTATAATTAGGGAGGAACCAAGGGCCATTATAGTTTGTTAAGCATGTTCAGGGATGTGTGTAACGTCATGGCCCAATAAAATGTAACATTTGGCAGCCATCGTGGATTTTTTATTTGATGGATTTTGATAGCGAAAAATTGCTTTAATATGTTAATATATACATGTATGGGTGTGGAAATGTCAAATTTTACCCATTCGCATTTGTCAGTTAAAGGGACAGGCAGCTAGTTTTGGATTATTTTCTCGACAAAACACCTAGATGTATGCCACCCATGCTCTTTCAGACCAAGGCTAGATTTCTAAAACTTGCATTGAAAAAATTTTGCAGTGGAACCAAATATTTATGGGAACTGAAATTTGATTGGATTTCTTCAAGTGAGATGTTTCTCACCTTAAAAAATTTTAAGAAATCGTCGCCTGGAACCTGTCGAGCGTACATGTACATGTGTACATAACTGTCACATACATGTAATGACTCAGAATATCACCTGGTTTCTGTCAGGCCCTCAGATAACTAGAATATCCCTGAGTTAGCTCACCTAGCCAGAATTGTCAAGTAAGTTTATGCCATGGCGGCCATCCGTCAGTCATCCATCAACTTTCACTTTAAAGGAAGGAAAAAGGGAAATAGCAAATGATGTTTATTGGTAAATTCATACAATATTAAATAAACTACCATCGGTAAAAAATGGAAATGGAATCAGGATTATTTGAGAAAAAGCATTTACTAAATCTAGGAACGCTTAACTTGGAGCCAATTAGTGACTTCGCTGGTGCTTCGCACTCCGCCGTGTGTCAACTGTGTGTGCAGGTATACCGCATAGGCCTACATGTACATGAATATAACGAAGGCGCACCTGAAAATAGTTTTGTAAGCGGTTTGTATAGTATTCTCTATAGGCGCTGATGTAGAGCTCGATTAACTCACTGCTGCTAATTCACTATTGATCCTTTTGAAAACGTTATATGCGAAAGCCACCTTTTGCGGTTGCAGCAACAAGTTTCGGTCAAAATGATTTCAAAATACACTGCTGGTTTTCAAGGTCGCAATATGATACCTACTTAATATTTTGAAATTTGTGTGACTGAATGTAGCCTGTCTCTGGAAACAACGGCTTTCAATCAAATTGTTTTAAAACTAGACAGTATTTTACCTATAATAAGGAAAAATTAGTTGCCTCTCCGGGATGTAGAAATTGTTTGAGTGTAGCTTTCATGATCATCTTGTTCCCTTCTTCAGCACTAACTCACAGTCGCTGGCAACGTCACTCTGGACAGTTGTTGTGGAGTCATGTGACGGCATGAACTGGTAGACTGCTGGTATACGGTAGCCCTCGTCTTGGTTCATGGTTGGTTGATGCTTGTAGATTTCTATGGCCTCTTTAACTTTCTGTTTAAATAGGTTGGTCTCGATGTTGATGACCGAGGCACTGCTGGCGGGGATGATGTGGCCAGTGGATTCTGTGTGTTCTGCCACAGCGGAGTTGGAGTTGATTTTAAGATGTTCTTTAACTCTGGTGCTGGGACGCCTTTTGGTTTCGCCTATATATGTCCCCTCACATTGGTCACATTCGGTCTTATAGATAACTCCAGAGTATTCATCTGTGATCAGTTCATCTTTGGGTCTTACTAATTGTGATCTTAAGGTGTTGACGGGATTGTGGTGTTTTGATGTGGTGTTGTCTGAAGAGTCTGCCAAGGTGTTCTGATAGGCCTTGGGTATACGGAAGTCCGACTAGTGGAAGTTTTTCGATATGTGGTAGTTTGTTACGAGGGTAGGGGGGGGGGGGGGGTGGGGGAGGTGGTTTTCTCATCCACGAAGTGTAACCATTGGCTAGGAAAGACTGTTGGATGTGATGATGTTCTTTTTTTATACCCCGTCAATACCCCGCCAAATTTGGCGGGGTATTATGTAATGGCACCGCCCGTCCGGGCGGGCGTGCGGGCGGCAGAGTGGTTTCCAGATGATAACTCCGTTACCGTTTGTTGGATCGCATTGAAAGTTGATAGGGTAGTTGGACTAGGTCTTAAGAAGAAAGCTATCAAAATCGACGATGATCAGAAATCCAAGATGGCTGCCAGCCACCGGTGGCCATCTTGAAAATTGGTTTCTGGATGATAACTCCGTTACCGTTTGTCGGATCGCTATGAAACTTCATAGAGTGGTTGGACTACCTCTGGGGAAGAAACCTATCGAGATTGACGATGATCCGAAATCCAAGATGGCCGCCAGCCACCGGTGGCCATCTTGAAAATCGGTTTCCAAATGATAACTCCCTTACCGTTTATCGGATCCCTTTGAAACTTCATAGGGTGGTTGGACTAGGTGTGGAGAGGAAACCTATCGAAATTGACGATGATCCGAACTCCAAGATGGCCGCCAGCCATGGGCTGCCGTTTTGAAACTTGGTTTCTGGATTTCATTTATTGGATCACTTCCTACGGTCGTTGGAATATGTCTGGTGAAGAAACTTATCGAAATTTACGATAATCCAAAATCTGATGTGGCAGCCATCTTGAAAATTTCCGGACGGTACCTCCTTGACCGTTTAACGGATCGCTTTGACACTAAATAAGGATGACTGGTCTGATGGGGCTGAGGAAGAAATAAATATTTTCTGATAGTTCTCATCCATTGGTTTGTCATCATGGCAGGGTATTATGCGCCGTTTGCGGAGGTCTTGTTGTCTGATGTTTCTGTGATGATGGAGTCTCCGCGGTGAAATAGAGTTCTGACGACTGACCTTTTGTGTTCCAAATGGTGATTAGAGTGAAAATTTAGATATTGATCTCTGTTAGTGTGTGTGGGTTTTCTGTACACTAAGTTTGGTAGTTCCTGAATCACTGACATGTACATGTACCAAGTTGAAGATGTCCAGGAAGGCAATCTGGCCATCTTCTTCGACTTCGCTGGTCAATTGGATGCATTGGTCAATACTGTTGAGGTGATCAGTGAAAGGTTGGATGTTGTAGTGGTGCAGGCATGTGAACATGTCATCCACATACCGGTACCAGAAATTTGTGGGGTCTATGGCTGTGCTAAGTGCTTGTTGCTCGAAGGATTACATGTAAAGGTTTGCGATCACTGGCGACACTGATGAACCCATAGCTAATCCATGAATTTGGTAGTAGAAGTAGGCATTCTGAACGAAATAGGTGGCGTCTAACACAATCTTCAAGAGACTGATAATCTGGGTTGATGAGATGTTGGTCGAAAGAAACTAGTTTGTGTGTGGGAGGGACTTCACGCGACTGGATTTTGGTGGCAAAATCTTTGCTGTTTTTGATGTGGTACTATGAGTGGCCAATTAGTGATTTCAGGATCTGCGTGAGATATTTCGAGGCTTGAGATGTGATGCATCCAATGCTGGCAACGATGGGTCTGAGAGGAATGTTGGTCTTGTGGATTTTACCTGTGGGACGTGACTAATCAGCTTAGCACGAATATAACTGAGCTTATATAACCGGCTGTAGCGGGTATTATTTATTCACTCAACATACATCAGAGAGCATAGGTCCAGCTGCGTCACTAATTGGTTCCCGCGGAGTGACATAAGTGGTATTTAGCTGCTTTTTATATGCCCAACTTAAAATTGAGGTCATCCATAGCAATTTGAGGTCTTAGAAATGAGTGGAGGCGTGAACATATTTACCCCTGACTTCGGGTCTATCTGTCTGTCTGTCTGTCTCTGTCTGTGTCGGGATTAAAAGAATCTGGATTGGATCAAATTCTGGATCTATGGATATCTCGGAAACTTATGGTCTAATTTGGCTCAAATTTTAACACAAGATGGGTGTGACCATACACTAGGAGTCCAAAACTTGTTTATGAGCTGTACTGTGACTTGTGAAAATGTTGCAGGCGTCTTTTTTACAGGCCTGTCCCAACCCGTGTATGAGTTTTCGGAATGTTACTTTACATTCTGTCAGACATGTGCTTGTCTCGCAACAAACACATCAAGCCTAGCATACACATATATATAAGATATAAATGATTCCTTTTATACAAACATATGTTTACTATGAGATGTTAAAATACTTTAAATATATGATGCTGTTAAATTTGACTTAAATTGTTGTCTTATATGTAAATGAGGTCTCAATTTCAAGATCTGTCATCATTGTGGCAATACAGTTTTACATTTAGATCCAATACATTCAGTCATAAGGATAGCTTTGAGAATGGAGTTGATAAAACTCACATGTTTGTTCAAAATAGACAGCAGTAAATTGATTGTAAGATAAATATCAGGGCTCGATTTTAACACTTACCCGTTAACCTGAGGATAGTAAAATTTCATACAGTTTAGTAAAACTACACCTTCATTAATCCACCTAAGTTAATAATGCTGTCAGAGAAAATACAAAAAAGACTTATAATATTTTCCTATACAGTTGCCTTGAAAAGGAGATATGCGGAATTAATCGGTAAAATGGTTACCCCAACCATTACCCAACAGAAATTGGCAAAACAACAGATTTTCTGCTACCTTCAATCCTCAGTGTTTCTAGTCAAGCACTCGACTGTAACATTAGTCATATTATTAACCAAATTATTTACAAGGTAACAAATATTCAGTTGCATATTTTGAAATTAATTTGTCTTGAAGCTGTTGCTGTTTAATGCAGCAACGGCTTCCAGGCAAATTATCTTCAAAATATTCAACAGTTTTCCTGTATGGTTGCCTTGGAATTGATTTTTTATCGTGATCCATCAGTGAAGGGATTAAAGAAGTGATCAGGTTTGAGGTTACGAATTCTAGTTAGTGAAATTTGGTGCAAGGACAGTAAAATCAATGATGCACTATCCCGTCTGGGTTAGTAGAAAAAATTCCTTAAAATCTACGACTGTATGTACATTTGTAGTGAAACGGAACTGATGGTTTTTTAAGGGGACACATGTGGCATTGCAGTGGGATGAATGTTTGGATTGCTTTTATACTATTGTCCAACATCAATCATATTTTGTAAACACAACTTAGCTACAGATTACTGCTCTGTCTTACATAATTTATAATTAATGCTTTAACCCTCAAATTTATTCAAGAAAATTTCAAATTTTTCATCGAAAAGGTTGATTTGCAGACCAAGAGAAAAACTATTTTTGAATGAACACTTGAATGACTGGATCGGTTATCGAATCAGTCATTCCAGGGATAAATTTTCAAAAATAGTTTTCTTTTGGTCTGCAAACGGACATTTCCCAAGACCACTCCAGAAGCGGTTTTTGGCCGTTGTTAAATGGTTGGGGTAACCATTTTACCGATTAATTCCGCCAATCTCCTTTTCAAGGCAACTGTACAGGAAAACTGTTGAATATTTTGAAATTAATTTGACTGGAAGCCATTCTTGCCGTATGCTGAAATGGCTTCCAGTCTAATTAATTTCAAAATATTCAGCAGAATAAGTGTTATATCATAAAGAATTTCCTTTTGTGATTTGTTGATGCTAGGGTTAACCCTTCATTGCGCAAATTTATTAAAGAAGATTTGAATTTTCTCATGGAAAATGTCCAGTTATATTTGAAAATTTACTGCTGGAATGACTGCGTATCAATAATGTTAGTCTATCTGTAGAATTTCGAAAATCTGCTTATGATCTGCAGATGGACATTGCTCAAGACCGGTGCAGAGGCAGGTTTTTGCGGGATTGACCGCTGTAAACAGTTAATGAGTCTCACTGCATTGTATGTTATGTAATATCTTTGCTCCTTTTCAGATCTTCAACAGCACGGCAGCTTTTCTGTCTGCGTGTGTCGTAGGCGACGCAACGTCATAGCAATGGACGAGATTTGCTTACCATGAAACTTGATGTTCATTATTCAAGAACGTACTTCTTCATCCGGTAATCATAGTCTAAGTTAATATTGTCAGAGACAATCAGAGGAGCTTAATAGTTCTTTATTCTCAAACTGGTTGCACATCTGGAGAGCCGACCATCATCATATCAGTATGACATCTAACAATTATCATTGTAAGTACATGTATTATCCTTAGATGTTATTGCAAGTGAGTAGGAAATGTGGGACAGTTGATGACTTTCCACATGATTAGGTGTTCAATTTTTGTCAAACCCATAGCGAAGCGGAGGATTTCGACATAGCAATCCAAATGACATCCAGCATTCCGCATCCATCATGTACCAAGAATTAGACAACTGTTACAGTTTTACAGTGGACATTTAATCTATCGAGGATTTATTCAATCCCATTAAAACTTTGAAGAATCTATAACGTCGAAAGGGGGTTGAGGGGTGGGGTGGCGGTGGGATGTTGGAACAGAGGCTAAGGGGACAGCATACTGGCTAAGGGCTCTTTAACCATATGGCTGGTGCCTAGAAACTCCATGGTGTGGAGATTATATATCCTGTATGCTTCCTTTTTAAACGCCATGAAGTCAGATCTCAGAAAGGGGTTGGAAACTTCTCTCCCACTGCCATGCTATTTATCGTAAGAGCCACTCATCCCTACCACTAATTGCGTGTTTATACCAAAAGGAATACACTGTGTATATGCACATACATGTGCAAGCCAATGGCACACACAAGCCATTTACCCTTCAAATGCTGACACTCATCAGTGGCAGAGGCCCTACATAAAGGGTCCAGCTAAGAACAATAAGTGAGCATGTGCACTGCACCAGTGTCAGGCATCTGACTCATCTTCCGACCAACGAAAGCGTCAGGTATACTTCAGCGACGTGGCTTATCACGTTTTACCAGTTCCCATTAAAACTTTGCATGTTTTTTTTAATATCATCGGTACATTCAGTCATAGTGAATATGATCATTGAATATTTCCATATTTTTATGCTGTTGGTCATGCTATACCATGCATCAACCATTATCACCCTAGACGGTAAGCTGGCCCAGCCAACACTACTTCTCACCATCTTACTGTACACTGCCCACACCAACCAAATTCTATGCAGAAAAGCCCAACAATAAACCCACCCAATCATACCAACCCAATTAATGCTTTAACACTCATATCAGCAAAAAAATGGGTTCTACAACTTGGTCTTGAGAAATGTCCATTTGCAGACCAAGAGAAGACTATCTTTGAAAATTTACCTAGAATAACTGGTTCGATAACAGAGCCAGTCATTCCAGTGATAAATTTTCCAAAATAGTCTTCTCTTGGTCTGCAAATGGACATATTTAATGAAAAAATTCAATTTTTAAAAACAAATTTGAGAGTTAAAGGGTTAAATATCTTGAATTATTCATCTTAACTGAACCCTACATAGATGTACCAGACTGTCCAATACCATACAAAGTCCCAACAACTAGGAGCAGTGAGCACCCAAACATCACCCTTTCCATCTAGCCCACCCAACACTACCGTGCACAATCCAACCATGTCCAAAGTATGTACAAATGATTTC
Source organism: Chaetoderma sp. LZ-2023a (assembly GCA_034401795.1). Taxonomy (NCBI): domain Eukaryota; kingdom Metazoa; phylum Mollusca; class Caudofoveata; order Chaetodermatida; family Chaetodermatidae; genus Chaetoderma; species Chaetoderma sp. LZ-2023a. The sequence goes on from CM067365.1 coordinate 42,591,897, forward strand.
AGTAGATTTACATGCAACTGAAATGCTTACATGTATTTTTACTAGTTTAGATTTCTCCTGGCTAACGTCACCTAACCTACTCCCAGACTCATTTCAGGCCTTTCCTCACCCCGCTGCCACCCTATTATTTAACTTACATGTACATCTACTCTAACTCTATCCTACACTGTAGACACTACCTTACTGTAGTTTTTCAGGGATTTGTCATTGAATTGTGACTATTGGTAAAAACATTCAAATATTTTCTCTAGTGATAAATGTACATTTCCTGGCCAAGAGAAGACTATTTTTGAAAATGTAATAGTGGAATGGCTTATAATCGGTTAATTTATCAATTAAAATGGATATTAAATAATGCCATAGATATTATTAGATAATGCTAGACCACCTGTCTTAACCCTTTAATGGCCAAGCCGACCAGAAATCTGCTTGCGCACTGGTCTTGAGGAATGTCCATTTCATAATTGCCCACTCAGAGAAAACTATTTTTGAAAATAACCAAGCCAGTGGTACAAAAATGTACATGTAAGCAGGGCGTCCACTAATTTCTAAACATAGGAAGTCTTGAACTTCCTGTGTAGTAGTTTTGGGAGTCCAAGCAGGAAGCATGGAAGTCTAAAATGGTTCCCATACATTAAATTTGCTTAAAATCATAGTTTTAGTGGTGTCAGGGGCCAGAAAAACAGAAAGTCCAGGACTTCCTTGGGCTTTGGTTGGGAAGTCTAAACATGAACTGTGGGAGTATAGGACTCCCGGACTTCCACTAGTGGAAGCGCTGCATGTAAGTTTTCGAACCGGTTAATTGTAGAAAATGGCTTTTGCAGTTGTTTCGAGAAGTGTCCATTCGCCGGTCACAAGAGAAGGCTATTTTTGAAAGGTTATGACTGGAAAGACTGGCTCGATTGTTACTGAGAACAATAATTTATTTACCAGTCTTTACCATTAACCCTACCACTCGGCGGCAAAAACGGCTTATACAGTGGTCTTGGGAAATGTCCATCGGAGGCCACGACAGTACTGTGTTTGAACATTTTTAATGGACATTTAATTCAGCAAAGGATTATCCGATTTCATTAAAACTTTACAGTTCGGTTCTACAAATGTATACCATCAGTGCATCCCATCCATATCATAATGGTGATGAATTTATGATTATGATTTCAGACTTACTGGATTTCCAGTGAAATTTTATTAAAATCCACCAAGCGGTTTAGGAGGTGATAAGTTTCAACCCTTTAGTGGTCAGATTTGGTCAAGAAAATTTAAATATCCATTTGCAGGCCGACAGAATAGAATTTTTGAAAATTTATCACTGGAATGACTGGCTCGGTTATCGAGCCAGTCATTCCAGGGGTAAATTTTCAAAAATTCTACTCACTTGACCTGTAAGTGGACATTCCACAGGACAATAGCAGAGCCCTATTTTGGCTGGTGTGACCAGTAAATGATTTACAGAAAATTTACTGAAAATCTATGATTAGCCAGTCATTCCAGTGGTGGATTAAAAGAAAATAAACTCTTTGTTTGCAAATTGACATTAATTCTTTGAGAAAATTTTAATTTTCTTGAATTGATTAGTGAATGTTAGGATTGCTAATTTATTTGGCTTTCAGTAGATTCTTTTCAATATTCCCAGTCAATGCCATATTTAGCTCTCTTGAAACCGTTTCTAGGGAAAGCATAATGGAAAATGTAAAAACTAATGATATACCAATTTATGTGGATGTAATATCGGAGAATGCATACTGTAGTACACTTCCTTATCTCGGTCCTCTCCAGGGAGGGCGAGCTCTGAGTATGAGCCGTGATGCTGTCATTATTTCCTGACAACCAATCTCCCGCGCCGCACGTGGTATTGTCCCCTGAAACTGTTCCATGCTAAAAATAGCCGTAGCTGATCTGACATGAATACGGCTGGACAATCTAAACACTGTTGACAATTAACCCTTTAATGGTCAATTTTGGTTATGGAATTAAAAAATCTGCAAAATGTCCATTTACAGCCCAAGAGAATACAATTTTTTGAAAATTTATCACTGGAATCACTGGCTTGGTTATTGAGCCAGTCATTCCAGTGGTAAATTTTCAAAAATTGTATTCTCTTGGCCGTGTAAATGGACATTCCACAAGACCATAGCAGAGGCCGGTTTTGGCCTGCATGACCATAAAGCATTAGCTGTCTGACTGCTGCAAGCCACCAGGAAATAATTTGAATGTATAATAACATGGACCGGCTGAATGTTTTGAAAACTATTTTACTGAAAGTTGTTAGTGGCTTAACCATGGACAATAAGCCACTAACGAATATCAGTCAAATTGTTTTAAAAAATATTCAGCTTTTCCAGAGTTAATCCCCATCCCATGGAAAATGTAGTCTGCAGAAATTCAGTAGGCAGTTAGTTAAGACCAGTTCTTCGCCTATGTGCTTGTGATATAAATACCCGCGTTGATCTCCGTACATCAATACCAAGCACATATATTAGCCTGTTTTGACGATTCGCTCAGTAAAAAATCAATATTCTTAGCTGCCTCCGGAGCTTTTCAGTACAGATATTTTTGTCCACCTTGTATTGGCAGCGTGAGCATATATTTATCGTTGCCACGCACTCCCAAGACAACGCTGGTAGATTTTGTCGCTCTCTGCAGAGCGTGCGCGCTTACGTCATTGACGGATTGTGAGTCGGCTGATAGGCCTAGTTTTCTCCTTGATGGTCAGCGTAGTTTTCTTCAAACATGAAAATATGTGCCACGCCTATTAATGATGCTAATATGATGGGAATGAAGCTGCTCATGTCTTTATTTCTTATCCTTGTCTGACTGAGTCAGTCTGCGCAACTATTTGTTTGTCTCTGTTTGACTATCTGTCTGTCCTTAGCATTCATCAGATGATTTACCAAAACTTGTTTATTTTAGCATTGACAGGCACACAGACAGACCCAATTTAGGCAATATTGCCTAAATTGGGCCTGTCTGTATGTCTCTCCCGGACTGGTTCGCTTTTGATCTGATTTGTCTCATCGAATTTGAAAGAAAACTCAAGGAGGAAATGATTGATCTTGTTTTTCTAATTGTACAGCTTTCTTTAATTGTCCAAAGGGGATGAAGTTATTACGTATGTGGGTGCATGTCAATGTCTCGAGCTGTATCTAAACAAGGACTAATTTGTCCAATACAGACGTTGTTGACATATTTTTCAATTGGGGCACTATGATGTCAAAAATGACTATTTTGTATTGCTGAAAGCAGTGATGTCACTGTTGCATTTTAGGTTTGGCCTCAAAATTGGCATGCATTTTTGGGACCTGACAATCAAACATTCACCCAAGTTTGGAGAAGATCGCTTCTGTACAACCCGATTTATTAGCTCACTTGGCCTGAAAGGCCAAGTGAGCTTATGTCGTGGCGACCATCCGCCGTCCGTCCGTCCGTCAACTTTTCCTTTAAACGACTTCTTCTCAAGAACAGCTGGGCCAATTTCAATTATATTTGGCAGTAAGCATCCTTAGGGCATAGGGATCCAGGTTTGTTCAAATGAAGCCGATCAGCCAATTAGGCCAGTGGCCATCTTGGATCTTGGCCAATTTTTAGAAACGTCATTAAAAATCTTCTCAGAAATCTTCTCAGAAACAGCTTGAGGGATTGAAGGAAACCTCATGAAATATGATCTAGGGCAAGAGCTCAACCAAATTTGTTCAAACAAACTTAATTGGTCAAACAGTTTGGCGGCCATCTTGGTTGACCTAGTTTTAGTGAAAATAACTTCTTCTCCAGAACTGCTGAAGGGATCAGGCCGAAATTTGGCACATATGATTAAGGACTAAGGGCCAGTAAAGTTTGTTCAAGAGAAGTTGATCCATCAAAAAACATGGCCGCCGTGGGCCAATCAAAATATAGCATGTTTGGCGGCCATATTGGATTTTTCTATCTGATGGATTTTAAGGCCGAAATTGGTTTTATGTAGGTTTTTGGCTATTCTGATCTCAAATTTGCAATTTTCGAATCTGTCGGATAAACGGTTTGGTGGCCATCTTGGATCATTTTCTCGCCAAAAGCTCCCATACTAAAGCAATGGGAAATTAAAAATATCTTCTCGAGAACTACTGGGCCGATTTCAATTATATTTGGCATGAAGCATCCTTACGGCATAGAGATTCAAGTTTGTTCAAACGAACCAGATCGGCCAATTTGGCCGGTGGCCATCTTGGATTTCGGCCGATTTAGAAATGTCTAAAAATCTCGTTCTCTAAAACGGCTTGGGGAATCAATTCAAAACTTATGAAACCTCATCTAGGCAAAGAGGTAAGCCAAGTTTGTTCAAGACAACTTGATTGAACGAATGGTTCGGCAGCCATCTTGGATGACCTAGTTTTCCCGAAAACGACTTCTCCAGAACCACTGAATGGATCACGCCAAAATTTGGGAGATATGATTAGGGACTAAGGGCCATTAAAGTTTCTTCAAGGGAAGTTGCTCCATCAAAAAACATGGCCGCCGTGGGCCAATCGAAATGTAGCGTGTTTGGCGGACATATTGGATTTTTTATTTAATGGATTTTGAGGCCAAAATTGGTTCTATATATGTTTTTGGGTATTCTGAGATCGAAACTGTCGCATAAACAGTTTGGCGGCCATCTTGCATAATTTTCTTGTCAAAAGCTCCCATGCTAAGCAATGGGAAATTTAAAAGTCTTCTCGAGAACTACCAGGCCGAATTCAATTATGTTTGGCAGGAAGCATCCTTAGGGCATAAGGATCCAAGTTTGTTCAAATGAACCCGATCAGCCAATTTTCCCAGCAGCCATTTAGGATTTCGGCCAATTTCAGGAAATGTCTTTAAAAATCTTCTCCGAAACCACTTGGGGAATCTTCATCTAGGCCAAGAGTTAAGCCAATTTTATTCAAGAGGACTTATTGACCAAATGGTTTGGCGACCATCTTGGATGACCTGGTTTTCACAGAAATTACTCCTCCAGAACCGCTGAAGGCATCAGGCCGAAATTTGTCCAAGGGAAGTTGATCCATCAAAAAAAACGGGCGCCGTGGGCCAATCAAAATGTAGTGTGTTTGGTTTGGCGGCCATATTGCACTTGCAAAAATGTCCACAAACTCATTTAACAGACTGCTAAACCACCCACCAACAATTTTGACAAAAATTGATGGTGCTCCAGGTGAGCGACACGGGCCCCTTGGGCCTCTTGTTGAAAAATGTCTTAACCTTTTAACACTAATATCAGCCAAAAATGGCTTTTGCAGTGGTCTCAAGAAATGCCCATTAGCAGAGCAAGAGAAGACTATTTTTGAAAATTAACCACTGGAATGACTGGCTCGATAACCGAGCCAGTCATTCCAGTCGTAAATTTTCAAAAATAGTCTCTTGTTCCGCTAATGGACATTTTCTATGCGAAAATTGCAATTTTCTTGAACAAATTTAATGGTTACAGTGTTAATAACAAGAAGATTAGCACTCCATGCTTGCATTAACACTTGCATCTAGCATCTTTGTGTTGTGATCCAACTGGGTTGTGAATAGAACTGTATCCGTATTAGATAGTTGTTATTACACCACAAAAACATCCATTACCGTTCAATCACTACTTGCTAAATCAATTATTTGCATTTAGCTACCAGAATAAGATTTTTATGCTTGCATACACTCCTCCCCATGCCTATTCCTATAAATATGGACCCTCAACCAGGCTACTGGTTAGGTCCATCTCCAGTATATTAACTGATATAGACTGGCACCAGTCTGTGCTCACTCCATAGTGACGCCTGTCACTAAGCGCGCTTGCGCATGCGCACTGGAGCCCAAATAGGAAACAGATTCACTTTTCAATTATTCTGCAAGCAGAACAACTGCACAAATATTATCAGAAAGTTTTTATAGCTTTGTGCTGGGTCAGCTTACACTTGAAAGACTTCCTCACGCTAAGATATGCCTATTATGAAGTCTATCCTCCCAAAATTATGTTTTTGGAAGTATTTCGTGGTTATATTGAACTTTATAACTATGTATATAAATGTTACCAGTTTTCGTGGGTTTCATTTTCGTGGTAACAACTTTAACATGCCTAAGTCATCATCATATCAAAACACTCTATTACTCCAGTGAGCCCTTAATCATTTTCAGTTAAAAGAAAAAATAGTGCTTTACAAGGAATTACATTTATTTCCCTATGATAGGAAACAATCTTGAATTTGAATTTTTCCGGCCTTTGAAAGGCATTTGTATGTTTCTAGACTCCTTTTATCAAAATTCTAAGCTGTATGCTTCTTTCGTAATCTTTTTTCGTTTTTTTAAGAGTCTGTTTTATCGACCGATAAATCAAGTGCACGTCCTCAATCTGTGAACGAGTTCACTCTGTGGAGTATGGAGGACATTTCTGTTTTAAGTGCACTACGTGTACCCCCATATCGATGTGCGGGTTTTGCATAGGGTGGTCTGCGTTCGTATCTAGGTTTCTTTAAGGATTTGACTAAATCTTTAGACGAAAGAATATCTTCTGCCATCATGGAGGCCAAGAAACAGGAAGTTTCTTCTGATTCCGACGATAGCCCGAGGGCTAGTGGGTGTTCCTGCAAATGGGGGAAAACCGATTCCTCTAACGTCAATGCAAGTATTTAGGTCTCCTAAGCAGAAGTCTAGAGCGACTAAGCTCTCGAAGGTGGGCTCGTGTAGTTCACCGGGTCAAACCCACATTAGACTTGAGGGTGATGGGCATAGTCCTCAAGCAGTGGTGGCGGAGGCGGAAGCTGACGTCCATAAGCCTGGTGCTTATGGTAATGCCAAAATTTTCAGTCATACCGGTCGTCGATTCTTCATAGGTCGCCTATAGCCATAGTCCGCAATCTAGTTTTGCTGGTTCTTCCGGTTCCATTGGGGTGGATTCGGGTCTTCGGGACTCGGGTTTACTTCCGTTTTCCGGTGCTACTTCCGTTCCGACCATTTCCGGTTTGTCTTCCGGTTTTGCAGGACATCTGGGTCTTCAAGATCTGGTTCTTACTTCTGTTCCGACCGTTTCCGGTATACCTAATAAGCTCTTCCGACTTCCGCTTCGTTTGGGACGTACTTCCGGGCTAGTGAATGAATTAAGAATAAAGAGCAATTAATTAGAGCAAATAAGCTCTCGAAGGTGTGCTCGTGTAGTGCACCGGGTCAAACCCACATTAGACTTGAGGGTGACGGGCATAACCCTCAAGCCGTGGTGGCGGAGGCTGAAGCTGACGTCCATAAGCCTGGTGCTTATGCTAATGCCAATGTCTTAGATCAGTTGTAGTGGATTCAGGTCCTCAGGGCAGGGGTTACTTCCGTTTCCGGATCTACCTCCGTTTTTGGGGGGGGGGGGGGAGGGTTTCCGTATCCAGCCTGACTTCCGGTTTGCGTATTTCCAGTTCCTATGCTTATTCTGGTTTTTTAATTTACATCCGGGTTCAGTTTCCGGTTGTATTCTTCCATTTTGCGCATTTCCGTTTCCTATTTTTTCACTTCCTGATTCGTACATCCAGGGATAGGGTCATTACCGGTTTTCATGGTGTTCTATGATTAACTTCCGGTTCTGTCTTCCTTTTTTGGATTTCCGGTGATAGCTCTTACTGAAATTCCCGGTTTTTTCTTTCCTAGGATCTAGTCATCATTTTGTCTAAGAGTTAGTCTTTATTTCAGTAAGTGCTTTTAAAATCGGAATGTTTAGTCGTTGAAAATATTAACTCCGAGACATTGCCAGTCTTGAAGTCTCTCTTGGAATTGTAGATATTCAGCATTTATTCTTTTATCAGTGAAACATTTCAACGTAATTAAAGACTCTTCCGACTGGTTGCCGAATGGGTTTTTTATTGCAGTCGATAAGTCAGTCTGTATTCTACGCATTATCGCTAGATGTCGCAATTAAAATTAATTTTTAATTTCATCCAACTTTAGATGGCCAGTTGTCTCCGGGCCGTTCAGCCTTTTTTCGCGCTCTTTTTCTCTTATGTCGGCAGGTTCACATATTTATTTTAACCAAGGGAATTAATTTCTTGAGGAAAATTCCTGTTTCTAGCGTAATTCTTAGTCTAATTCTGACAGGCGCTGAAAGGAATAGATTCAGTAGTGGATTCATAGGGAAGAGAATGGCTCTAAGATTAATGATTACAAGAGCAGGAAAATGCTGAGAATAGAGAAATAAGATTAGGGTGAAGGAATAAAAGCCGAGTTTTTTCTTCTGCCTTGTCACAGTCATGGTTTAGGTGAGTCTTTTTGCTTAGATTTTATATCGCCTCTGTTTTCAGCATTTTGTTTCGTGATTCATCCCGTAGTGTTTAATCTAATCTAGTATTAGTGTTTTGTGTATTTAACATCCAGCTGTTTCCGGCATTCATTATCATTCTATCAATCATTCCTTTTTATTAGCATATCAAACTCAATGACTTCGTCTTTACAAGATGATAATATTGGTTCTAAATCTTTAATAATAATGAGTAAAGATAAGTATAGGTCTCTTCCTTCATCCTCTGCCCCTGCTCCTTCTAAAGTTTTCTTCTAGTCATGCTCTCTCTCTCTCTCTGTCTCTCTCTCTCTCTCTCTCTCTCTCTCTCTCTCTCTCTCTCTCTCTCTCTCTCTCTCTCTCTCTCTCTCTCCTTTTTCCCCTCCTATGGGGTTTTCCCGTATTTCATCTTCTATCAATCCTCTTCTGGTCCTGTTCATTCCTCTTCATCTTCCATTCTGCTTAATTCCTCTCTTCCTCGTCTTCCTCTTTTGATCATCTTGATCCGATTGTTTCTGTCGTTCTCTCTTTTGAGCTTGAGTTTCTAATTGTTGATTAAGGTCTGGTTTTCTCATTGTTTTCTGTTTTTAGGGATTCGTCCCTTGTTCGTTCTTTCATGTCAGCTTTTTTCTCTATTCTTTCCATGTCCTCTGGTCAGGATGTTGTATCTGTTCACATTCCTTTTGATCAATCTTTTTCCTTTTCTGATTCTTTACAGTTTTCTTCTCTTCTAGCTTCCAAGAGGCCTTGCTCTTCTCTTTCCATTTGAACTGTTGATTCTATGGCCTCTGGTGACTCTTCTCATCTTTTTTCTTTTCCATCTCCTAATCCTTCTTCTATTCTTCTATTCCCTAGTCTTCTAATTCTTCTTTCTTGTCTCCTCTGGTCCTTTCAATTGACAATTTGGTCTTTATCATGTTAATTTTCTTTGTGAATTATGTTAATTCTAAGGAATTTATACATACATGAGAGCGTTCAGCCTAGGGTAGGTTTTCCTACCCTGTCATTAAATCTTAGTAAAATGATCTCTATTCACTCTGAAACATTCAAATCAGGGGGTATGTCATGATTAAATATCATGATTCTTACTCCCAAGTCAAGATGGAGACCATCTCACAGATCATTTCCAGTCTAGATCAGGGTATGTGGTCGTTTCCATCGACCAAAATGACGCCTTCTTTCATGTTTTCAGAAATTTTCACCGTCATTCTATCCATCTCCACGTTTATATTAGACGATTGCTTAGTAACGTAAATCTTCTTCAATTCTCTCAGGAATTCCTCCAGAGGTGTGCAGTCTGGCATGCAACCTAGGGTGGATTTTTAATCTAAAGAAATCAAGCCTAGGTCCCTCTCAAATCTTCACGCATCTAGGCGTTTCTTTCGATCTGGCCCAGGGTCTAGTCTTCCCCTCAGATCCAAGAATAGAGGCTTTATCAGTGGCAATGGAAATCCTGTCTTCTTCTTCCATGGTCTGAGCAAGATTTCTGCTAAGAGTGATAGGTTTGATGGTCAGCGTAGAGAATGTTATTCCATGGGTGGTGCTGATGAGAAGACCCTTCCAAATGTATTTAATGTCCCTTTGGAAGCAGTCGGTTCACTATATTTACCATCAGGTCCATCAGAGAACACTTGATTCCTCTTCTTGATTTTTGGAGGGCCCGTTCTCTGCTTCTGATGGGTGTTCCACTGGTAAAGTCCTCCCCTCAGGCGATTATCTTCACAGACGCTTCTCAGGAGGGATGGGGAGCGGTCTGGGACTCCCTGTTGGTTTCTGGTCTTTGGTCCCTGGAAGAGTCGACAGCTCATATCAACATTCTGGAATTGCGTGCTGTCAAGAAGGCTCTCCTTTCATGGTCAGATCTTGTGATAGGTCTCAAAGTCTCGATTCGGTCGGACAATTCGACAGTGGTCTCTTATATCAACAGGTAGGGGGCTACAAGGTCATTCCTCCTTTGTCTAGAAGTGTGGAACTTTCTCTTATGGTGGCGCAAGAATCAGATTCTTCTAGTGTCTCTTCATGTCCCAGGCAGTCTGAATTTTCTTGCGAACCAACTGTCACGTCCCAGCGAATTTGCCCACACAGCGTGGCAATTAAAGAGGTCAGTTGTCAAAGCGATTTTCAGTCTTATGGATCATCCTCTGGTAGATCTGTTTGCGACATCTCTGAATGCTCAGATCTCCTCTTACATGTCTATTTTTCCGGACTGTCAAACCCTGGTGGTGGATGCCCTGTCTCAGTCCTGGACAGGGAATGTTCGTCTATGTATTCCCTCCAACGATTTTGATTCTGTTAGTGTCAGGGCTCTAGATAAGCAGGGTTTTTGCATTTTCACCCAATAAAAATTGCCAATCACTCAATTAATTTTTAACATCATGAGTACTGAAGTAGAAAACCACCCAATTAATTTCAGTTCTCTTGCTAATAATGTATAATAACCCAATTAAATTCCAAAGAAACCCAATTTACAAAATTTCTAAGAGTGAATCACCCAATTATTGAAAAGCTTATCTAAAGCTCTGGTTAGTGTTGAAGAATGTCAAAGAACAAATCTGCGAGATTTTTTTATAGCTCCTTTTGGCCAAAGAGGATTTGGTTTGTAGACCTTCTAGATCTTGTGGTGGACTTCCCTCGTCTTCTTCCATTCTCCCAGGATCTTCTTTCTCAACTTAGAGGTCTTTGTCTTCATCCAAACCCAGAAATCTTCAGTCTGTGTTTGGAGAATATCGAAACTAAAGTCTGCGAGAATAAAGTTTCTTCAAGATCTCCAGTAATTATCGATTCTTCCAGAAGAGAGTCGAACCGCAGAGTTTACAAGTGTCGGCTTAAAATTTTTGGAGAATGGTGTTCAGACCAAGGTCTCGTGCCCGATTCTGTTTTTATTCCCCAGGTATTAGACCTTTTTAACATATCTCTTTGATTCCTTCCATTTATCAGCTAATTCGGTTAGGGGATATAGATTTTCTCTGGCATCTTCTCTTCCTTGCCTCCTGTATGCCGATGTCAAGGACACTAAGACCGTTAAAAGTTTTTATTAGAGGGCTAAGCAATATTCGTCCTCCGATAGCTAAGCCTTTACCTTCATGGAACTTGGCTTTGGTTCTTCAAGTGCTGGCAGGCCGTCATTTTGAACCTTTTTCCTGCTAGTCCGATCATTTTAAACCCATTATCGTCTTTCGCCTTCCGATAAACTCTGGTGTCCTGTTAGGGCATTAAGAATGTACAAACAGCGATCCGATTTCAAAAGATTTGATCCATCCCTTTTATGGTTTTCTTATGCGGGAGAGTTAACTAAGCCGGTCTCAAAGTTTACGATATCCTGATGGATTTGGGAGACGATTAAGCTTTGTTACAAGATTGCTACTCTGGTACAAATTAATCTCTCCCATATTAAAGCTCACGATGTTAGAGGAATGGCTTCCTCTTTTGCACTTTTTGCCGGTTCGTATTTAGATGAAGTCATACTGGTTGCAGGATGAAAATCTGAATCCTCTTCCTCTTTGACAACCTTTTATCTGAAAGATCAGAGTGCAGCAGCCTCCTTCTTTCATAATATTACGATTTTAACCAAAATAGCTGAAGACCATTTACCAAGCACTTCTTGCCATTTTCGTTAGCCTGGGCATCTGTAAGAAATAGTGAGAGTTTATTTTGGTTTTTATTTATCTCTAAGTTCAAGTTTTCCTTATTTGATAATCACGGTGTGATTGATTTAAATGCACTGTTATGTTATGTTATTAACATTTGGATAAGATTGGTTTGATTTTTATCCTTGTTTGTTGATTCTCAAATCGCCTCCCACCTAATGTTTTAAGTGGGGCACTGACCAAATCTACGGGTTTAGCAAGAAGTGATTGAACGGTAATGGATGTTTTTGTGGTGTAATAACAACCCTCCCACAGACCCCCCTTGCGGGTTGGTCTGTTGTTTTATTAACCACTATAAAAACATACTTACCATTCAATCAGTACGACCCGTGCTCGGCCACCCCGCGTGGAATTGATTTGAGAATTTGCCTATAATATTTGGCACATAAATTCAGAAAAGTGAATCTGTTTCCTATTTGGGCTCCAGTGCGCATGCGCAAGCGCACTTAGTGACAGGCGTCACTATGGAGTGAGTACAGACTGGTGCCAGTCTACATCAGTTAATATACTGGAGATGGACCTAACCAGTAGCCTGGTTGAGGGTCCATATTTATAGGAATAGGCATGGGGAGGAGTGTATGCAAGCATAAAAATCTTATTCTGGTAGCTAAATGCAGATAATTGATTTAGCAAGTAGTGATTGAACGGTAAGTATGTTTTTATAGTGGTTAATAAAACAACAGACCAACCCGCAAGGGGGGTTGGGGGGGGGGGGGGGAGTTGGTGGTTTCTAGATCGAGGGATATCTCGGAAAACACCACTCCAATTTGCCTATAATTTTTAAAAACAAGAAAGATTGTGCCCGTGGACACATGGATTCCACAAGTTTGGTTCTGATATGAAAAAGTCTGAATCTGACAGACAGACAGACCAACAAACTGAGTGTAAATATTTGCTTATTGTATGTCCATTTGCATTTACCCCTGGAATTGTAAATTTTCAAAAATAGTCTTCTATTGTCCTGCAAATGGATATTCCCACAAAACCACTGCAAAGGCCGGTTTTGGCTGACTTGACCATTAAAGGGTCAAACAAGGACAAATTTGTCCAATTCCCGCGTCATTGATATATTTTTCAATCTGTTCTCCGTGAGGTTAAAAGTGTCTGTTTTGAGAACAATGTTGCTGAAAGTTGTTGCCTTTTAACTTTAGCCCAGCATTGGCATACGTCTTCAAAACCCCCTGGGAAAGCTTCTCTCCAAGTCTGCAGTAGAACGATCGTTTTTGAAAAACGTCTATTTTGAAAACCATGTTACAGAAGTTGCCGAGTTAAAGTAGCTTTGACTCGTTAAAAAAAAAAATGTGTGTTGCTGAAAGTTGTTGCTGTTGCTTTTTTTATTTTAACCTCAAGATTTTCATACATGTATGTCTTTGGGATCCCACCGGTAAAGCTTCCACCCATGTATGGAGAAGATCCTCCAGGAAACTCAGAGTTATTAACAATGTCTTAAGAACAACATAGTTCCAGTCCGCCATGATCGCATTAACCCTTTAACATTCATATCAGCCAAAAACGGCTTCTACACTGGTCTTTTTTTAGACCAAAGGAAAACGATTTAAATAATTTTTGAAAATTTACCACTTGAATGACTGTCTCGATAATCAAACCAGTCATTCCAGTGGTAAACTTTTCAAAAATAGTCTTTTCTTGGTCTGCAAATGGACATTTTCTATGAGGAAACTGAAATTTTCTTGAATAAATTCGATGGTTAACCCTGGCATCTAGTGATGCGGGTACAAATTTACCACTGGAATGATTCGGGCTCATTGGCCGAGCCATTTATTTAAGTGGTAAATTTTCAAAGATATTCTTTTTGCCGGCAAATGGATGGATGTTTGTAAGTAACCTGCCTTAAAACATTCCTTTAGCTACCACAAGTTCGATTCACCATAATTTTAATGGTCACCCTTCATCAAGGAAATCTTTTCTCATTGAATTCCGATTTCCAGGCCAAGAGAGGCCTACATGTATATCTTTTATATATATGTGTGTGTTTTTTTGTGGATGGAAAAAACTGTTTTTGCGTCACAAGTTGGGTTTAAACTTTTTGTAGCCCAGCCTAAAATTTACTCCCCATAGGCTACCAGGCGCCTGCTAATCATCATTAATGGGTTTGAGGAATATTCATCTGTAGGTGAAGACACATGGAAGAGAAGCATGTTCTTGAGAATGTATGACTTGAATTACTGGCTCGATAGCCCACTGTTATTCCTGGGGTACCTTTTGAAAGATATACATGTAGGCCTCAAAGTGGCTTGTTTAAGTTACCCATTACATGCTTGGTTAGCATTTGAGCATGAAATCCATGATATCTCATAACTCTCTTAAAGAAAAAACAATATTAAATAAATTAGAGACTAGTTTGATCTCTATTGTTTATTGGGTTCAGCGCTGTCTGATCCCTTTTTTATCTTCGGGACTTTACCCTATCAAATCTTTCTCTTTTACGATTCAGATTTGAAAAAGTCTTCGAAGAAGAGTAAAGTCAAGTCTAAAGAAAAAGAGATTGCTCTTCATTCTATTAGATGTCCTAACACCAGCTGCCATAGATTTATCAAGACAGATCATTCTGGCCATGTGTGCCTTAAATCCACTTCGTGCTCTATCAATTCAACCTGTCTTGTTTGCAGCTCATGGTCCCAGGCTACTAGACTTGCCTTTTTCAAACCAAACACACCTGATCACTCTAAAGGGAATTCTTCTCCTTTAGGGTCTGCAATTAAAATAAACGCCAATCCTGAGCCCTCACTTGATTCATCCATCCTTGAAAGGATTGTATTATCAATTGAATGCCTGCAGAAAGAAATGAGCAATATAGATGCGTCCATTGATGGCAGATTAATAAAATGATCCTGGGCCAGTCAGCTTCCAACGTTTCATTTTCTGATATTGTTGACTGTTCCTAGGAAACGCTTATTCAAGTCCAGGAGTGTTTTACGTCTTGCTGATCTTCACTATTTCAGCGGTTCAAAATCATCAATGACAGGAAAGAACAAAAGTACGAAAAAGCCTCGGGGTTTCGCCTCGTTCATCACTTCAGAAGCCAGTCATTTCTACTCAAGCGCCTTCTACAGTCAACATTCCGCATCCTGCGCCTATGAGGTCCGAGTCAGGTTTATCCTTTCTCGGGCCCGCACGGGTTCATCAATCAACATTCCGCAGCCTGCGCCTGAGCGAGTTGTAAGTCGGTCCGGGTCTTCATATCCTATCACTACTACTTCTTCACTGGCCGGATAGAAGGATTCCCGACCAGAGATGTTCAAGTGATCTCACATCATACATTGTTTCTACTGTTTCTTCAGCTAGTCTTCTGGCCCTGGGCCCGGGTTTTCTCCCAGCCCCGGGTCTGGGGATGAACTGGTCTAGGTTACCGATTTCTTCCTTGGGGTCCGACCCGGAATTCGATCCGGGTTCGACCTCTGGGGAAACTTAGGGAGTACTGTTGGTATCTGGTTTTGTCCCGGACCGAGGTCGGGAAGCCGGCCAACTTAAGTTACCGATTTCTTCTTAGGGTCCGGACCCAGATTTTTATCCGGCTCCGGCTTCTAGGGATTCTGCGGGTTCTATTTTCCTCTCTAGTCTATCTCTTTCAGGTGTGTCAGAATTAAAATTTAAAATTAAAAAAAAATAATTTTGGCGTATCAATTAAATTTGAAGATTTCTCCCGCTTTTCCCGCCCCGGCTCCGGCCTTGTCGGTACCGGTAGTTCTGGCGTGTCTAATTAGAATTAATAATGCTTCTAATTTTGGTCAATCCTCATATGACTTTCAGATGTTTTCCCAGTTTCGGGGCCTTGTTGGGCTCCGGAGCCGGGTTAGTTCTAAATTTCTTAGTCATCCTCTATTTAACTGTCAAATGATTTCTGAGCGGTCGGCGCGTTCTCTCTGGGATTCTATTAGTGTATAGTAAAGTTTTTTTGCTTTTTATGCCAATTGGCTGATTTGCATACATTTACAGTCAGGTTTACAATGTCAACAAAATAGAAATATACAAACATACGCATTATTAAAATCAATCAATAACACTGATGCCATCACGTTCACTGTATGCATCATGTTGTTCAGTTTTGCATGATCACGTGACTTTTGTATTTTAAATTATCCTAATGATATTTATTAGTAATCCCAGAGAGGGTTCGGGGTTGCATCTGGGATTATTAGATCCATTCCCGCGTTCCCTAGGTCTGTATGGATCTCATCTTTCTCCCGGTAGTTTACTGTCTATTTAGCTTTTCTTTACGATTCTAATTTCTGATTCCGTCCTCCTTCACATTTTCTGATCTGTCAGTTTACTACGCAATTCTAATTAGCGTTGTTTTGGTCATTTTTTCGCCCTGAGTTAGAGGCGCAGTTCTATTCGGGTCGTTCATCTTTTCGTATAGTACTCCTTCTCCCTTCTAAGTTGGCGGGTTGGCATACTTTCAAGATGTTAGGAAAATTTACTGATCATGCTGTATTTTTATCGTGAATATTTCATTCTTTTAAGACTAATTTCCCCATTTATCACCCCCCCCCCCTTTTATTGTATAATATTCATTACCTAAAGTTAGATTAGATTTGCGCTTGTGATTTCTTTATTATAAGTTTCTTTCCCGTATTTCGCTATTCTTAACTGTCCCAGTTCTTATCGGCGAAACACGTAGACCTATTTATTCGGGATTCTATTCGTCCTAGTCTCATTTCGTCACGGTGACATTATCGCTTTTTTCCCTTCTATATACCCATTTTTCAAAGTTTTTTCGTGTTCTTTAGCTAAAACATGCTATTTAGAGTCATGTTCTTTCCCACCATCGCTGGATTGGTGATTTTTGGCGCGAAATTTATCCTTTTCAATCCCTTTTTATTTACTTCCGGTAACTGTCAGAATTGTCATCACCGTGTATATAGGTCGTTGTCAATTGATCCAGAATATATTTCGTTCCCCTTTTGTTTACATGGAGTAATTCTTTTGGATATTATTCGTTCTTAACTTAGATCAGTTCTATTTTAGCTAATTCTTTCTGACTATAGCGGGACTCTCTCCCCTCCCATAAGTTTCTATGGGATTTCTATTTGCCACTTAATCTGATAAATCACTATAAACAGTTTTTCTTTATTTCAATATGTACAATTTTTAATTAGTATGGATAATTAGAATACGGATATATCGCTTTTAACTAAGAAATATCGCTTTCTCTCGACTCAGCAGACATTACTGTCCATTAGTATACCAGGACAGATCTGATATTTGCTATGTTCTAGCCAGTAGGTTAATCAAATATTTTCTTTTCTAGCCAAATAGTATGTATTTTAGGCACATTTTTTTGTTTAATTTCACTTAGGATCATGTTTGCAGTCAGTCCTCATCAATTAATAGCCTGCTTTAATTTCACAGTCCAGATTCAATACGGTCTTTCTATATAAAAAATATATTGATTATTTGAACATATGTTTAAAAGTTGTTTTTTGGGCATATTGTTTTAATATTTTCAACAATGTAAACATGAATTTTTGTTTTGCATTTTGTTACACTGGAATAAAAAAATTATTCAGGATTCAACCAATCAAGAAAGTTAAATTATTTTTATTCTTTAGCCAATGATTTTTCCAATTCTGCCCTTGGTTAGTCAGACTTCGTTCTTACTAGCATTTGGCTGATTGGCTGGTGGTTAGATTGGTCCCTGATATAAATTAATGCTTGGAAGTCTCTGTCTGATCTCATTGTAATATCCTAATTTATTTATCGGACTCATGAACACTTTGATCTAGTTCTGAGATAACTCAAGAAATATCTTAACTATCTTATATCCTCTTTTATCAGCCTAGCCCTAATAGGAATTTGAGACTTTTTAGCTTTCATTCTTCATTTATATCTTTCTTTATTCAGATATTAGGTATCATACAAGTATGGCTTCCGTGGGTAGGCTTCTTATTCTCTTGGTTATTAGGGCTTCTTGTTTTATTCTTTATCTAGTCCTCTGAGATCCCTTATTACGTGGTTAATCAATTCTTATCCTCATGGACACTTCACTAGTGTTTAGTTCTTCAATCATGGGTGTGGGACCAGTTTGGTGTCTGTTTCCAAGAGTCCTTGATAATTCTTCACTGGTGTAGAGCCCTCGATATTTCATTCCGCTATTTACGATTGATTTATAATCATCCTTATTGGTGGTCTTTCCATTTTTGTCTCGTTCGTTGCTTATTATGGAAAGGTTCCTCTGATTTGTGTTTTACCCACCTGGGGGTCTCTTTCGTCCTCTCTCATGGGAAGTTAGCTTTCATCCATTCCAAATGTTCAAACACTGATATTCACTATTCAATCTCTCTCATGGTAGGCAAATGACCGTGATTTCTCGACTAAAGGCCGCCCTCGAATATAGGATGCTGTCCCAAATCTGACCAAAATCCGCCCAAAAAACATGTATTCAAGTATAAGACACTGTTAAATTTAGAAAAAACGTACCAGAAAAAAAATCGAAAATTGGTCTCCACAATAACCATCACTCAGTGCTATGTTTAATGCATTACTAAAAATTATCATGGTGGAAGAGAAATTATTAAATAGGACCGCCTAAATATCGTGTATCTTCAATAAAGATCGTTTATTACATCAAAATCAATCTAATTTTGTCATAAAATGTCTCCTTGAAAACATAGAAATCGCGTGATAGAAAGAGATTGTAATGGCTCTTTTGCGTTTGGAGGCGCTGTGTGATCTTATGCGCTGACAGGAGTTGGTTATCTGGCTCTTTTATGATTGGAGGCGCTGTGTAATCTTATGCGCTAAAGGGAGTTGGTTATAAAACGGGTATGGGAATATTCAGATGGTCACTAGTTGTAATGACTCTTTTGCGTTTGGAGGCGCTGTGTGATCTTATGCGCTAACGGGAGTTGGTTATCTGGCTCTTGTGATTGGAGGTGCTGTGTAATCTTATGCGCTAACAGGAGTTGGTTATCAAACGGGTACGGGAACATTCAGTTCCTATCGCACAATGATGATATATAGCAATTTCCGAGTCCAGAATATTTAGTACTCGCTCTAATTAGAATAAAGATCTTTTGCGATTGGAGGCGAATCACGTGATTTATACACATATCTGTTCTCGACGCCATTTTATGTCAAATTCTGGATTAATTTTGATGTAATAAGTGATATGTATTAAAGAATAAGCAATATTTAGGAGCCCCAATTTAATAATTTCACTTCCACTTGGTGTTTTTGGAGTATTCATTAAACATAGTCGTCAGGCGGCGCGAATTGTCTAGGGTAACATTTAGTTCAATTTCCGTTGTATATTCTTTGACTTTTAAAGAAAAATTTCAACCCAAAAATGTGCGGAAGGAATGTTCTCGATTATAGGATGCACCCCCCCCCCTTCCAATACATGTATTTTGACAAAAAAACTGC
This sequence comes from Chaetoderma sp. LZ-2023a, assembly GCA_034401795.1. Taxonomy (NCBI): domain Eukaryota; kingdom Metazoa; phylum Mollusca; class Caudofoveata; order Chaetodermatida; family Chaetodermatidae; genus Chaetoderma; species Chaetoderma sp. LZ-2023a. The sequence continues at coordinate 42,611,172 of CM067365.1, forward strand.
GTCCTTTAGTCAAATTTTAACGGTAGTGTCGGCTAGGTCCTTTACAGAATAGTAGACCTCATGGTTCCAGTAGAGAAGGTGATGCCTTGGGTTCCTTTGATGAGAACACCTTTCCAGTTTTATCTTAAGGCCCAATGGAATCAATCTCTAGATTCATCAGATCCTCATCAAGTTTCTATCATGGTTCATTGCCAGTTTTGATTAGATAGTCAATCCCTTTTGTTAGGGGTTCCTCTCCATCCTTCAACTCTTCTGGCTATCTTTTTCACAGATACATCTCTGGAAGGATGGGGAGTCTTTTTGAATTCCATAAAGATTCAGGAATCTGGTTCCTCCTAGAATCTTATTACCACGTCAATCTTTTGCCCTGTAGATGGGGCTTGGAATACACCTTCCGTATCCTCTGCGTGTCGTAAGAGGCGACTAAAGGAGGTAAGGGTGAGGTAACCCTGACAGAAACCTCGAGTGCTGAAGACGGAGGTTCCAGGCCGCACGGCGCACTCTAACAAAATGCATATGATCATGTCGATAGTCACTTACAGGACTGGCGGTATGATCAGCGAACGAAAAGAAGAAGTCAATCTTTTAGAACTGTGGACTGTTTCATTCCCTAGCTTGTTGGGAACTCATGATTCTCGGTATGTCAATCCTCATCAGGTCAGTCAATTTCACAGTAGTCTTGTTCATCTATCATCAAAAAGGGGGGAACGTTCCATGCCAGTTTCCCTAGTTCGAGAGATCATGATCATTCTCTATTGGTGCAGGTCTCACTACATTTCTTTCAAACATTTCATTCCCAGGCAAACTGATTTCTGGCTGACCCATTATCTCGCCCTTCAAAGATACCAGAAATAGAGTGGGAATTGTAAAAGGCTGTAGTCCAGCCATTTTTCCTCAGTTCCTCTTGCCCCCCCCCCCTCCCCCCTCCCCCCCCCCCCCCCCATATAGATCTGTCTGCTCTCAAGAACAGAAAAGATATCCACTTTCATATCTTTCCCGGAATCTCTGGCTCTCAGTAGTCTCTCTAACTCAATCTTGGGACATCATATTCTCCTACGCTTTTTCCCCTACGATTCTCATTCCTCTGGATCTCAGAATGATCAGGCAACATCCCTGCATAGTCCTGTTATTAGCCCAGTTTTGCCGACTAAATCCTGGTTTCTGGATCTCCTAGACCTTCTTGTAGATCTCCCTCTGCTACTCCCTTTCTCCCACGATCCATTTTCCCAGAACATAGGCAGGATTCTCCATCAGAACACGGAAATATTTCTCCTGTCAGTCTTGAAACTGTCGAGTTGCCCTAGCCTTCGTCAATCTTTTCAGTCAGATCTCAAGAACTATTAAAAAAAAATTTCTCACATCTTCCACTCGAGACATCTATAAAGCTAGATTTGAATTTTTCAAAGAATGGTGTGCAGACCATTTATCTTACCTTCTGAGGCCTCTGTAGCTTAGGTCACTGAGTTTCTGTTCTTCCTCTTTGATCAGAGGAAGAATTCAGTTAATATTATTAGATCCTATCTTTTTGGTCTGAATTCCTTCGTCGAGTGTCTAATCGATCCTTCAGTCCAAATTCAGAAACATTTCGCTATCTCAGTAAAGGTTTGGGTACTTCTCGTCCTCCGTTTAAGAGACACATTCCTTCCTGGAACCCTTAGTTTATATCACAGGTTCTAGCGGGGATACATTTCGAAACATTGGTTTCTGTGTGCTTGATACATCTTACACTAGAAACAGTTTCTTCTAGAAGTAGCATCAGCTATCCATGGCTCTGAAATCCATGCTCTTTCAGCTGAATTAGTTAGATTTCAAGTTACGGGTCATAGCCTTATTCTCTATCCCAAGGCAGAATTCTTGTTCAAGACTCAGTTTTACTCTTGAGTCAACCTTTGATAATTCATAGACTTTCTTCTTTGTTGCCAGATGATTCTGTATGGTTCCAGTCAAGCCCCTTAATATGTATAAACTTCGTACTGATTCTAAACGATCCGACATTAGACATCTTTGGGTTACATTTGCAGACGGTCTAAATCGTCCTGTCTCCTTAATCACTATTTCCCGTTGGATCATGTATACTATTAGAATTCGCTATGAATTAGCTTCTCCAGGAGATAATCCTCTGGTGGGAGTCAAGGCCCATTGTGTTAAGGGCCTTGCTCCATCTTGCTCTCTCTCTTTTTAATGGATCTTCATTAGATTACATCATGCTAGTTGCTAACTGGAAGTCAGAGTACACCTTTATTAACCTCTATATTATAGATTTTAGTCCCTCTTCCTTTTTCTATAAAAAGATTCATACGGTAACTTCAGGGACCATGACTCGTATTCCTCATTCATCATCTTCTCTTACTTCTTCATCTTCATTCTCTTTAGTCTCTAGTTGGGGTTAGTGGGAATTCATTACTTAATTCTCATGTGTGTATTTCACCCCCTTTTTCATATCATCTCTCTCATCACCCCTATTATTCATCTCTTGCATGTTCATCTTCTCTTTCTTGCTTCCAGGGGTCATTTATGACCTTCTTTATTATCTTCTCGTTATTCTTTAATTTCATCTCTTTCAAGATGCTTGATAGAGCAATTCTTAGAAATTGCTATCTCTTAGTATCTTCCTTACTCGTTATTTCTAACTTCGTATTCTTTCTCTATTTTTACATCAATTTTGCACAAAAATTCGCCTCCCTCCGGTTTTTGTGCAATGTTGAAATCTGTATTTGAGCAATAGTAATGCAAGGAGGTAGGTTGTAATGTAGTAATAACGACCAGACGACCCAGAGGGTCTGGTCTTATGTGTTGCTAATTATATATACCTACCTCCTTGCATTACGGCCCACCTCAAGCTTCCCCTCTGTCAAATTTTTGGGGGTGGGGCTTGAGGCTTCGTTCTTTGCTCATATCTTGTTAGAATAGTTATATTCAGTATAAGGTATTCACTATATCTCTCAGCCTTAGAGTATACCCGGATATGTCGGTTTTCGACATATTTGGGTATTTATTAAAGATTTTTTAGTCATATAATAAGTATTTAGGTAAATTCTTAAGTTTCAGCTTTAGTTGGATTCAGAGTCGAGTAGTGATAGGATCATCTGCCTCTTCATGAATCTGCACAAAGCTGGATTATATGACTGGATTCGTCAAGGAATGAAGACTTGGTTGCTACAACAAAGTCATGTGATGTTTGTCAGCCAGTGAGATGATCATTGTGCCCTATGACTCATTCAATGGCTCTGGGTTATGTATTAACCCTCTTTCTACCTCATTCTGAGATATAGCATTCAAGCGAATTGTTATGGATCTCATCATTGGAGAAAGTATGGAGATTCCTGAAGAAGCCTTCAGTCACTCTGTAACCACTATACACAGCAAACATTGGCTGTAAAAATTTCATCCTACTACGCTTCCCTTCAGAGAAGGAAAGAGCAACAGTAATGCAAGGAGGTAGGTATATGTAATTAGTAAAACATAAGACCAGACCCTCCGGGTCGTCTGGTCGTTTCATCACTAACCCATTGCAAAAGCTGGTTTTTGGACAACTCTACCATAATACTTTCATCATCAACTAGACTTTAAAGATAAGTGGTCTCTCGAACGGGTATAACTTCAATACACTAATTTGCTCATTGCCTGGTCAAGAAGCAATGGCTGCCTCTAACCTTGTTTTCACACTTAATTCACAAATGTTCATGCTTAAATCCTTGAACCCCTTATTATCCTTGAAATTTCATTGTCTCAATTTCAAGATAACTATATAAGGAAGAGGTCTGTTGAATATTTTGAAACTAATTTGCCTGGGAGCTCACGAGGCAACAACAGCTCCAAGCCAAATTAGTTTCAAAGTATTCAACAGATTATCCCCACCAGCATAAATAATTTGTTGTTTCTGCTCTGTGAGGGTTAGAGTTAATTTTAACCCTTTAATGGTTAATTTTGGTCAAGAAAATATAAATAGTTGCTTTTTGAATGTCCATTTAGAAGCCAAGAGACATGAGAGAAGACTATTTTTTGGAAATTTACAACTGGAATGACTGGCTTGGTTATCAAGCCAGCCCTCAAAATTTGGTGCGAACGATCGTTTCGTTTGCGTGTCGGTTACGTGAAGTAAAATTACCGTGAACAAAAAAATGGTCGCGTAAGTGACAAAGCCCAGAACGGTAGTTATCTCTGATAGTGGAAAACAGAAAGGTTTCAACAACTTTTTGTTATGAAGCATGCTATTTACAATGGAATTTAACATTTTCAAACATCTAAAAGATCGATAACATCTGTCTGTCAAATTCTATAAATACGCGACAGCGCGCATGTGTCAGAGACAAACTTCCGTTGTATTTCCGCTAGCATTACTACATAGGCCAGGAACTAGTCTCGCTACATGTTATGCATCAACAACGGACTGTTCAATTATAAACTGTTGCATGCAAGTACGTGCAACCGTCGGCTGGCATGTTCCCGATGTATTATTTTCTATACACGATTGGATCCCGATATAACATAGTAAGACATGTATTGTTGAGTGAGTGTCACAGTATATTCTCCTTGAGTTTCAGTTGGCTTGAGAGACAGCTGTTTAAGAATTTATCTGTTAAATTAAACTGTTACATTCATAGATCCTAGCTACTGTGTCAGTGTGTATTTGTCCATGCCACACAATAATTCAGGCCTCGAAATTCGACGGGATTCTCGTAATATTCCCAAAATTGAAAAATACGGGAATCCAACTGGATTCTCGTAAATAAACGCTTCCAAAAACGTAAACATTCCATTCTTACAGAATGCCACGATCCCGATTACTAATTTCAACAATAAAAATTATGTCACGAATCAGCCTAGAGGGGGGTCTGCTAATACACCGATAATGAGAAATGTCTCGTGTGACAGTCATAGTTAATAACAATCGATAATGCGCACTCGTAGTTTCTGATTGGCTCGCGGGATATCCGATTTCAATAGGCATGAATGAAAATTACTATCATAGTAAAATTTTGATCACATGCCTCGTTGTCATTCATAACGAATTAATCACATGATTTATTTCAACCAATCTCTGTGCGACTCGTGGTTACGCAAACTGATTTTGCGCAACCGAACAATTGATTACGCAGACCTGAAAACACGGGACCCAAAAATGGGTCTCGCAAATATTTGAAATTTTGAGGGCTGCAAGCCAATCATTCCAGTTGTAAATTTTCAAAAATGGTTTTTTCTTAGACTGAAAATGAACATTCCTCATGACCACAGCAAATGCCAGTTTTTGCCGGCTTGACCATTAAAGGGTTAAGCAGATCTCAGAGTATTGCATGTGAAATGTATTAATTATATAATTAATCTGATTTTGTATTATTTTGTATACAATTTCAGTTCTTGTGGACAGTAAGATGATGTATAAGGGGAGTGTAGACTCGGGTTTTCAAGAACCTATAGGTGAGTGGATTAATTGAATACACGCATATGTATATATATCGTCATCATTGTTGGGGTCGTGCTGACATAATCATTGTCATCTTCATCAGCATCACCACCACCACAAACACCACCACTGTCATCGTCACCACTGAGAGAATGAATACCATCATCGTCATGATGATGATCATCATCAGCATCATCTATCATCATCATCGTCATCATCCTCCGTTGTCATCATCCATCATCGCCATCATCATCATCATCATCACCATCATTGTCATCACCATCATTGTCATCAACATCATTATCATCATCGTCATCATCATCGTTGTCGTTGTCATCATCATCCATTGTCACCATTAACCATCATCCTCATAATCATCATCATTATCATCATCATCATTCATCGTCGTCAGCATTGTCATCATTATCCGTTGTCGTCATCAGTCATCAGCATCATCACCATCATCATCATTATTCATTGACTAAATCATAACAACAATTACATAACATCAATTATTAAGTCCCCAGGTTTTGATTTCAGTGTCTTCCCTCACTCCACTTCCTACCCTCATTCAGTTCCTGGTACATGTAGGAATATAGTATAATTAATTGGTTACTTGTGCATGTGAAATTTAACTTTTTAATGATTACACCCAAGGAACATGACTTTGGCAGTGGTCTTGACAAATGTCCATATTGCAAACCAAGAGAAGACTAAGTTTGAAAATATACAACCAGATGGCATGGCTTGAATGAAAGTTTTATATAAGAGCCAGACATCCCAATGGTAAATTTGAAAAAAATAGTCTTCTTTGTCTGCAAATGAATATTTTCTATGAGAAAATTACAATTTTCTTAACCAAACTTGACTAGTAAATCAGTAAATAAAATGGACGTATGTATATATACACAATCATGTACATGTGTGTGTATGTGCGTACGTGCATGCATATGCTAGCATGTGTGTGCATTGTCTGCGTGTTTACTTTCACACGTGTTCCGATGACCCATGATTAGAGCTTTGAGAGGTGGGTGATGAGTTATTATAAGGCTGCTAACAGGATCTTTGGTTTATCCTAGCTTCATCTGTTGTCTGGCACAGGTAAAAATAGCATACCTGTGCTATAATGTAATGTACCTGTTTCATGAAGAGGATATTGCGTGATCTTTGAACTCTGAGGTGTGAAAGGTGTGTCAGAATAATAGATAGAGTTGTCAGGACTGGTATTACAGCATCATATCTCTACAGTACCGCTCGGATATAACTTTAAAGGCTTCCAAAACATTAAAATGTATTGTTGAATATTTTGAACATAATTGTATTGGAAGTACAGTACATGTTCAAAATATTCAATAGAACATTTATTATACCGATTTCAAAATTGTTTTTTTTAAAACATGACAACTTATATCTGTTTTGTACTGTATGCAGTATCTTAACACCTTATCGGTCAAGATTTGTCACAAAAATTGTAATTTTTGCTCAGTGAAAGTCCAGTTGCAGGCTAAGACATGTATCCATGTAATGGACTAAATTTGAAAATGTCTCACTGGAATAACTGGTTTATCCAGCCAGTCATTTTAGTGTTCAGTTTTCAAATAAAGTCATCTCTTGACCTGCAAATAGACATTCCTTAGCTGTGGAGGCTGGTTTGGGCAGGCTGACAACTACAGGGTTAATGTGAAAGATTTGTCAATAAAATTTTTGTTCAGCGAAGTTCCAGTTGCGGGCTAGGCTAAGACATGTAACAGAAGACTTGAAAATTCCTCACTGGAGTGACTGGCTCGATTTATCCCGCCAGTCATTTTAGTGTTCAATTTTCAAATAGTCTTCTGACCTGCAAATAGATATTCATCAAAACCACTGCAGAGGTCGGTTTTGGCCATTGACCATTTCAATGAAAATTCCCTGAAAAAGTATATATATATATATATATATATATATATATATATATATATATATATTCTTTCCAATATAAAACTTTGTGCGTGAGTACCTTTGGTCAAAAGCAGATGCCCATGTAAGAACTACGTCAATCTCATCTAGTTTCTTAGCCCTTTCATGGACAAATCCCTGAAAAAGTATATTCTTTATGAGATAAAACTTAATAGATTAAGGCAGCAATGGCTCCCTGTCAAATTTAATTTTAAAATAGTTAAGTTTTCCTGTATGGTTGCCTTGAAAATGAGATGTGAGGAGTTCATCAGTGAAAGGGTTAAGTGTATACGTCAAAGGTTAATCCAATTAGAAAAAATAATAAAATATTTAGCCAGCACATATATTATTATTATTATTATTATTATTATTATTATTATTATTATTATTAGCCAATTACATGTAGATGAAAGAAGTTCCCTTAACCTCTTAACCCTCAAATTTGTGCAAGAAAATATCAAATTTCGCATAGACTGTCCATTTGCAGACCAAGAGAAAACAATTTTTGAAAATTTACCACTGGAAGGACTGGCACGATAACCGAGCCAGTCCTTCCAGTGGTAAACTTTCAAAACATCTTGGTTTGTAAATAAACATTACTCAAGTTCACTGCAGAAGCGGTTTTTGGCTCAGGTGAGTTTTAAATGGAATGGATATGTCCAGTTTTAGCCATGGTAAGCTCTACCCACACCTCACTCATGTTGGGTTTGATCGATCCCTGAACTCCCTGGCTATTAATTTTCAGAAAACTACAGTTAATCTGTCTTACAATTCTTGTCCATTTCTGTTTTCTATTTTTTTTTAAAATTTTTAAAAAATAATATGAAAGCTCTGAATAACATTACTACCTACTACATAAAGAAAGGTATTATCAGTGATTGGGGGGGGCCCTCTTAGTCAAACAACGTTTTCAAGTTGAAAATTTACCACTAGAATGGCTGACTCGTTAATGATTGGTTGTTAATGAGCCAGCCATTCCTGTGGTAAATTTTCCAAAAATGTGTTCCCTAGCCAGCAAAATGGACTTTTGTCATGACCATTGCAAAGCCAATGTTTTGAGTGGCTTAACCAATAACGGGTTAACAAAGCTACAGAGAACAGAGTTACAAAACATGCTGAGGAGTTCCATGTGGTAAGTATTTGGCTGCTAAAAATTGCTAGATGGAAGGGTTGTTGAAAGTAACACTTTTAGGCAGCAGCGTCTTCCAGTGAAATTAATTACAAAATATTAAAAAGAACAAGTTTTCTATCGTAAAGAATATACTTTTCACGGTGTGTCGGTGAAAGGGTTAAAGGAAGCGTGCTGTGGCTTCTGGTTCCATAATACAAGTCACTTTCTACTTAGCCTGTCCAATACATTGATATAAATAAAAACATCCAGACATTGCTATTTAAGCCAATTTAAGCAAAAAAAGCAATACCCCCCCCCCCCCCCCCCTCCATGGTAATTCGGAAACAAAGGTTTTATGATAATGCCTATGACATTAAATAAAACCAGCTTACTATCAAATGATCTAAAAATATTTCCTATTATCTGCATCAATTGAAACCTGTTCAAAAATAGTATCTCGTTGCCATGGCAATTGGAAAAGTAGCTTAATTATACAATTATTGTCAGAGATGGTGCGTCAAACAGGCAGTTGATGCAGCCGGTCCTGTGATGTCAAGTGTATATTGTTAGCTAGCTCAGTGTAATAATAGATATAATCAAAGCTTACTGCATCCCTAGATTCATATTTTGCAACATTTATATTTTATGTCAAGTATATATCTGATTATGTGTTGGCTTAATAATACTTAACCATTGTGGATCTCATCATGACTTCAAAGCCGAGGGATATTATCTGTTTATAAATATTCCAAGGGGAAAATCCTTGCTGATAATGAGTTGTCATATATATATATATATATATATATATATATATATATATATATATATATATATATATATATAATAAAATACAAAAAATGTTATCAAATGGGTACCCGTTATATATCTTACCACCTGAATTCTGTCTGAATTAATTCTGGATTCAATGAAATTCAATATGACGCTAGCAGCTGTATACATGTATAATTTGAAAATGATTTGTTAAACATCAATAATCATAATAAGGAAAAATTAGTTACCTCTCCGGGATGTAGAAATTGTTTGAGTGTAGCTTTCATGACCATCTCGGTCACTTCTTCAGCACTAACTGACGGTCGCTGGCAACGTTACTCTGGCCAGTTCTTGTGGAGTCACGTGACAGCATGGACTGGTAGACTGCTGGTATACGGTAGCCCCCGTCTCTGTTCATGGTTGTTTGATGCTTGTAGATTTCTATGGCCTCTTTAACCTTCTGTTTGAATAAGTTGGTCTCAATTTTGATGACCGAGGCACTGCTGGCGGGGATGACGTGGCCAGTGGATTCTGTATGTTCTGCCACAGCTGAGTTGGAATTGATTTTAAGATGTTCTTTGACTCTGGTGTGAGAGGCCTTTTGGTTTCGCCTTTGTATGTCACCTCACATTGGTCACATTCGATCTTGTAGATGACTCCAGAGCGTTCATCTGTGGTCAGGTTAGGTTTGGGTCTTACTAGTTGTGATCTTAATGTGTTGACGGGCTTGTGGTAGGTTTTGATGTGGTGTTCTCTGAAGAGTCTGCCAATGTGTTCTGATAGGCCTTGGATGTACGGAAGTCCGCCTAGTGGAAGTTTTTCGACATCTGGTGGTGTATTACGAGGTGGGGGAGGTGGTTTTCTCATCCACGAAGTGTAACCATTAGCTAGGAGAGACTCTGGGATATGATGATGTTCTTCTTTTTTGTCTGATGTTTCTGTGATAATGGAGTCTGCGCGGTGAAATAGAGTTCTGACGACTGACCTTTTGTGTTCCAAATGGTGATTAGAGTGAAAATTTAGATATTGATCTGTGTGTGTGGGTTTTCTGTACACGGTAAGTTTGGTGGTTCCGGAATCACTGACATGTACATGTACCAAGACGTCCAGGAAGGCAATCTGGCCATCTTCTTCGACTTCGCTGGTGAATTGGATGCATTGGTCGATGCTGTTGAGGTGATCAGTGAAAGGTTGGATGTTGTAGAGGTGCAGGCATGTGAAAGTGTCATCCACATATCGGTACCAGAAATTTGGGGGTGTCTGTGGCTGTGCTAAGTGTTTGTTGCTTGAAGGATTCCATATAAAGGTTTGCGATTTACTGGCGACACTGAGGAGCCCATGGCTACTCCAGCAATTTGGTGGTAGAAGTAGCCATTCTGAACGAAATAGGTGGTGTCTAACATGATCTTCAAGAGGCTGATAATCTGGATTGGAGAGAGGCTGGTCCGGTCTTTCAATGAGGGGTCTAGGTCCAGAACTCTCTGGATGACTGGAAGGGCCTTTTCCACTGGGATGCTGGTGAAGAGTGAAGATACATCGAAAGAAACTAATTTGTGTGTGGGCGGGAGTTCAAGTGACTGGATTTTGGTGGCAAAATCTTTGCTGTTTTTAATGTGGTGCTCTGAGTGGCCAACTAGTGATTTCAGGATCTGTGTGAGATATTTCGAGGCTTGAGATGTGGTCCATAGAATCTTGGGACAATGACAGTTCCGGGGTAGAGTTTGAAGTATAGGGATTGGTCGATGATGTTCTGGCTTTTCCAGTCTTTGAGAAGATTTAGCAGGCGGTTTTTGTACTGGTTGGTTGGGTCAGAAGAAAACTTGGAGTATGTGTGGTTGTCTGAAAGAAGGGCGCTGATTTTGTCTTGGTAGTCATCTTTATCCATTATCACTGTGCATCTCCTCTTGTCGGCTGGCAAAATTTGGATGGAGTCATTGTGTTTCAGCCGACAAGGGGAGATGCACAGTGATAATGGATAAAGATGACTACTATGACAAGATTATTTTTGCTCTCCTATAGTTTGAACATGCCAACGATGTGGACTTCATAGACGAGGAAAAGAAACCCCTTGACGAACTTCTCCCAATAGCTGCAAGCAAACTAAAAATTGAGAATCTATGAATGAATCCAAAGTTCACCCACATTTACCTATCTACAAAGCATGCAACTAAAGAAAAGGATGACCCACTTCGTGGCGGCGAACCATGGAGGAAAAGTAAAATCCTGGGCTCACTGCTTTGTAGTACTGCTGACACTGATGCACGCTGCGTCATGGGAAACATAGCTTTCCAGTCCTGGAAGCTATTGATTGGTAGATCAAAGATCCCCTTGATAAAAAGGCTACGTTTATACAATGCAACCAGCGTATCCTTGATGCTGTATAACTGTAACAGCTGGGCAGCTCCAAAGGCAGCTCTAGACAAACTCGATGGCTGTCACCGCAAACACCTACGCACCGTCACTGGACACCGATGGCCAGACTGCATAATCTCCAACGAGGCACAATGCAAGATGTGTAATACGTCACCGCTGTCTGTAAAAGTCGCACAGCAAATATTGTCCATGTTTGGCCATGTGCTAAGGATGCCAGAGGAGACACCAGCACAGAGAGCCTTGGAATTAGCCCTACTCAGAGCCAACAAATACAAAACCAGGAGAAGACGTCATTGCATAAATCTGCTAAGCCTGCTATGAGGTGACCTCAACAAAGCAGGACTCATTACACTCAAGTCAAGAATGGACCTGAGGAAGCTAAGGATTTTGGTTGAGGACAAGGCACAGTGGCCAAAAGCGAAGAAGGACTGATTGCAGCTGTAGGATGTTTCTACTACATACATAGTTTGAACAGTAGGTGGAATGTTGTTATGGTTGCCGGTTTGGGGATGAGTTTACCTACTGTTGTGGCATCTATTTCACCGTCCCTAACTAGTTGGTCTAATCTTTTTGTTACAAGGCCTAGGTGTTTTTCTGTCAGGTTTGACGACAGCTTAAGGTAGAAATTTGTGTCAGATAACTGTCTGTTTGCTTCGGCGATATAATCTTCTGTGGGTTGTATTACTGTAGCTTGACCTTTGTCCGCCCTTTTGATAACGACTGTGCAGTTATCCTTGAGATTGAGAAGAGCTTTTAACTCTGTTTGTTTGAGGTTGCTCTTTTTTGTGTCCTACTGTGGACATGTTTACTAAACTCAAATCTGACGGCTTTGACGAATGATTCAAAGGGGGCATTCAAAGCGGGTGGCGACATGGAAGCTTTCTTGGGGACAAACTTTCTGCTTAATACTATTTTTGAAAAAGATGTTGGCGCCATTTCCTCCTCTGATGAAGTAGCAGCGCAGCCATACGCTGTTCCAGGTGGCGATCCATGTTTTATGCCTGTCCAGTTAATGGTATTCAGCTAACCTCCACTCTCTCTATTAATTTTATGTTACAATTCTTTGAAGTCTGTAGGGGAGTGAGTGTCACCTTACTTTTGACCTATGGCTAGTAGACTAATTATTCCTTGTGGTTACTCTCCAGAAAGGCAGAGGAAACCTCTTTCCTTAGTTCCACTGTGGACACAACCCCTTCAGTTCCTTGACCAACTCTTAGCTCACAGTGGAAGCGGAGTTCAGGTAATTCCCGGACAAGCAAGCATTTGAGAAAGTCATAGGTGGTTGGCCCATTCGTAACTTCATATCCTTCGGAACATTCCTTACCATGCCAAAGTTTAAAAAAGAGGCAGTGCCGTATATCATAGCACAGTTGGAGACAGGCATATGGGCTTCCTCCAATTGATCTAAAGGATTCCTATTGTTATCTAAAATTCAGAAATCCTACAAAAGATTCTTATGAACTGCAAGGGGTTCGGGTACATTTAGGGCCATTGTTGGCAGTTCTCAATTCTCCCACTTGGCCATGTATAAAGTCTCACTCCATTTTGACCCGCTTGGTTACATCACTAGTGTTTTGCCTCCACTGGAGGTCAATTCAATTTCATCTCTAAAATGATGGCTTCCTTCTGAAGTCATCAAGCCCTGAATTGTTAACGCCTCGTATCAGTCAAACAAGAGAAATTTCTCAAAAGTAATTTAGGATGGGTATTAAACTTAGAGAAATCCAACTCAGCAGTAAGTTCCCACTGAAGAATCCACAACTTGGGAGCCCATTTTGTTTTGTTTCTAGGGATGATTTATCAGATCAGATCAGATTGTGACATATTCACCAGCTAGCATCTTCCGGTGGTCAGTTACATTTAAGTCTAACTAGTTACAGTTACATTGGACCATGTTAAGGAATGTAACTGATTACGTTTCAGCTACCTTGCATAATGCAACTAAAGGTACATTTCTGTTGCATTAGTTACCTTGTCTGATAATTGTTATGAAGAAGATGCATGTCATCATAAAAAGTGTATGTAGTCAGCCAATTGTAGATATACATTAGAAGCAAAATATCACAATATCTTTTCATATATATGGTAAGTCCCATTCCAGTGGTAAATTTTCAAAAATAATCTTATTTTCATCTGTAAATGGACATTCCTCAAGACCACTTCAGAGGCTGTTTTTTGGCCGGCTTGACCATTAAAGGGTTAAACGGGGCGATATGCTCTAAATTCGCGATCACGAGGTGTCTGTAAAATCCCGCAAATTTGGCTCATTTTTATTGAAACTGGTGGAAGGGAGATAAATGCCGTCTTATAAGAACTGCCTGAGCACATAAATTAGCGTGATTACCTCTTATGTAGGTAATCAGTTTTGAGTTGGAAATAGATGAGCACATTGGTGTCAGGCTGCCAGATATTAAACAAAAGCTGGTTTTGGTATTACCCTTTAACCTTTTAACATTTATATCAGCCAAAAATGGCTTCCACAATGGTCTTGAGAAATGCCAATTTACACACCAAGAGAAGACTACTTTTGAAAATTTATGACTGAAATGACTGACTCGATAACCAAGCCAGTCATTCCAGTGCTAAGCTTTCAAAAATAGTCTTCTTGGTCTGCAAATTGACATTTTCTTTGAAAGAAATTACATTTTCGTGAACAAATTCAAGGCTTAAAGGGTTAATTGGTCGAATATGGTAAAAAAGATTTAAATATTTTTTTATTGAATGTCCATTTACAGGCCAAAAGAATAACATTTTTGAAAGTTTATCTCTGGAATGACTGGCTCGGTTATCGAGCCAGTCATTCCAGTGGTAAATTTTCAAAAATTGCTTTCTCTTAGCCTGTAAATGGACATCCACAGGTTCATAGCAGAGGCTGGTTTTGGCCGGTATGACCATTAAAAGGTTAACTAGGAATTGGTGTGTGTTTTATGAAATATTGACAGTCGTGATCTATTTATGCAAAGTTATACCAGTCATTCATAGACGCTTTAAGTAGCGAAGTAAAGAATAATTTCTCGGAGCCTAACAAATTGAAAAAAATAAGTTGAATGTTAGTTTATGATGCATGTATGGCTGAACATCTATCACGTTCTTATGAAAATATACTTTATACAATATAGTGAAGCTATTTCTGGTTTCAACAATTTGACTGAAATTTAAATTACCCACTCCCAAGAATTGTTGTTAACATATTTAGGAACAACAAAACAACTTTGTGCTAGGTGGAAGGATCCGTTGTCCGTCCGTCAAATCGCATCTCCGTTGCGGTTTGACTTGATTTCAACCAAATTTGGCTGGAAGGTGTCCTAAGGTTGTTGGCTCCAGATATTCTATTCAGAATTTTGATTGGTTGATTTTTAGCTCACCTGGCCGGAAAGGCCAAGTGAGCTTATGCCATGGCGACCGTCCGTCCGTCGTCTGTTGTCCATCCTCGTCAACTTTTCCTTTAAATGACTTCTCAAGAACCACAGGGCCAATTTCAATTATATATGGCAGGATGCATCCTTAGGGCATCGGGATCCAAGTTTGTTCAAATGAACCCGATCGGCCAATTTGGCCAGCGGCCATCTTGGATTTAGGCCGATTTTAGGGAAAGTCTAAAAATCTTCTCAGAAACTGCTTAAGGGATTGATGCAAATCTCATGAAATATGATCCAGGGCAAGAGCTGAACCAAGTTTGTTCAAGGGAACTTGATTGGTCTAATGGTTCGGCGGCCATCTTGGTTGACCTAGTTGCTCCAGAACCACAAGGGATTGGGCCGAAATTTGGCAAATATGATTAGGGCCTAAGGGCCATTAGAGTTTGTTCAAGAGATGTTGATCCATCAAAAAGCATGGCTGCCATGGGCCAATCAAAATATAGTGTTTGGCGGCCATATTGGATTTTTTTATTTGATGGATTTTGAGGCCGAAATTGGTGTTGTATGTGTTTTGCGATCTTCTGATCACAAATTTATAATTTTCGAAACTGTCGGATAAACGGTTTGGCGGCCATCTTGGATCATTTTCCTGTTAAAAGCTCCCATACTAAAGCAAATGGGAAATTTATAATGTTTTCTTCTCGAGAACTACTGGTCCGATTTCAATTATATTTCGCAGGAAGCATCCTTAGGGCATAGAGATACAAGTTTGGTCTTGGATTTTGGCCGATTTTTAGAAACGTCTAAAAATCTTCTCCGAAACCACTTGGGGGATTGATGCAAACCTCATGAAATATGATTTAGGGCAAGTGCTGAGCCAAGTTTGTTAAAGGGAACTTAATTGGTCAAATGGTTCAGCGGCCATCTTGATTGAGCTAGTTATAGCGAAAAAGACTTCTTCTCCAGAACTGCAGAAGGATCGGGCCGAAATTTGGCAGATAATATTATGGCCTAAGGGCCATTAAAGTTTGTTCAAGAGAAGTTGATCCATCAAAAAACAAGGCCACCGTGGGCCAATCAAAATATAGCATGTTTGGCAGCCATATTGGATTTTTTTATTTGATGGATTTTGAGGCCGAGATTGGTGTTTTTGGGTATTCTGATCTCAAATTTGCAATTTTCGAAGCTGTCGGATAAATGGTTCGGTGGCCATCGTGTTGATAAAGAGCATTCTAGTTGAAATGCCTATTGTCCAGGTGAGCGATACAGGCCCCTTGGGCCTCTGGTTTTGGGTGACAATCTTGGCTTTACGCAAGATTAACCAGAAATTGTCAAAACGAATCGGCCCATTAGCCATTTGGTAGATTTCAACCAAATTTGGCTAGAAGGACCATATGGCATATGGTGGCAGATTCCAGAAATGTAAATCAGAATTTTGATTGGTCAATTTTTTGGTTGAAAATGTAAAAAATGTAAAGATAACAACTATGCATCTACATGTAAGCTGTTGAATTTTTTGGGAATAAGCAGCAACAGCTCCCAGTCAACTTTGTTTCAGAATATGCAACTGAATGTCTATTAAATTGTAAATTTATCAAAGACAAACATTTGTATACATGCATGCTTAGTGACCGACTTTTAGATTTTCATGACATAGATATACCACATGATGGTGTGGTGTCAGCTAACAAGTGACATTGTTTACTATGATATATAAGTGAGTTGTAGAACAGATCTCTCGGGTAATAAAGCTTTAGCTTTTTAACCATGTCAAAATTTAAAGGGCGTAGTAAATTTTTTACGGGCCCAGTCTTTTAATGAAGATGCATCGGCACACAAGATCCCAGATTTAAAAACAGAATATAATAATTTACGAGTTACAGTACGCTGCAATAACTTACGAAAAACACATTTTTTAATGCGCCAAAAGGAAAACAAAAGCGTGCCCATTTTTTAATGTATAGTAAAACAAAAATGCTATGTACACAACAATGTAGAACGCATTGTCTAAACAATATCTGACGGGCTTAAACTCTTGTTTTGATGCGTCTAATTTGTTTTGACCTTTTTTTTTTGACGAACCTACTGAAATCTTTAAACGTGCTAATAATTTTAAATTTAGGAGGTGGTGCTATATATTCGATGCATGTTTTAAAATGCTACGCGTCAGAAATACGACAACACAAACTATTTATCCTGCATGTGGTCATCCTGGCACACGCGTAATTCATTCTTTTTATAAACCAAACGTAATGCATTTTAGATATCGCGGTGAGCACAGTTAGGCTAGTACGAAAATACAGTTTAAAACTTTAATACCCTTTATCGGGGATGTTTGGGAATTCCCCGATGAAGTGTGATCTTACTTCAGTTAAAGCAGTTTCTTTTTTATAAACAAGATGTGTCGAATAGCGAGATCGCTAAAGAATGACGAAAATACGGTTTAAAATGTTAATACCATATATTCAGACAAAGGAAATTCCCGAAAAATCAGTAAACAACAAATAAATATGTACGTTAATAGCGCACTCGTAAGCCTCACATGCCATTTTATTCCGGAGAAAGGTGCTACATGTATTAGAAATGAATGTATGGAATTGTATACGATTGTGAAATTTAGTGATAATTTAATATTTAGTAATAGGTTTTGGATTATTTCTTATTTGCAGAGTAGACATAAATAGGCCGTGACACTTTAACATAATTAATACGCGAACGCGATGACAGTAACAGCCCGAATTATAAACGCGTCAAGAAAATTTATGCTAGCCATCGAACATTTAAACGCGCCTAAATAGTTTGAACTCGTTTAAATCTTCTTCAAAACGGGTCTCAATATCTTTTTTCGATATCCACACACTGAATGAAATTCTTGGTGCACTAAATCTAGCGCATCAAAATCTTATAACTGTCCCGTTTTTGGGTATCTTTTTGACGCTATGGTCCCATTTTTTTAGCATTTTCTAGCAAAGTTATTTTTGCGGTGTACTGTACTAATGTAGAATTTGTTAAATACGTTACTTTCAAGCTTAACCCTTTCATCGATAAATTACATGCATCTCAATTTTATGGAAGCTGTTGAATATTTTGAAATTAATATGACTGGAAGCCATTGCTTTAAGGATTTAAAGAGTTAATGAAACTGGTTCCACCTACAATTGAGTCGTCAGATATATAAAATGATTTTCTGTTCACAATCTTAAAATAGGGAAAAATTTAGGTCGCCACCTTGGCTAGTGAGTTAAAAATTTTGGTAGCCTAGCTTAAATCTAGTAGACATGGGCTAGTGGGCCCCTGCTCCATTAATTTCAATGTAATCAGAGTCCTGCGGTTGTTTATCATGCTTATCTCCCTTGTGCTGCATCCGCAATAGAATTGTTTACTGATGTAGTCCCTGAGCTCTGAAGTCTGCTAGCATGAACATTATCAGCAGTTAGTTAGACAGTCAATCATTAACTAAGAGTTATTTTTGCCACTGCTTATAGCGGAAAGACAACTAGGCCAGCAGCAGCAACAGAGGCAGCAGGAGTACTGTAGCTCAGGTTTGCTTGCATAGTAGGCTTGTACTTAACTTCAGCGGAAAGCTGCTTAATTCTCTCTCCTCTTACGCTTAGAAACTCTGAATCCTCATGCTATTAATAAGAGATCTATAAATAGATGGGAAAGGGGAAAAGTAGTTCTTTAGCCTGTGAGTAGTTCTTTAGCCTCCCTGGCTGTAGTTTAGTGTTTATACTGCAGTCATTAAGATCTGGGTCCTTTGCTTATAAGCGTGTCTGCAGCGGCCGCAGTTGTGTAGGAATCGGAGTGATCGATTTATCTATCTATTTGTGCAGAGTAGAGTCGGTGTTGTGATGATCATAATTATGATGACCTAAGATCATACATGTATAATAATATATACAGTCAAACAGGTCTTGAATGGGGACACCTACGATAGGCCATTGAACTTTTAACCCTTTAACATTTTAATTTCTTCAAGAAAATTTAAGTTTTCTCATAGAAAATGACCATTTGCAGACCAAGAGAAGACTATTTTTTAGAATTTACAACTGGAATTCCAGTTGTAAATTTTCAAAATTTGACTTCTCGTTGTCTGCAAATGGACATTTCTCAAGACCAGTGCTGAAGCCGTTTTTGGCTGCGGGTTAATGGGTTAATTGCTAACTTTGGTCAAACGATTTGCAAATTTTTTTTAGAAATTTCCAATGGAATGACTGGCTCAGCTACTGAGTACATTAAAAAAATAGTCTTCTCTTGGCCTGCAAATGGACATTCCTCAAGACGATTGCAGAGGCTGGTTTTGAGTGGCTTCATGAGCATGAACTAATTTAAAATGTCCATTAAGGATAGAAGGCTGATTGACTATTTAATGCTCAAGATTAATCATGAAAATCAGTGTTTGCTTAAGTGAATGTGCATTTGCAAGCCGAGATGAGACTATTTTTTTTAAATCTACTGAAATGACTGAGTCATGCAGTCATTGCACTGGTAAGTTTTCAAAAAATAGTATTCATGGATTGCAAATAGACTAGAGGAGTAATTTTTGGCAGGCTTGACCATACATGTATATTATGCATTGTAAGCTATTGAGGGTGGGGGGGGATCAAATGCTGGTGGTTATGTAAGACCGAAGCTCACTTGTCTTATAAGGCTTCATGAGCATGAACTAATTTAAAATGTCCATTAAGGATAGAAGGCTGATTGACTATTTAATGCTCAAGATTAATCATGAAAATCAGTGTTTGCTTAAGTGAATGTGCATTTGCAAGCCGAGATGAGACTATTTTTTTTAAATCTACTGAAATGACTGAGTCATGCAGTCATTGCACTGGTAAGTTTTCAAAAAATAGTATTCATGGATTGCAAATAGACTAGAGGAGTAATTTTTGGCAGGCTTGACCATACATGTATATTATGCATTGTAAGCTATTGAGGGTGGGGGGGGGATCAAATGCTGGTGGTTATGTAAGACCGAAGCTCACTTGTCTTATAAGACCAAAGTCATTTGGCATGAGAAAGTTAGATTTTGTCTATTTTAGACAGGTTTAAATTCATTTGCAGACCAAGAGATTATTTTTGAAAATTTATGACTGGAACGACTGGCTCTTTTATCGAGCCAGTCATTCCAGTTGTTAATTTTCAAAAAGAGTATTCTCATGGTCTGTGAATGGACATTTCTGAAGACCATTACAGAAAGCATTTTTGGCGGGCTTGAGTGTAAAGTGGTTAATTCTAGTCTCTAATCATCATGAATAATTGTTTTGCAGACTTAAAGTATGACTTTGATTATATGGTAGTTTAAACATGAATGACGTCTATATGTCTATTTCGAAATGTGGATCGTTCATAGTTACTCGGTATAAAGTAGGTATGACTTTCATTGCATCTCTGCTTATTCAATCATCAGACATGATTTTATTCCTCATCTAGCTAGGCAATATTATGTGTTCCGTAAAACGTGCCTAAGAAATACACCGAGACATGACACTAAGAAAGGGTCACAACAGACAGAGGTCACTCGTTATTCCTCCCTCCCAACCCCACCATCCGTCACGCACAGGTTTTTGTTCCATAGATAATTTTGCTTGGACTGTCATGACGAAAAGTTGCGTTGTTTGTGGGTCAGTCAGTCCGTCCATTGATCTGTCTATCTGACTGTGTCTGTACATCCATTCAAATTTTGGGTTTTCATTCCATAATCTACTTTTGCTTGAATTATCGTGATGAAACTTGATGGAAAAGTTGGCTATGGTAAGAGGGAAATGCACCTTATTTTGTGGGTCTGTCAGTCCATCCATCAATCTATCCATCTGTCTTTCTAACCATGCAAATTTTTGGTTTTTCATTCGATAGCTACTTTTTCTGGTTATAATTATGATGAGAGGAATTATCCTCATGGGTAGAAAGCAGCTGGAACATATGATATGGACTAATTGGACAACTATTAATTACTGAGATTTGAAATGTCATTTTCTGAAAGTTAGTTATAGGATCTACAGGTTCGACAATTCTCCCATCGAGAAGCGGGTTCACGTAGTTCATCGTTGTACATTACCTGCTGCATCACAGACACCTATAGAGGTGTATTGGCGATGGATAAGGCCTTCAGGAATCAAAGTAGGCTTGGGCGATTACGTGATTAAATCAAAAATCGCGATTATGTTTTAAATCGTGAATTTATATGAATAAAAATTAAATAATCAAATAGTCGTGACTATTTTCTATTGCATAAAATATTTCAAAACCTAACTTTCTATTACCCTTAATGCGATCCGTCATGAAAAATGACATTTTAGTTAGTGAATGTATGTCCATTTCCAGGGCAAGAGAAGACTGTTTTTGAAAATGTATTACTGGAATGCCTGGCTCGAGAATGGAGCCAAGCATTCCAGTGATACATCTTAAAAGATAGTCTTCTCTTGCCCTGCAAATGGACTTTTCTAAACACCATTGCAATTTCCGTCATTGACATTCTTTTGTTGTTATGTCTTGCTAATTTGTATTCAAGCTGATTAATCGAGTAATCACGATTATTTTTTAATAATCGATCGCGATCATTCAGCGCAATAATCGCAACGCCTAAATCAAAGTGCTTGCTATTTGCATGAGGCTTGTTATCACCGGTCCTGCTGGCAATCACATGATCAAATGCCTAACTGATCTTGTTAACAATATTCGAGGGAGGCACTTGACTAGTCATGCGGTAAAAGTGTAATTCATTATGCGGACACGGGTATGTTGTCAGGACACAAGGAATTTTGGTTATTCTGGTCTTGGTTCTAGAATTTTTTGCCGAGTTTTGTGAAAACATTAGTTTTACATGTTACTGCAACAAATTTTTACATTTGTAACTAGATTGATCAGTCGATGACGCGTCATTGCAAATCCGATTTAGTGGTTCTAGAATTTTTTGCCGAGAGTTTTGTGAAAATCTGAACATTAGTTTTACATGTTAGTGCAACAAATTTTTTTAATTTGTAACTAGATTGATCAGTCGATGGCGCGTCATCGCAAATCCCCACGTTCACCGCTTTGAACTTTGGACACCCCCACAACCCACCCCCGGGGACGTAGCCAAATGTAAATATCATTTTGCACTTTGCGATCATATAGGTAACTCACATACCAAATTTGGTTGCATTCCATCCGACAGTGTCAGGAGTTGCATTACAATCAATTTCCTGACCTTTTGACCCCATCCCCCACCACTGGGGGCGGGGCCAAATGTAAATGTGCTTATCCACTCCACATTGATATGGGTAACTCACATACCAAATTTGGTTGAATTCCGTCCAATGGTTTCGGAGGAGATGCATTACAATCAATTTCTGCAGGTTAAAATTTGACCTTTCAACCCCTCTCCCGCCCCCTTGGGCCGGAGCCAAATCTAAATGGGTGCTTGCACTCCACAGTCATAGGATTAACTCAGATATCAAATTTGGTTGAGTTCCGTCTACCGATTTCAGAGGAGTTGCATTACAATCATTTTCATGACCTTTTGACCCAACCCCCAGCCTCTTGGGCGTGGCCAAATGTAAATGTGCTCATATACGCCACATTGATATGGGTAACTAACATACTACATTTGGTTGAATTCCGTCCAACAGTGTCAGAGGAGTGGCATTACAATCATTTTTTTTTACCCTTTAACACCCCCCCCCCCTCACCCACTCCTGGGGGTGGGGCCAAATGTAAATGTGCTCATGTACTCCACATTGATATGGGTAATTAATAGACCGGATTTGGTTGAATTCTGTCCAATGGTTTCGGAGGAGATGCGTTACAATCAATTTCCGCAGGTTAAAATTTAACCTTTTTACCCCCACCCAGGTGGAGCCAATTCTAAATAGCCTCTTCCACTCCAGAATGATATGGGTATATCAAATATCAAATTTAGTTGAGCTCCGTCTAGCGATTTCAGAGGAGTTGCGTTACAACTGATTGGACCTTTTGACGCCTGCCACACACCCCTGGGGGCGGAGCTAAATCTAAATATTGTCTTGCAAAGCGGAATCATATGGGTAACCCACATACCAAATTTGATTTAATTCCACCCAAGGAGGAGAGAGCATGATGGACGGACGGTTACCCATATGATTGCGGAGTGCAAGAGACCATTTAAATTTGGCTTCGCCCCCAGGGTCAGGGTCAAAAGGACAAATTTTAACCTGCGGAAATTGATTGTAACGCATCTCCTCCGAAACCGTTGGACAGAATTCAACCAAATCTAATCTGTGGATTACCCATATCAATGTGGAGTACACGAGCGCATTTACATTTGGACCCGCCCCCAGTGTGGGGGATGGGGTCAAAAGGTCATGAAATTAATTGTAATGCAACTCCTCTTAGACTGTTGGACGGAATTCAACCGAAATTGGTATGTGAGTTACCCATATGGTCGTGGAGTGCAAAATGACATTTACATTTGGCTCGGCCCCCTGGAGTGGGTTGTGGGGTATGTCAAAAGTTGAAAGCGGTGAACGTGGGGATTTGCGATGAGGCGTCAATGTGTCATCGCCCGATCAATCTAGTTAGGCTTTTGCCCTTGAGTCCTTTATTGTCTAGGGGTCCGGCTTATGGCTCATTTTTGGCCTATCAGCCGTATCCGGTCTTGCTCTCATGGTTGTTGTGCGGTTTGCGCACAGTTGGGAGTTTGGGGGAAATGGCAGGGTCCTGACCAAATATATATATAGTACGTCTCAAATCTTCTTGTGAATAAACTAATAAAACAGTGAACAAACAGAAAAATCCCGAGAACATCGTACGCCTACTAAGAGTTTTTATGTCTTTCTTTCATTTTAGTTTTGTTTTTGCTTCATCTTTGTTTTGTTTAATTCTGTTTTGTTTCACATCCCCGGACGTTAATTTGTTTCGAGTTTTGCAGCAGTGCTAAATGATGCTTCTTTTGAAAACATTGACGATTCTTGCTGATTGAAGCATCATCAGCCTTCACTCAGATTATTTGAACCCTTTAATGGTCCAGATTTTCCCAGAAAATTTAAATCTTTGCTTAGTAACTGTCCATTTGCAGGCCATTAGAGAAGACAACTTTTGAAAATAACTGCAGCACAAAATCAGTAGTAGTAGTACTAGTAGTAGTAGTAGTAGTAGTAGTAGTAGTAGTAGTAGTGGTAGTAGTAGTAGTAGTAGTAGTAGTAGTAGTAGTAGTAGTAGTAGTAGTGGTAGTAGTAGTGGTAGTAGTAGTAGTAGTAGTAGTAGTAGTTTTTGGAATTATGCCATTACACACTGACTAATCTACAATTTAATCTTTTCTTGATGAAACTGATCAGCACTTCAACTTGGATTTGAACTTGAGTGGCACCATCCTTTAACAGTCGAATTTGTTCAAGAACATTTCATTTTTCTCATGGAAAATGTCCGTTAGCAGACCAAAAGAAGACTATTTTTGAAAATTTACCACTGGAATGACTGGCTCGGTTATCGAGCCAGTCATTCCAGTGGTATAGTTTCAAATATAGCCATTTTTGTCTAATATAAGTGTTATAAAGGGTTAATATATTTCACATACCAAGAGAAACTGCTTTAAGGCCAGCTGCACCTGAACAAGATCCCCCTTTTAGTGAATGATATGCTCAAGACTACTTAGAAGACACTCACTATCTGTTAGACCAGCTATAAACATGGAATTGATTGTCCCAAACAAACCTTATGTAATCTCTAACATTCATCCTTTTGTGTACTTGAATCCTCATGTGCATGAGCTAGATGTGTTTATTTATTTCGGTAAATATACTGGAACAGTGCAGTGTTGTTGTTGTTTTCATCATCGTTGTCTTCATTTTCATTCACCCCTCATATTTTGGCTGCAAAGGAGGGGGCTAAGTCAGCCGAAACTGGCCTCTGCACTGGTTTTGAGGAGTGAATATTTACAGGCCAAGAGAAGACTACATGTGTCTTTGAAAATTTACCTCTCAAATGACTGGCTCGATAATCAAGGCAGCCATTCTAGTGGAAAATTGTAAAAAAAAAATTCTGGCCTGCAAATGGCCAAAATAACCCTTCTTTGATGTCCTCTACAGTGTCCATTATAGACAGGTTTTGCTGCACTACGCTGCTGCACTAGTGTTCCTGAGCTGATCATTATTAGCTCACCTGGCCTGAAAGGCCAAGTAAGCTTATGCCGTGGCGACCGTCCGTCGTCCGTCAACCTTTTCTTTAAACGACTTCTTCTCAAGAACCACTGGGCCGATTTCAATTATATTTGGCAGGAAGTATCCTTAGGGCATAGAGATTAAAGTTGTTCAAACAAAGTCGATCAGCCAAAATCCAAGATGGCCACCGGCCAAAATAGCCGATTTTTAGAAACACTAAAAAATCTCCGAAACCGCTGGAGGAATTGATTCAAAACTCATAACACATCATCTAGTGCAAGGGTAGACCCAAGTTTGTTCACGGCAACCTGATTGAATGATTTGCCTGGTGGCCATCTTGGATGACCTAGTTTTCGCGAAAACAACTTCTCCCGAACCGCTGAAGGGATAGACCTGAAATTTGGTAAATATGCTTAGGGACCAAGGTCCATTCAAGTTTGTTCAAGCGAAGTTTGTACGTTAAAAAACATGGCCACCATCAACCAATCAAAATTTAGCATTTGTTGGTCATATTGTTTTTTTTTGTATTTGATGTATTTGAAGGGCGAAAATTGCTCTATATATGCTTATCAGGGTGGTGAGTTCAAATATGACACTTTCGAGACTGTTGGATAAACGGTTTGACTGCCATCTTGGTTTGTTTTCCTGCCATAGCTTCCCATAGTAAAGCAATGGGCCCATAGTAAAGCAATGGGGAATTCTGTAAACAACTTCTCAAGAACCACTGGGCCAATTTCAATTATATTGGGCAGAATGCAGCCTTACGGCATAGAGGTCTACGTTTGTTCAAAGGAAGCTGATCAGCCAAAATCCAAGATGACCACCGGCTAAACCAGCCAATTTTTAGAAATGTCTTTAAAAATCTCCGAAACGGCTTGGGGGTTGATTCAAAACTCATGAAACATCATGTAATGCAAGCGGAGAACCAATCTGTTCAAGAGAACGTGATTGGTCCATTGGCTTGGCGGCCATCTTGGATGAACTAGTTTTCGTGAAAAAAACTTCGTATCCAGAATCGTTGAACGGATTGGGCTGAAATTTGGGAGATATGATAAGGGACTAAGGGCCGTTAAGTTTTGTTCAAAAGTAGTTGATACATAAGGAAACATGGCTTCTGTTTTCTTGTTATAATTCTGCTCAACTCTGTAGGGTTCTATTTATTGTTTATGGCCTTCCTGGTTGAAATGCCTATGATGCAGGTGAGCGATACAGGCCCCTTGGGCCTCTTGTTACACAGGATACTTCCTCATACAGTACACAGCGTGAGTGTGGCTCAGTGGTATTTACTAGTACTATCTAGCCAGTCATTCCAGTGGTAAATTAGAAAAAATACGCTTCTCTTGGTCTGCAAATGGACATTCCTCAAGGCCACTGCAGCAGCCATTTTTGGCTGCTATGAGCATTAAAGGATTAACTCCTTCATGGCTAAATTTGGTCAAGAAAATCAGAATATCTGCTTATTGAATGTCCATTTGCTGGCCATGAGAAGACTATTTTTGAAGATTTACCACTGGAATGTCTGACTCGGTATTGCAAATGGACATTTCTCAAGACAACAGCAGAGGCCAGTTTTGGCCGGCTACATCATCAATGCATTAATGCTCAAATCTTTTCAAGAAAATATAAATTTCTCAGAAAATGTGCATTTGCAGAGCAAGAGAAGGAGGCTATTATGAATAAATTCCAGTGGTAAATTTTCACAAATAGTCTTGTTTATTTTCCAAGACCACTGCAGACCCAGTTTTTTTACCAGCTTTCGCGTTAACCCTTTCACCGATCTATTCCACATATCTGATTTTCAAGATATCCATACAGGAAAACTGATGAATATTTAAAAATTACTTTGACTGGAAGCCATTGCTCCAGTAAAATTAATTTCAAAATATTCAACAGAATAAGTTTTATATCGGGAAGAATTAATTTTTTCAGCGATTTGTTGGTGAAAGGGTTAATGGGTTCACGCTCTTACTATTGTTATAATGACAGCATCATCAAGACCTTATACAGAAGCGTGATGAAGAAAGCATCAGTATTCTTATTGTATATCTACATGTATGCGCCTGTGATCGGGCCACACCCCTGCTTAGCCAAGAGAGGAGAAATTCTTTATAATTTATTAAGCCTTACCCTTTAACACTCATATTTAAAATGGCTTCTGGAGTAGTCTTGAGAAATGTCCATTTGCAGACCAAGAGAAGACAATTTTTGAAATTTTACAACTGGAATGACTGGCTTGATAACCAAGCCAGTCATTCCAGTGGTAAATTTTTAAAAAAGTCTTCTCTTCATCTTGAATAAATATTATGGTTAAATTGTGAAAGGAATATTCCATAGTGTTGATTATTTGAAACTAATTTGATTCTAACCAGCTGCTGCCTATAGCTTTCACTGTAAACATTTATTGTTGCGTTGAAACTGAGACACTAGTTTCAAGTGTGAAAGTTTGTGCATGCGCATTTCTGTATACGTGTGTATGTGTGCACCTGCTTGTGAGCACTTGTAAATTATGTGATTATTATATCATCTATCTGGATCTACAAAATACCAATATTTATTATTCATAAATCAACGATTATATATAAATGCATGCAAAGTTGTTTTTTCTTGTGTTCATCTTGCGTGCAAAGAAGTAATCCTTTCACCAACAAATCCCTGAAAAAGTAAATTCTACTATATAAACTTATTCTGTTGCATATTTTGAAATTAGTTCAACTTCCAGTCAAATTAATTTCAAAATATTCAAAAAGTTTTCCTGTATGGTTACTTTG
This sequence comes from Chaetoderma sp. LZ-2023a, assembly GCA_034401795.1. Taxonomy (NCBI): domain Eukaryota; kingdom Metazoa; phylum Mollusca; class Caudofoveata; order Chaetodermatida; family Chaetodermatidae; genus Chaetoderma; species Chaetoderma sp. LZ-2023a. The sequence continues at coordinate 42,639,005 of CM067365.1, forward strand.
AAAATGATATATGGGGAATTCATCGGTGAAGGGGTTAATTTGTTGGTATGGTTGAAATGCATACAATCCTATGTTAATTGCATTGAAAATCTCACAAATTAAAAAATATATAGGTAGGTTTAACCATTTATAATGGTCACACTTATTACACTGTTTCCGATTTCAAGCTGTCACTGCAACAGTCCAGTGATAAATTTTCAAAAATGTCTCTTGGCCTGCAAATGATCATTCGCTAAGAAGAAATGTAAATTATTTCTGTCAATCATGATGATAAATGATGAATAGGCGAAGTATTTTAGACTTATTTTCCTGCGTGTCACTCGGTACAGACAATCTGTAGCCCACTGATGATCCCTGAGTTTGTATCCGGCTAAATTAGTCTAACCTAGTTTCCTTGCACACTTGGATGTATTTTAAGCGGTATAAACAATGATTGGATTTTACTCCGGTATCTATTCACCAGTTCCTGGCAATGATTCGTGTAATGCTAGTTAACCCTCTAATGGTCATAATTTCATTGAACATTTTTAATTTTTGCTCAGTGAATATCTATTTGCAGAGCAAGAGAAGACTGTTTGTTGAAAATTTACCAGTGGAATGACTGGCTCGATAACTGAGCCAGTCATGAATTCCAGTGAAACAGTTTCAAAAATAGCTTTCTCTTGGTCTGCAAATGGACATTTTCTGTGAGAAAATTTGTAATTTTCTTGATCAAATTTAAGCGTTAAATGGTCAAATTTGGTCAGGAAAAATTTGAATATTTGCTCATTGAATGTCCCATTTTCATGCCAAGAAGACTGAAAATTGAACAATGAAATGAATGGCTTAATTATCTGGCCTACTATTACTATTAGCCATGAAACCAGACCTGCTTACCCGCATCTTATGGCCAATGCAAATTCCCTCAGCTCTTCTTCTATACTGCATTCCAAGTCAATATCACCCAGACACACATCCCTTATTTGTATATATACATGTACCCAATGCTGACCAAGTAAATAGCACCAATGAACACCAACCCAACCAAGCAGATAGCACCCCGGAACACCCACCCACCTGCCCAAGTGAATAGCACTCATGACCCAGACCACCTTCACCCAACTCCCACCTGTTCTTTGGACCAGAATTTAGTCATCCCATGTAGTGGATGCATCATGGCTTATCCAGTAGTGATCCATTTGATGATGTAACAAACAGGCTAGGAGAATCTGCAATTAAATCAAGCCTGTACAGACATAATGCTGGAGATTGAGTACTTGATTTGACAAGATATGTTTGAAAACTTATCATTGGGATTTAGGGTCTCTGTCATGGTAGTAGCCGAAACAATCATTCAAGTGGTTATTTAAAAAAAATCTTAACCCTTTGACCCTCAAATTTTATGAAGAAAAATGCAATTTCTCATAGAAAATGTCCATTTGCAGACCAGGAGAAGACTTTTTTTTGAAAATTTACCACAGGAATGACTTGCTCAGTTAGCGAGCCAGTTATTCCAGTGGTAAATTTTCAAAAATAGGCTTCTTGGCCTGCAAATGGACATATCTCAAGACTACAGCAGAAGCCGTTTTTGGCTGATATGACTGTTACAGGGTTAAAGTTCTTGTGTTCAATTAAATAGAGAAACATTTGCACGAGATATGCGATGCATGTTCATTTTTGTGCAACAATATTCATTTTAACTATTGAACACCATATTAGCTCTTTAATAGTCAAGCCGCTCAAAACCGGACACTGTTATGATCATGTGGACTGTCCATTAACAGGCTGAGAGAATACAATTTTTGAAAATTAACCACTGGAATGACTGACTCGATAACTGAGTCAATCATTTCAGTAATAAATTTTCACAAATTCTATTCTGTTGGCCTGTAAACGGACCATCAATAGTCTTAACTAAATTTTACCATTAAACAGTTATTTGAGTCTTAAAGGGCTGCGAAACTCAATCTGTCTCAAAGAAAAAAGTCCCTGTCTGAGCGTGAAATTCTGTAACTCAGGTCATTTGTCAGCCATGCTCTTGAGTAGGTAACCCATTTCTTAAGCACAATTTGGACACATTCGCGACAGTATGCTGGACAACGTGTATTTCAATGCTATTCAGTCCAAGTGTCAGTTTCCAGCAGAAAATATGAGAAAGCTATTACATACTTTAACAATGGTTTGCATGAAAGTTGTTGTTATCAATGCCAGCACAGGCCAGCTGATTGTATGGATAACAATTTGACAATGTTGTTGATGCCTTATAGTCAATAAGCAATAACTTACAGTCAAATTGCTCTTCAAATCAGGAACAAGTTCCAACTGAAAGCTGTGGTAATTACTTTAGAATATTTACACTGAACGCTGTTGCAGCAACAAATTTCATTAAAATTTGTATCAAATCTGTAGCAAGTAGCAATCGTTTTGACAATAGTTTGACTGAATGTTGTTGGTGTCATTGACAGCAACAACTTTCACACACATTATTGTCAAATTAATATACAATAGTACAACAGCTTCCATTATGTGAGCTGTCAAATGTACTGCTGTGAATACATCCTGCATGCTTACACTTCAGGAGATGCCAAATAACAATTTGCATGTACAGAGAAATCCTTGTCTGCTTAAACAATAGACTCAACGAATATAGCATCCAATAGCTACAACGAATATGGAGTCAGGGGATTGTACACTTGGTAGCATTGCGTCCTGGGTAAATTGCACAGGAATCAACAGGCATCTAATATCTCGTGCAGTCGTTTCTCTGTTTAATGGGACATGGGAACTTTAATGGCTGCAAATGAAAATTGACAATGGTGAGAGGTCTATGTATTGACTTGACCGCTTTTCAAGACTATGAGGTTTTAAGCAAATACCATATCGATGCATCCTGCAATAAAATTCCATGACAGTTGACACCTGCTTTCGTTGGCGGTAATTAGGAAGCATGGTGAAAATATGATTACCGAGCTCGCAGATTTTATACATATGTCATAGTACTTTGACCATTGAAATGCCAGTGTATCAATTTGAACACGGCTATGCAGGAAAGCTGTTTAATATATGTTAATACTAATTTATCTAGAAACAGCTCGCAGCGAAATTAGCTTTCAAACATGTTTAAGTTAGTACAGCTTTGAACAGGTGGTAAGAAAAGCTCTTGAATACTTATGGTACTTTAAAATTTGATTGGAAACTTGTGCCGTAGGGAGCTATCAATGCCTTCCATTCCAATTATGTTCAAAGTATTCATCATTGTTTTAATTTTTCTTTTGAAAACGTTTATAATTATTTCTGAGTACTGTACATGTACATGTATATCATAAAGAATTTATTGTTTCTGGACATTGAGGGTTAAAATGGTTAATTAACCCTTTTACCGATGAATTCCTGATATATGTATCGCATTTTCAAGCCGACCATACTGGAAAACTGTTGAATATTTTGAAATTAATTTGACTGGAAGTTATTGCTACCGAAGGCAGCAATGGCTTCCAGTCATATTAATTCCTAAATATTCACCAAAATATGTTTTATATCGTAAAGTATTTATTTTTAAAGGGATTTATCGTTGAAAGGATTAATACAATTTCCAGAGGAGAACTGATACGTTTATAACGTGCTTCAGTGACACTAGATTCACAACATACACTATTGTGCTTTGTAACATAACGTTATGTGATCATTATAATAATGTACGATTTTACGGAGTTTTACTATGATGACTGATTCTAATTCTGAATCTGATATGATCATAAGTGAAGCCGAGGCAAACAGTACATCAGATCTGATGGCCACTACTACGACTGTGGCGATGGATGCATCATCAACGACATGCTATAAGCATCCTATGATCCTTCAGCAGCCATCACTGGCTGCAAGAACCTTTACAGAAATGCCCCTGAGGGGTGCCTTCAACCTTCTGACTAAGAAAGATGCAATGTTGTATAGCCAACAACAACAGCAATCAGCTGATGTAGACTCGACAGTAGAAGGTACGTAGTGTATGCGTTTGTATGTATGATGTATGATTAATGTATTCTGCGGCTGTAGTAGTAGAAACATCCTACAGCTGCAATCAGTCCTTCTTGGCTTTTGCCCACTATGTCTTGTCCTCAGCCGAAATCTGTAGCTTCCTCAGGCCAGAGAGTACATCATTGCACAAATCTGGTAAGCGTGCTACGAGGTGACCTCAAGAAGCGGGACTCGGTACAGTCAAATCAAGAATGATTTGACTGTACCGATTCCTGCTTTCTTGAGGTCACCTCGTAGCACGCTTAAGAGATTTGTGCAATGACATACTCTCCTGGCTTTGTATTTGCTGTCTCCCAGTAATAGGGAGTTTGTACATTTTTACATTTGTCTTATACTCTGTACCAAATTTTAATCCTATGCTCCTGACATATTTTTTTTTACCATTTCAGGAGTTTTCTTATTATCTTTGTAGATGGCTTATAATTTCTACCGTGATATTAACCCTTTCACTGTCTGCTGGATTTCTTTAGACTGGATTTTCTAACCCTCAAATTTGTTCAAGAAAATTTCAGAGAAAATGTCAATTTGCAGACCAAGAGAAAACTTTTTTTTTTTTTAATTTACCACTAATGACTGGATCAGTTATCGAGCCAGTCATTCCAGTGGTAAATGTTAAAAAATTGTCTTCTCTTGGTCTGCAAATGGACATTTCTCAAGACCAAAGTGCTGCATGTAGAAGCCGTTTTTTGGCCGACTTGAGTGTTAAAGGGTTAACTCTGCAAATGCTGAATAGATTTTGAAAACAAATTTGACTGAAAGTTAACCACCAGCAACTTTCAGTCAGATCATTTTCAAAATCTTAAGCAGGTCCAGTGTTATTGCCCATTGAAAGTATTGCAGCAGGCAGGTAATTAATGGTTAAGATGTACTTGATGGCTTTAGAAATGTCTGTTTGCCGGCCAGGAGAAGATAAACTTGTGTAATTAGTCATAATTTGGGGAGCCCAAAAGAGAAAACGTGGAAGTTTAAAGGAAAACTCATCTTATCTTAATATACATGTACTAACTGTTCAGGTGATAGAATTTGCCACCGATAATCGATCCATGACATTTTACCTTTTTTATCGCGATGACACCCACCGCTATTTAGGCCTTACATGTAGTAGCAAAATATTGATACATTTCTAATGTAAGGCTATGATGGCTGCAATGATGTACTCTTCAACCAATCGGAAAAAACCTGTCGACCTAGAAAACCTAAAAACCTAGAGATGTCATCTATAGTTTGGTACATGTAATGTGTATAAAAGCAATCATATTGGTAAGCTGTTGGATATTTTGAAACTAATTTAACTGAAATTTGTTGCTGCCAAGAAATTTATTATGACATAATAAATAATGTAATGCATTGGCACTTGCATGACATCACACGTTATCGCTTGAGGAGACAAGAGGATGGCGATCACTGTTCAACATTTACGCGATATGATATTACAAAGCAGATAATTATGATACAGATAAGGGAGTGTGGCAGGATATAAATGATATGGAGTCTATAAACCATAATCTATCGGTATAATAAAATGATGAGATAATCATCCCTTTAAAATAGTTCACATACATTTAATTTGCTTAAAATCATTATTTAACTGACGTCAGTGGAATAAATAGGACGGAATTCCTAGGAGTTTGTTTTAGGAGTCCAAACATGAAGTATGGGAGTATAGACCTCCATTAGTGGAAGCTATAGCTGGATGGCCTGGCTCCTTGTTTTGGAAAGTAGGTGATCATACAAAATACATTGTATTATATTCTAAGTAACTAACTGTATATATTATATTCTCCTTATTAAGTACAGTGGAGCTCAGATATAACTTCAAATGTTTCCAAAAACAAAATGAAACATACTGTTGGATATTTTGGACTTAATTTGATTGGAAGGGGTACCAGGCAAATACATGTAAGTCTAAACTATTCAACTGACCATTTCTTACATGTATCATGTTTAAAATTGTACTAAGTAACGTATTTCTATTTTTTTTTTCTGGAAACGTCGTAGTTTATTTATGAGCTGTACTGTATACAACCTCATTGACTTAATTCTTCTGATGTCTGGTTGTCATCTGCTCTCTTAACTGTCTGCCCGCTAAATTTCTCCAGACTACAATTTGCTTGGGTTTTTAACCCTGGACCTGCTGAATATTTTTAAAACAATTTGACTGAAAGTTGTTGGTGGCTAAGCCACCAACAACTTTCAGTCAAATTGTTTTTAAAATATTCAACAGGTCAAGAGTTATTGCCCATTGACATTATTGTTTGGTGGCTTGTAGCAGTGGCAGATACTTAAAGCTGTTCGTGCTTGTTAAAACCAGCAGCTGGTACAGTGAACAACAGTATGAATCAATAAAGATTAACATGGAATATATCAATATATATCGCTTTGTGACATTTATAAAGGTTGAAAAACAAGGAATGTCAGTATAAAGTAGTAGGCATTATGTCTGCACAGTAGATAATAAAATGACGTCACCTCCTCAACAGGCCTTACACTATGGAGGATCCATTTCTAACTCGTCGTCCTATTGCAAGATCCTCGCTCTCCCACTCCGCTCCTGTATCCAGTACCAAGCTTGCACACTTGATGTCTGCGCTAAGTTCATGGAACTTCATAAATATTAATGAGTTGGGGTCAGTCAACTTCTGCCAATGAAATTGCTCAATAGGAAATAAGGAAGTATACAAATTTACACGTGTGTGTAAGCCAAACTATGTATTTTTGTTAATGAAAACCAGTTTACAAGTTTTGTGTTCCTTCTATAACTCAATTAGAGCAAAACGATTACAAACTTTTACAAATAGCTCTTTCCATTTCAACAGGATCGCCATTGTTTTTATCCCCTCGGTCTGAAAGACTGGGGCATATAGCGATCAGCATGCCCATTCATCTGTCTGTCCGTCCATTTGTCCGTCCGTCCGTCTGTCCCCGTCTTGTCAATGCAACTCCTAGAGGTCTTAATGGATTAACTTTAAATTTTGTCTGCATTATCAGTATCATGTGCAGATGTGCATGTGCTTTTTTCGCGGCCAAAAAATTGTTCATTACAGAGTTATCACCCTTTAAATATATTAAAGCCGATACATAAACTGCATTTCCAATCATTTGTCAACGCAACTCCTACAGTTTAGCTGCGATTCTTTTGAAACTTGTTAAGTGTTATCATTATGACATGAAGATGTGCGTGTGCTATCCGTATACTTGTACATCCATCCATCTGTCCAAAATGTATGTTCGTCTGTTGGTCCATCCTTGTCAATGCAACTCCTACAGTTTAGTTACAATTCTTTTGAAACATGATAAATCTAGTCATTGCCATCCGAAGACGTGTATGTGCTTTTTTTGCGGCCAGAAAATTATTCATGACAGCATTATCTCCCTTTAAATACCTTTAAGCCGATACATAAACTGCAGTACCAATCATTTCTTGTCAACACAACTCCTACAATTTAGCTGTGATTCTATTGAAACTTAGTAAGGATTCTCATTACCATTTGAAGATGTGCATGTACTATCTGTATGCCTGTACATCCCTGCGTCAGTATAGAATGTATGTGTGTCAGTCTGTCGGTTCATCCATCTTTGGCAATCATTTCAAGATGTCAACACAACTACAGTTTAGCTACGATGTATGTTTATCTCAAATGTTTGGATCCGGGGTATATGCCGTCTTCTGATGGCTCTTGTTTTTTGTTGTGATTGTAAATTAGGTCATTGGATGAAGTCTAGCCTATTGAGCGAATTAAGCTGAAGCCTGATTGGCGGACAGCAGCCCACAGTTGTAACTTTACTTCACATAGCAAGAGATCAAAGGACTGCAAGAACGGCCATGGACAGCGTTACAAACTATGGGAGTGAGCGTATGTTAGTACAATATTTCTAACTATGCCACATAGGGTTGGGCGATATTGCTCAAGGCATGACGATATCGGTATCTCATTAAAATACCGCAGTATCACGATATAACGTCATTTGGGTGGGGTGTGGAGTTAGGGTGTAAACATAGAATAACATGTATTTCAAATTGGTGGTGTCTACAAGTTATTTTCATTAAATTTGTTGCATTGAAACCGTAAATTGAGATCGCCATGATTGCCATTTCTGCATATTTAATACACGAAATTCCACACTGACACCCTTCAATATACAGGTTAAAGCAACGAATGTAATGCAACTAACCGTATTCATCACAAATAAGAAAAATAAAGGATTTTCTTCTGTTCTTGTGTTGTATTTTGTGTTATCTTTACCGCACGACAACTGTCAAAAGATTGAGTTAGGAATACGCATTAACTTCATTGCGCAGAAAGGAATTCCGCGGAGCGAAATCTGATTGGCCGCCATATCATACTTGAGCCAATCAGAATTCACACTGCAGAATTCCGACAGCTGTTATCACGCCCGCCGCTAGCGTAGACGATACAAATTAATAAAATAACGAGAACCAGCGTGAAGACTGGAAACAATTATATCAGATTTTATTTGGTCTGTAATATTTATACTAATTTGTCCCATTGTAGACCTATTCAAATTCGCTCACTACTTAACGGTCCTATCCATTGATCTCAAGGCGTAGCCGTGATGTGTGAAATTAACCCAGTTAACACTGCAGCCAAAACTGCCACAACAGATCTAAGACTGGAAATAAGTAGGCCTAAATTATTTATTTTAAGGCTGTTTCTCACTTAGAATAAATCTGTAATGTTATCTGTGGAATGAATTTTGATCTGATTCGTTTAAAAATGCTAAATATATTGTATAAAGTTACATAAAAACGTATAACGGTAAAGCAAGAGATTAACTTCCCCCTCACCCACCGTTCCAAGCTGTGTTATTGATAAGGGATTAAGTGTGTGTGGTTTCCTATCGACCTAAAAAGTTTTAAAGTTTAAATCTTTCACGGTCAGAAGAATGTTTAACCATGCAGATCAATGACTAATGGATAAATAGCTTGACCTGTAGTAATGACGTCATCAGATTGGAATGTGGGTAGTGCAACTGGTATTCCCCACTGACTAACACTCAGAATGAGGCAAGAAAAAAACATGGCGTCGTCTATTTATGTAATTATAAAAAGTGAACAACAAAGGATTATTTTGTACTTTAAATCATTTTATTAGCGCAAACAAACCATGAATTAAATGAACACAGATTATTTTGGAGTTTATTAAGTTTTTATTACCTTAGACAAAGACTGAATTTTTACTTAAAGACTATTACTGGACCGAATAGAGGTAAGAGTATGACATTTCTAACGTAATTATTTATATTATGCTCACAGTTAAAAGAGCAATATCGTCCTGTCGGTATTGACGATATTTACGATTTTTCGAAATTATGACGATTTCGGTATCGGTATTCGGTATATCGCGATATTGACGATAATATCGAAAAATCACCCAACCCTAATGCCACGTACAATCAATAACTGATCCAGTAATTTGAGTGATGAATTTTCAAACATAGTCTTCTCTTGGTTTGCCAATGGAGTCGGACAGTCATTAAGCAAAAATGCCAATCTTCTTGACCATTTTGTACCTACCTGCAAGTATATTTCCAAATATGACAGTGGATGAGTCCAGTTTTGGCCATGCCCCACCCATCTCTACCTAAGCTCGACACACATTTTGACCAGGTTGGGATCAAGCGAACCGAACTGAACTCCCTGAATCTCAATTTCCAGAAAACTATACATGTAAGCGCTTGAATATTTTGAAACTTAATTTGACAGTGCTGTTGCTGCGCTGTTGCTGCTTATGGCAGCAACAGTCTCCAGTCAAACCAGTTTCAAAATATTCAACAGGATATTTATTAAATAGTACAAATATACATGTACAATTCGTATATTGCTAGGAGACTTTTAAAAGTTCCTGATGGATTTAGCTACGTTACTCATAACGGAGTTGATTGTGACATCAGTACATACATGTGACATAATTCATTATGACATCATATACTTGACTGACCCATTTGAATTCATCCGTTGCAGCATATTCTCTATATAGATAATAGTTCAGGATAACTTTAGACTATAATGTTCGAACCAACCAAAACTAACCTATGTTGATTCTGGACCATCAGAATTGGTGTTTGGGGTTACCAATCTGCATGATTGATGCTGATGGGATCCATTGTGTGTAGTTGGTGGATCCAATAAGATTCAACGTCCTTGCATGGATTTGTGGCATCAAAGCTTTCAGGATCGTGTCGAAGAACTTCGATGATTCTGTACTGGATGCTGGTGGCATCGTGTCCAGCAAGATTAAAGTGGTTTGCTACTGGGCTGTCCTTGTGGTTTTTTACATCTCTGTAGTGTTCCTTTATCCTGATCTGGAATTCATGCTTAGTCTCTCCACAAACATGCGGGAAACTACGGGCAATGCCCGCTAACTCTGGTCAATGCGGCTAACCCATGTTAGCGGGTTAGCCACATTAGTGTCCATAGAAGCAGTTAACTGGCAGTAGCAAAATTACCCATACCTGGAGTGTATATAAGCTGACTCCATCACTTGAATAAGCATCCAGACTTTACTCCAACTTAGTAAGCATCAGGCAGTTATAGACCCGAGTTGAAGTTTTTTAAAAACTGACCTCTATATTGACCTTGAAGAATGTCTATTTGCAGACATTCCACTGATAATTTGTCAAAAACAATCTCTACCTCTATCTCTGAGTGGTTCAACAGCTTATGTTGCCAGTCACTATCTGAATCTGTAAATTATAGCATATTGTATTGCGCGGAGTCGACCACACAGAGCGACTGTATCAGCTATCAGCCTGGATGGTACTCCCACCAGCTGGAAGAATATCTGAACATAACAATAACAACAACAACAACTAAGCTGACATTTTAACCCTTTAACTGTCTGACTTCTGCAAGCCATCAGACAATAGTATTAATAGGCAATACCGCTGAACCTGCTGAATATTTTGAGAACAATTTGACTGAAAGTTGTTGGTGGCTTAGTCACCAACAACTTTCAGTCAACTTGTTTTCAAAATATTCACCATATCCAAAGGTAAACCCCGTGCTAGATGTAGCAGGCAGACGGTTTATGGTCAAGATGTGTCTATAGAAAGTCCTCATTAAATGTCCATTTGCAGGACAAGACAAAAGTCTGAAAATTGTTTTAAATTTAACACTTGAATGACTACATGTAGCTCAGTTATAGAGCTAGTAATTCTAATGGTAAAATTCCAAAAAATAACCTTGTGTGGCGTGCAAATAACATTCCTCAAGACCACTACAATGCCTGTAGGTTTTTATTCCAGCTTGACAATGGACCATTCCAATTTATCCATCCATCATAGTATGTCACGAACACATAATTGAAGACGGACTAAGCGTTGTTATACGAATTGTATGTCTACTATTTAATAAACATTCTGTTGAATATATCAAAATGTTCTAAAGCTTACCTGTATAGTTTTCTGGAAATTAATAGTCAAGGTGTTCGGGGATTAATCGATACCAAAATTGGAGAAGTGTGGGTGGAGCTTAGTTAGGGATGGGCGAGGCATAGCTAAAGCTGGAAAGATCTATTAACAGGTTATGAATAAAGTCTGCCATGAATACAGTACAACTCCTAATTAAGCGAAAATGTTTCTAAAACAAACACAGAAACATAGTAATTAATAGTACAATTCTAGACACAAGGTAAGAAATGTTCTCTTGGATAAAGTCTAAAGAATGTAACTATTTAATTGTCTAGCCGGCCAATACCGGCCTATGTTATGATCTTGTAGAATGCCCATTTGCAGGATAAGATAATACAATTTTTTTAATTTACCACTGGAATGACTGGCTCGATAACCAAGCCAGTCATTCCAGTGATACATATTCAGAAATTGTATTCTTTTGGCTTATAAATGGACAATCAATAGGCAGATATTTTCTTGACCAAATTTGGCATTTAAAGGGGAAACAGTTTAAACAAGTTATTTCTGATAGCAGAATTTGACATATGCAGAACGTGAGTAATCTTCTTCTTGATAAATATTGTGAATATTCAATACGTTATATATAGCAAGTATTTTATCCCAAGAAAAGACGGCTAGTCTATTCTTTCATTTGACCCAGTGAGCGCTAAGCAGTATAAGTAGATCTCTAATAAAGGTTTATGATTATAATAATAGGATGACATTGACGATCAAGCACCTATTGTCATATGTCTCAAGACCCGCGATTCCTTTTTAATATATATTTATGTATATATATATATATATATATATATATATATATATATATATATATATATATATAAGCGGTACATTACAGCTCAGAATAACTTAACAACTGTTTTCAAAGCAAAATAAAATGTACATGTGTATTCTTGAATATTTTGAGCATAATTGGATTGGAAGACATTGCTTCCTAGTGCAGTAATGTCTTCCAAAAGTTATAAGGTTTTCCAGTTGACATTTAATCAATCAAGGACTTATATGGTACCATTAAAACATTGCAGATTTGTTTTAAACCATCAGTGCATTCAGGCTATAACTATCAATACATGATAATGAATATGATTTTTAAATTTTTTCGGTATTTTTACCAGGTTTGGGGTCATTCCATCTCATATCACCCAAGGGCGGAAATGGCACCGACACCAATATTGACTAAATTTTGTCTATATATTATGTCTGTCACAAGAAACAAAAATATTAATTTTTATCGCGATCTGCCCAACCATTCAAGAGTTATGGCCCTTTAAAAGTTGTGAAAAATCACAAAAGACGTAAAAAATGTCCGAACAGCAAAACTTCAAACAACTAAATCTTTTGAACTAGTGGACCGAATTGGTTGTAATTTGTGTCATTTGAAAGGGAATAACACAAGGATTCTAAATATGTGATCAGAATGAGAATAGGACTAGGTTTATATATGATGACCTTTTGACCTTTGATTTGACCTTGAATTTGACCTTGTGGGCAACCTGCGAATAAAAAATTTGATATGACAAATTACACCTATACATGTTTTCTACATTATGTTAAAATTTAACAGGTATAATGTTCCTAGTTTTTGCACATTTTATTTATGAAAATGGCATGCACCAGTAAAAGAACAAAAACACATACATTTATATATATATAAATGAATGTGTTTTTGTTCTTTTACTGGTGCATGCCATTTTCATAAATAAAATAAATTAATATTTTTGTTTCTTGTGACAGACATAATATATAGACAAAATTTAGTCAATATTGGTGTCGGTGCCATTTCCGCCCTTGGGTGATATGAGATGGAATGACCCTTTGCACTTATTTTATTTTATCTGGCTTATATACAGATTTGCATCATTTATATCATATATTGTTATCATTCATTTTGCCTCAAATTTAAAATGATTTTAAAGTTTTCCCTATACTTTAACATAGCTTGGACTTCGTTTATTTCTGTATGATATCTCCTTATCAATAATTAGAAGAATGTTACTGTTTTTCAATAGACATTTGATTCGTCAGTGTGGTATACAATATTTAGAAATGCTTATTTTGAGACACTGCCAGCATATTCTTTTGATTGTCAAAAATATGCCATGGTGACCCTCCGTCCATCCTTTAACCGACTTCTTCTCAAGAACCACTGAGCCGGTTTCAATTATATGTAGCAGGAAGCATCCTTAGGGCATGTAGATCCAAGTTTGTTCAAATGATGTTGAGCGGCCATCTTGGATTTTGGCCGATTTTAAAATCTCATGAAACATTTAGAGCAAAAGCTAAGCCAAGTTTGTTCGAGAGAACTTGATTGATCAAAGGATTTAGCAGCTATCTTGGATGACCTAGTTTTCATGAAAACGACTTCTAGAAGTGCTGAAGTTATCTGGCTGAAATTTTGCAGATATGATTAGGGATTACGCCCATTAAACTTTGTTCAAGGGCGCTTCATACATACAAAAAGCATGGGCACTGTGGACCAATCAAAATGTAATGTGTTTGATGGCCATTTTGGATTTTTTTATTTAATGGATTTTGAAGCAGAAATAGTTTTTATGCGGGTTTTTGGGTCTGCTGATTTCAAATTTGACACATGAAACTGTCGGATAAAGGGTTTGGCGGTGACCCTGGATCATTTTCCCATGAAAAACTCCCATACTAAAGCAAAGGGAAATTTAAAATGTCTTGAGACCTAGTGAACTGATTTCAGTTATATATGGCAGGAAGCACCCTTAGGGTTTAGAGATCCAAGTTTGTTCAAATGAAGCCGATCGTCCTATTTGGTCGCTGGCCATTTTGGAATTTGGCCACTTTTTAGAAACGTCTTAAAAATGATCTTCCCAGAAATCGCTTATCGAATCGATTCAAAACTCGTGAAATGTCATCTATGGCAGAAGCTGAACCAAGTTTGTTCAAGGGAACTTGATTGCCCAAATGCTTTGGCTGACCTAGTATTTGCAAAAAAACTACTTTTCCAGACGCACTGAATGATTAGGTACTAAGCGCCATTAAAGTTTGTTCAAGGGAAGTTGAAACGTCAAAAAACATGACTGCCATCGGACAATCAAAATAGTGGCGGGCATTTTAAAATTTTTATTTGATGTATTTTGGAGCCAAAATTAGTTTTATGTAGTTTCTTTGGCTATTCCGATTTCAAATTTGCCATTTTCGAAACTTTGGAGGCCATCTTGGATCATTTTCCCGCCAACAGCTCCAATACTAAAGCAAAAACCGATACAATATCACCTAGGACACCAGCTAAATCAAGTTTTCTTCAAAGGAACTTGATTGGTCGGCCATCTTGGATGATCTAGTTTACATGAAAACAACTTCTCCAGAACTGCTAAATGGATCGGGCCAAAATTTGGGAGATATAAGGAATAAGAGCCATTAAGGTCTGTTCAAGGGAATTTGATACATGGCCACTGTTTTCATGGTACAATTCTCCTTAAGGGTTTTCAAAATCCTTTTGATTCTACTTATAGCCAATGGCCTTTCTAGTTGAAATGTCTATATTCCAGGTGAGCGATATAGGCCCCTTGGGCCTCTTATTTTTGATGTTAGGGAAAAAATATTTTTCTTTCCTGTTTTCAAGTTAATTTTCTTACACCAAACATCTATATGTGAGACATATCCTAGTCTCTAGAAAATTTAACTAAGATTGTTTTCAAAATGAGGATATAATTCTTGATTCAAGTTGCATAAGAAAATTATTTCATGGTCAACGGGGGATCTAAAAAAGTGACATAACTGACCATAAATTGACCATGATATCAATAGTAAATAAGATTAAGCATTATTGTGACCATGGTCAAACATGTTATGTCATCATTCAACAAAAGACCAAATGGGAGAAGCAACATTACAATTGAAGAATGTAGGGCTCTACACCATCTGAAACAAAATGACTCCATCCAAATTTTGCCAGCCAACAATGGGAGATGCACAGTGATAATGGATAATGATGGCTACCAAGACAAAATCAGTGCCCTTCTTTCAGACCACCACATTCCTGTTAGACCCATCATTTCCCGCATTGGATGCATCACATCTCAAGCCTCGAAATATCGCTGAAATCACTAGTTGGCCACTCAGAGCGCCACATCAAAAACAGCAACGGTTTCGCCACCAAAATCCAGTCACTTGAAGTCCCTCCCACGCACAAACTAGTTTCTTTCGACGTATCTTCACTCTTCACCAGCATCCCAGTGGACAAGGCTCTTCCAGTCATCCAGAGAGTTCTGGACCTAAACCCTACATTGAAAGACCGGACCAGCCTCTCACCAACCAGTCTCTTGAAGATCGTGTTATACACCACCCATTTCATTCAGAATGGCTACGTCTACCACCAAATTCATGGAGTAGCTATGGGCTCATCAGTGTCGCCAGTGATCGCAAACCTCTATATGGAATCCTTCGAGCGACAAGCACTTAGCACAGCCATAGACCCCCCCCCCCCCCCCCGAAAAAAATAATTCTGGTACCGGTATGTGGATGACACATTCACATGGTTGCACTACTACAACATCCAACATTTCACTGATCACCTCAACAGTATCGACCAATGCATCCAATTCAGCAGCGAAGTCGAAGATGGCCAGATTGACTTCCTGGATGTCTTGGTACATGTCAGTGATTCCGGAACTACCAAACTCAGCCGTCAGAACTCTATTTCACCGCGCAGGAACATCATCACATCCAACAGTCTCTCCTAGCCAAGGATTACACTTCGTGGATGAGAAACACCCCCCCCCCACGTAATAAACAAGCAGATGTCAAAAAACTTCACTAGTCGGACTTCCTTACAGCCACGGCCTATCAGAACACCTTGGTAGACTCTTCAGACAACACTGCATCAAAACCTACCACAAGCCCATCAACACCTTAAGATCACAATTAGTAAGAACCAAAGATAAACTGACCACAGACGAACGCTCTGGAGTCATCTACAAGACCGAATGTGACCAATGTGAGGGGACATATACGTATAGGCGAAACCAAAAGGCCTCTCAATTCCAACTCAGCTGTGGCAGAACACACAGAATCCACTGGCCACATCATTCCCACCAGCTGTGCCTCGGTCATCAACATTGAGACCAACTTATTTAAACAGAAAGTTAGAGACCATAGAAATCTACAAGCATCAACCAACCATGAACCGAGACGAGGGCTACCGTATACCAGCAGTCTACCAGTTCGTGCTGTCACATGACTCCACAACAACTGACCAGAGTGACATTGGCAGCGACTGTGAGTTAGTGCTGAAGAAGTGAACAAGATGATCATGAAAGCTACACTCAAACAATTTCTACATCCCGGAGAGGTAACTAGTTTTTCCTTATTATGAATCATCCTGGGATCGGGACCAACTTTTTCGGAAATGTGTTATATCATGATCAGCTGAAAAACAGACCATAAATTGACCGCGATATCATTGTCGATAGTAATAACATCAAACTTCGTAGTGACCGTGGTCAAACATGTTATATTATAATTAGCTGGGACTCACTAAAAGTGGTAAAAGCTGACCACAGTTTGTCCATGATATTACTGTTGATTGTATTAACATTAAAATTTCTAGTGATCATGGTCAAACATGGTATATCATGGTCAGTTTGGACACTGACCATAATATCATTGTTGATAGTAATAACCTTAAAATTTACTGGCCATGTTCCAACATGCTATATCATGGTCATTTTTTTCACTGACCATGAATTCATCATGATATCATTGTTGGTAGTTCAAGCTTGGGACTTTGAAAATCCTATAATATTTTAAAAGTTCTAATTTTTTCCTGGGTTGGGACTTCAAATTAAACCTATAATATTTTGCAGTTCAAGCTTGGGACTTTGCAAATCCTATAATATGAGTCCTAGCTTTTCCTGGTTTGAAACAACTCAGGATATCCCTGGATATTTTATAACCCGTGACCTTTTTACTTTCATGTAATAATTCCCGGGATGTTCCCAGCAATCGAGGAAAAGCCAGGAACCTTTTCTCCAGGTCTATATATACCAGCACCCAGATACAGTACATTTATAGCCTGGGCTGACATAAATATAAATATGAACAATGCACTAGAATAGATCAATACAATACAAGAGCTTTCATATTGACCTTACTCGTGTTTGTACAGGAACAATGGCTGTACATGTATGTAAATTTAGCTGCGTCTGCTAGAAACGGTTACAATGTATTTTGATCATTCTATTATTCTGATTTATTCTTCTGAAATGAATTTGATGTTATATTTAGGCTGGGTATTAAATTGGTTTCAAAAGTCAGCTATTTGGTGACGTGATCAGGAAATATGAGTGAAAGTTTCGGGGTTCTTTTGCCTCGCCGCCATACATTCCAAAAATACATCCTTGTGAAAAATTGTACTATAAATATATACAGTTTACCTGTCTCGCTCCTGCATGCCACCAAACAATAATTTCCACTAGCAAATCCAGAGACTGGATTTGCTAAATATTTTGAAAACAATTTGACTGAAAATTGTAGGTTGCTTAGCCACCAACAACTTTCATTCAAATTGTTTTCAAATTATTTATCATGTCCAGAGACATGAGCCTTAGAATATGTCGTCTGCAAAAAAAACTTGGGAGTCGGATGGTTACTTTCTGTTTTTATGAATAGCATTGTATAATGCCAGTCGGTAAAGGAAAACCATTCTATAACAACGCCCTGATATAAAAAGATAGTCGAGATATATCATATTTTTAGGTACATGTACTTATATTTGGTTAGCAACGATGTGCCATGGCTCGTTTCACGCTTGTCGTCAAGATAATCATTGCAGCTTCGATGGCATCAACATTTAGCCATTGGCAAATCATTTGACGTCACATTACTATGACAACGGCGTTGTCGTAACGATTTCTCTTATTGTACTCAGCCGGTAGTTGAAGCTAGTAACAAAATATGTGGGCGAAGAACGTCCTAGGGAGTGATTATTGAATTTTCCTGGCCCATATTCTAAATTAGGAAACATGCTGTTATTTCTAGACGCAAAGTTTTGTAATTGACATTATTTCGTCAATTAATGCGTATCTTTTTATAGCCATGTGAAAATCTGCCTCAGATTTAAGATCAATAATTGTCATTCATAAAATAATACCGATCTTATTTCAATACATTCAACCGGCCAGGTGGGCTTTGTAGTTTTTATCTTGTTTTTCTAGTACGATATATGTAATAGGAAGAAAATTGATTAAACCCATACTACGTACTTCAACATCAAGGAATACCATTAGCCACAGGATCGATGGTCGCACAGAAAATTTGCCATTCATTCAGTAACTTTCTTCCTGCTTAATTTCTGCAGACTACATATTCCACAGGGTTTAACTCTGGATCAGTCGAAGTGTTTTCAAAATATTCACCAGATCCAAAGTTGTTACCCATTGAAATTATTGTCAGGTGGCCTGCAGGAATCAGACAGTTAATGCACCTTATTTATGCACATACATTGTCTCTCATTTGTTGTTTCTACATATTCCGTGACCTGACACCCTTTCGTCTTAGCTATTTTTGCTCAAACTTTCCATTCTAGGATATCTTCCTTTTCTGATTTCCATTTATGGACATTTTTATATAAGGTCTTTGGGAAAAATCCACCCACAGATATTTCTACTTACCATTGATGTTTTGTTTGCATCTATTTTATCACTATTTAATCGCCACGGCAACATCCATTCAGGAATTCGTTTTACTCCGATATCTATTATATTATATTATATTCGCTCTCATAATAGCAGAAGATTCTTATATTGGCGTGAAATACATTCGTGTCAGGGAGCAGGTGATTGCACCCTGTAGACTCTGCGAATAGACTGTCTGGTTTATTAATTATCACTACGAATCTATAAATGCAAGATTGATGGTTTCGGGTTATATAATGCATACAAGAAAATGTCTTAAGCAACCTCATTGGATTTAAGATGAGAAAAGTCGTCATAAATGTCAGATTGGCCCTCAATATACACATCTGTGATCATTAACAAAAGATATTTCTAATTTTGTCAAGAACTGAGCCAGGCATTCCTGTGATAAATTTTCAAAATAATACTTCCTTTACTGGTCAAGATTGGTAATGAATTTTTTTCTTAGTATTTAACCCTTTAACCCTTATAAGGGTCTAATTTGGCCAAGAAGATTTAAATATATGCCTAGTGACTGTCCATTTACAGGCCAAGAGAATACAGTTTTTGAAAATTTATCACAGGAATGACTGCCTTGGTTATCGAGCCAGTCATTCCAGTGGTAAATTTTCAAAAATTTATTCTCTTGGCCTGTAAATGAACATTTCACAAGAATATAACAGAGACCCATTAAAGGGTTAAATATGAGTCTCAATTTCAAGATGATTAGAGGGAAGCTGTTGAATATTTTGAAAGTAATTTGACTGGGAGATGTTACTGCCAATTAGGCATGCAGCAACATCTCCGTGTCAAATTAATTTCAAAATATTCAACAAAACATTTGTTACATCATAAAGAAGTCGTCATTTCTGGTCTGTAAGGGTTAACCCTTTAGCACTCATATTAGCAAAAAATGGCTTCTACAGTGGTCTTGAGAAATGTCCATGTGCAGACCAAGAGAAGAGTATTTTTGAAAATTTACAACTGGAACGAATGGCTCAATAATCGAGCCAGTCATTCCAGTGGTAACTTTTCAAAAGTAGTCTTCGCTTGGTCTGCAAATGGACATTTTCTGTGAGGAAATTGAAATTTTCTTGAACAAATTTGAGTGTTAAATGGCTATGAAGCTAACAGCATGTTAATATCATGTAAGAAATGCAGGATCAAAGGCTCTAGTAATGTGATCATTCCTCTCTGATCTAAAGTAACAAGTACAGATAGAATATGGAAGCAATTCTCTAATTTTAGCAAACTCAGCTCTCTTAGCTTTCAACAGCACTCTTCAATCTCTGATAGATTGGCCCATTACCTACTGACTGTACAGGTGACAGGATGATTGTTCACTCTTGAAAGACTGACCATAACACGCCATTGACCTTGCCGCATAAATGCCCTGTAGATCCACTGACCAATATCTGACCCACTGGTATGCAATGGTGTAAATTTAGACCCTGAACTTGTAGAAAAAAATGCAATTTGGATGGTGCTGGAATCTGACATTTTGTCAGGTGAATTAGGAAATAACCGCAGTGTTTGACCTTGAAGAGGCATAACCCTTTAGCAATCATGCTGGCAAAAAATGACTTCTGCAATGGGTCTCGAGATATGTCTATTTATAGACCATGAGATTTTTTTGAAAAATCTACCACTGGAATGACTGCCTTGATAATCGAGCCAGCCATTTCCATGTCACATTTTCAAAAATAATGTTCTTGGCATACAAATGGAAGATTTAGAGTTTCTTGAACAAATTTGAGGCGGAACCATTTAACCTCAAATTGGTTTAGGAAAATTTCAATTTTTTTCCTAGAAAAGGTTTATTTACAGATCAAGAGAAGACTATTTTTGAAATTTTACCACTGCAATGACCCGGCCCAGTTGTAGGCTTGTGCAATTATTGCGTTGAGTCATCGCGATCAATTATTAAAAAATAATCGTGGTTACTCGATTAATCAACTTGGATACAAATTACCATGACAAAACAACAAAAGAATATCAATGAGGAAAATTGCAATGGTGTTTAGAAAAGTACATTTGCAGGGCAAGAGACTATTTTTGAAAATGTATCACTGGAATGCCTGGCTCGATTCTCGAGCCAGGCATTCCAGTAATACCAAAAATAGTCTTCACTTGCCCTGCAAATGAACATACATTCAATAAGCAAAATATAATTTTTCATGACTGATCACATTAAAAAGTAATTGAAAGTTAGGCGTTGAAATATTTAATGCAATGGAAAATATTCACAATTATTCGATTTAATTTTAAAATAAATTATTCACGATTTAAAACATTGAGATTTTCAATTTAATCACTCAATCGTGCAAGCCTACTCGGTTGTCGCTTATACAGTCTCACTTGTATACACTTGATGAAAGTCTGTTTCGGGGGTGGGATGGGGGAGGAGGGTGGGAGTGGGGGGGGGGGGGGAAGGGGAAAAAATCATTTTCTATAACGAAAGATAGGTCCCTGTCAAAATACCATGGTGACAACTATGGTCTAGATTGTCAATCATGATCAATAGTTCTCTAGCCAGCTCTATCATGGTTACATCCATGACAAACAGTGGTCTGTCAGTCTGACCTGATGGTCAGTCAATAATTGAAGGCATGTCATTCTAACTATGGATAACAATTTATGGTCACGATCAGGCATGATAGCCATGATTGTAAATCAGGGTCCCATTTCAGCATATAAAAATACATGTATTTTCTGATCTGAAATCGGAGTCAGTTTGTGTCCCCTCACAGGGCTGATCATGTGTTGATGTAGTGGTATATAGCCATGCTGGCAATTAATCATGAAAGCTAATGAATTGATTGTTAAGAATGTAATGGTACCAAACATCAGACCCCCAGAAATGGTTATTTAAGAAATTGGATGCTTATCGTAGCATCGCAAAGCCGCTCTGATTATTAACTTGCACCTTACCACTCCGATGTCAACATTCTATGTTTTTGCGGTGCCAGTAGCAAAGAAACTGGTGGACATTTTAAAACAATTTTGGTGGGTAATGTTGCTGTCTACAACAGCACCATCTTCCACCAAATTTGTTTAAAAATGAGCACACGTTCATCTTTTAATTTAATTTGAAAATTTAAAATTTTGACATCAGAGTGCTAAGAGTTAAACATAGCACTCATCAAGCATTGATTGACCTGTTGATTTGTATTGTTTTCAAACCTCGGCATCCTACTAGGTTAACTCAATATTGAAGTGGAGTAGCTCATGCAATTCCAGACATCCAATCAATTTGAGGAATCCAGGTTTAGCTGTGCCCCACCCATCTTTGGCTAAGCTCCACCCACACTCCGCCGTATTGGCATCGATCGATCCCTGAACTGCCTGGCTATAAATTTCCAGAAAACTATACCGGCAAGCTGTTGAATATTTTGAAATTAACTTCACTGGGTGCTGTTGCTGCCTATTCAACAGCATCTTTATTAAATAGTAAAGCCATTAATTCATACCACAATGCTTAGTTCGTCATCAATTTAGCATTTGTGACAAACTTATCTATGCCATGTATGATGTTATTGATTATGATGTCATCCAATACATCACATAGTTGATTATGACATCATATGATTGACAGATGAACAGGAAAGATCCATTGCATCTGATTAAAGAGTGAGTTTCAGGTCAAAGGGTCAAGTATATAGGGTCTACATCACTAAGTGCATATTAGAATGCACATGCATATTTAGCACTAACTCTGAACTCAGGAAGGCAAGAGGCTAGGTTAGAAACACCAAATTCGGCAAATTCATTCATATTTTATCTGGCAAGAAAGAATTCAACTTTAAGGTCAAAGGGTTAAGAATCCAGGTCACAGGGTCACTAAGTGCATAAAGAAATACAAATTTTTTACCCTAACTTAGGAATGCAAGAGGATAGAATGACCAAAATTAGCAAATCCATTCAAATTGTCATGTGCTAGATGTAATGGACCTTTCCATTTTTAGCTATGCCCCGCCTATCACTAGCTAAGCTCCACCCACACATAGCCGTGTGGGATGGATCAATCCTCGAATGTCATAGCTATCAATTTCCTGAAAACTATGCAGGGAAGCTGTTGAATATTTTGAACTAATTTGACTGGGTGCTGTTGCTGCCTTAACCTGTGTGAAATAAAATGCAAGTTCACTTGGATTAGCTTGGATTTTCTTGAATATCCAAGCTATTGGAAAAGTATTCAACCCATACTAGCTTGGATTTCCTTGAATTAGCTTGGACTTTATGTAGTGGCTTGAACATATTGAAAATTTCACCTCTCAAGAGTTCAAGCTAGCTGAGATTTTCTAGGACTTTTTGAATGTCATGGTGTCATTTAGTGC
This sequence comes from Chaetoderma sp. LZ-2023a, assembly GCA_034401795.1. Lineage (NCBI taxonomy): Eukaryota > Metazoa > Mollusca > Caudofoveata > Chaetodermatida > Chaetodermatidae > Chaetoderma > Chaetoderma sp. LZ-2023a. Next base: position 42,662,433 of record CM067365.1, read on the forward strand.
ATTGACAAGATAGAGCATAAAGACATGAGTCAGCGCCAGTCCTCCAAGTGCAGTCTAATTCATTCATATCTGCACAGACAGTGTTAGGCTTAGCCATGGATCTGCATGATTGTTACCAAATTGTATGTAATTGATGGATCTTGATGACCTACTTTTCTTTATTTATGCCAATATACCTGCAAAAGGTTTATTCTGGTCATGTAGCCATCAACTTAACTGTCGATGAATGATGATGCATCGTCGCAAATCCCCATATTCACAGCTTTGATCCTTAGATTCCAGGATTCTTGGGGAGGATCCAAATGTAAATACCCTCCTGCGCTCCACAGTCATATACTAGATAACTCATATACAAAATTTCATTGAATTCCATCCAATGATTTTGGAGGATTGTGTTGTAATCAATTTCCTGACTGTTTTACCGCTTTTCACAGTTTTGACCCATCCTCTGCCTCCCCTGGGATCAGCCAAAGGTAAATATCCTCATGCACAACCGCAATCATATGGCTAACTCATATATCAAATTTTGTTGTATCCCATCCAATGGTTTCAGGAATCGTGTTGCAATCAATTTCTGCATTGACATGAGACAACATAATCTCGACTTTTTTTTAAAAAAAAATTGGTGATAAATATCCCAGCTGTGTGGCAAATGTTGGCTGAGGTTGACTCGGTTTTGGATCACGGGAAATGTCCATGAGCATGGTCAGACATATTTTACCCAATCAGGTCAACTTGTTTCAGAAAGGTCTAAGAACAAATTATTGATAGACTCATGAGAAATTTCTATTTTGCAAACCAAAATATTATTTTTGAAAATTACCACTAGAATGACTGTCAGTTTTCTATCCAGCATTCCAGTGGTAAATTTTCAAAAATAGTTTCTGGGTCAGTAACTAGATATTCACAAGATGCAAAATGACCAGCTTTGAGCGTCAAACATGTCAAAGCATTAATATTGCTGTCTAACCAGTATAGCATACAGTACAGGTCATAAATAAATAACAGAAAGCTATATATGTATATATATTTCCGAAAAAGTTATATATATGCCCTGTTGAATTACCATGGTCAACCTATGTTTTTTTACCATGGTGGTCCATGGTCTAAACATGTTCGGCCATGGATGGTAAATAGCATCATGGTCAAACTATGCTCATTATGATACAAAACACTTTGCTCAGTCACAAGCTCACCACGGTTCAAACATGGTCGGACACCTTTGACCATGGTCATCCCATAGTCAAACTTAATATCTTTGACCATGGCTGACCATGGTCAGCCTAAAGCTTCCACATCGTCAGATGATGGCCGGCCATGGTTTGAAATAGTATATTTACTATGTAAATATGTATTTAATGGCAGCAGAGCATGTTTTATGTCCACATGCCATTAAGTCACCAATCCAAGTTCAGTTTTGTATAAAAAAAGTGAACGTGTACCAGACTGAGCCTACAATATTGTAAGCACAGGCCATGAGCTATGGTAATAGTCATGAAGATATATAATAATGAAGATTTCTGCATGTGAATGACTATGAAAATCTTGCAGGGGTTTACCTACACTGGCATTGTTTGAGATAAAATTTATTCATTCAGTGTTTATATTATTATGGTTCTCTGCATATGGCATTTACTATTTAAATGTCAATATTAATGATGATTACATAATTCATGGGTAATTAAATAATTAAGACTTTTACATGCAAAAAATACATCAGTTTATGATGAAAGAGTTGCCTCCCTTGGTAAATTAGATGTCAACCATGGTCAAAACATGGTCAAATAATTTTTCTCATCTTGAATGACCCTGGTAAAAACATGGTTGACTAACGTCATATACAGTTTTCATAAATTTGTTTGCTCATAGTCAGAGATTTTACCTTTTTATATTATTTTACTTTGGCCAAGACATGGTCAACCATGGTCGATGTATGAGGGTTGGCAGAAAAGTGTGTAGGCTAAACATGATGCCCTTGTGGGATGAGACCATATATGGGCTATTTTTCAACATAGTCCCCTTTGAAGTCCACACACTGTGCTGCAGCGCTTGGATCCCATTGGCGTGGAAGCTTTCGTCCTGAACGGTAAAAAGGTCCTCAACAGCAGATATAACCTCATCATCGCTCCAATACTGCTTCCCAGCCAAATGTTTTTTTATGTTCGGAAACAGGTGGAAGTCAGAAGGTGCCAAATGAGGAGAGTATGGTGGGTGGTCAACCAGTCCGAAGCCAGTCATGCACAGCAGCCATGGCAACCACTGACTTGTGAGCTGGGGCATTGTCCTGATGAAACAAGACCCCCCTTCGTCAGTTTTCCTCTTGCGTAGCTGCCTCATCAAACTGGCATAGTACTTAGTCCATTTGCAGACCAAGAGAAGGTTATCTTTGAAAATTTACCATTGGAATGACTGGCTCAGTTATTGAGCCAGTCATTCCAGTGGTAAATTAAAAAAAATAGTCTTCATGGTCTGCAAATGGACATTTCTGAAAACCACTGCAGAAGTCGTTTTTGGCTAATATGGGTGTCAACGGTTTAAACCAAATTCGGAATGTAAATTGATACTCTCGACAGGTTACATTCATGTTTCGTTAGTTTCCATCAATATTTTGCAGAGTTATCGCCCGTAAAAATAAACTTCATTAATTTAACCGTTCACGGGCATGACGGGCAATAGTTCATGCTAGACTAAATGGATTTGAACCAAATTCGGAATTTAGATTAATAGTGTTAAGGCGCAGGTTAGGTTTGTGCGATTATTGCGGTGAGTGATCACGATCGATTATTAAAAAATAATCATGATTACTCGATTAATCAGTTTGGATACAAATTACCAAGACATAACCACAAAAGAATATGAATGACGAAAATTGCAATGTTGTTTAGAAAGGTCCATTTGCAGGGCAAGAGAAGACTATTTTTGAAGATGTATCACTGGAATGTCTGGCTCGATTCTCGAGCCAGGCATTCCAGTAATACATTTTCAAAAATAGTCTTCTCTTGCCCTGCACATGGACATGCATGGACATACATTCACTAAGCAAAATGTCATTTTTCATGACCGATAGTATTAAAAAGTAATTGAAAGCTAGGTTTTGAGATATTTTATGCAATAGAAAATATTCATGATTATTCGATTATTTAATTTTTATTCATATGTAATCACAATTTTCAATTTAATCACGTGATCGTGCATGCCTAACCAATGCAGGTCAATTGTACTTGTTTCTTTATTTGTGTTGCTTGTGATGCCTTGTTTATTAACCTTTTAATAGTCAAATTTGGTCCAAAAAATCTAAAGATATTTTTATTGAATGTCCATTTGCAGGGCAAATTAAAAAAATTTGCCACTAGATTGACTGGCTTTGTTATCGGGCCAGGCATTCCAGTGGTAAATTTAAAAAATAGTCTTCTCTTGGACAGCAAATGGACATTTCCCAAGACCTGCAGAGGCTAGTTCTGGCTGGCTTGACCATTAAAGGGTTAAAGTTATTTTTGAGCCGTGCTGTAGTATATACAGTTGTAGGAGGACAAATTGTTTTCAAAATAACCAACAATAATTATACAATAAAGGTATAGCAATTTATTTATTAATTAACACCCCCATACACCGCCCCAACACAGATGCACCCACACTCTGCCTCCAGGTCCAGAACCCAAGAGCAATAACACTCCAATCCACACCCATCCATGCCACCAGCGCCAGTCACATCCTCTTATATTCTCTGAATAGTTGGGAAAGGTCACTATGCTATTTTTAGCCATGTTTTCCAATAATAGACTAGAGTGAAGTTAGAATGTAATTATGTTGCTGCTCCATCAGTCATTGTCTTGCTTATTCTGCTCTTTGGCTGCTGCTGCTGCTTCAGCTCAGCTGACTAGGCACCGCGGAGTAGCGGCGTCAAACAACATCGAGTAGAATCCAACAGCAAATTATAAGCATTCTACTAGCGGTTATTGAGCCGTTGAGGACGAGACTCCTCGGCCACCTTTAGCGCCACAGCGTAAACAGCAACAACATTCTCCAGCCAGTGGTGGGGATGTATGGAACTAGAGTAGTCATCTCAGCATCATCTGCTCGCTTAGGAGGGTTAGCTGAAAGCATGGGATCTTGGAAGCTAGTAACAAATGGTGCGTATTAACACTTAGCACGCCAATGTCAAAATGTTAATTGTTATGGCAGGAGAGGGAGAGAGATTGGTGTATGGTTTTGTAAACAATGTTGCTGAAAGCTGTTGCTGTCTCTGACAGCATCAGTTTTCAGCACTATTGCTTCCGAAATTAACTTCATTTGATCATACAAAGGTGATTTTGATATTCCAGTCGCCTTGGCTAAAGGATAGAGTAGTGGAGTGACGCTATTTGTGTGTATATGTTGTACATGTAGTACTGTTTGCTGCTTGCTCATGGTTTGAGCTGGTGTTGTGATGATGATGCTTGTCTTCTGTTTTTACACCACCAGCATCAGCACAAGATTCTAAGTCTAGCACATGATGAGATAGAATAGTTATTATCGTACAGGAAATATGCGCCTGGTGTCTCAGTCATCATCTGCCGCGTTGTAACTCAGGAAAACTAGTTCAGATTTTTTCTTCACAATACAAAATAATGTTTATAAATAATTCTTATATATGTATATTTATCCATTGGTTAATTACTTTAGGATATTTTTATATGTTTTATTGGGTTTAAAACGGAGTTATAGTTAAGATGCTAAGTGCTGTGAAAAGTAGGTGTAGTGTTTTTGTGCTGATGTCGATGAAGCTGTTGGATTTCAGTTTGCCAACAAGGACGTTGTATACAGTTTTAGTAGGAATATAAACTTGCTTTTCATGAAGGTATGATATAAACGTGCGTAGAACATGTCAGCTCATTTGCTCAGCCACTTGAGACCAAGTCCCTCCTGACTCGCCAATACACATAGTCACATTATTCACTCACTCACTCAAACCATGACCATCCCACTGACTTGTTCACCAACGGACCTTTCCAGTTTATCCATCCATCATCTGATATCATAATCAAGTATGTGATGTGTAGGATGATGTCATAATCAATGACATCATGATTGATTATGAATGACGTAGATAAGTTCATCAAGAACGCATAATTGGTGATGGACTAAGCGCTGTACAAATTGTATGTATTTGCTATTTAATAAACATGCTGTTGAATATTTTGAAACTAATTTGACTGGGCGCTTACCCAGTCAAATTACTTTCAATTTATTCAACAGCTTACCTGTATAGTTTTCTGGAAATTGATAGTCAGGGAGTTTAGGGATTGATTGATCCCAACAGCATCGTGTGGGTGGAAATTAGCCCGAGAAGTGCAAGGCCTAGCTAACACTGCAAATGTCCATTCATTAACTTATCCTCTCCTGTCTCGCCTGATCACCCGCCTACCCACATGTCTGTCGTCCACCTCCTTAACCACCCAATCTCCTGCCTACTTGCTTTCTCGTTTGCCAGCGCGCTCACTCACTCACTCGCCCATGCATACCCACTTTCCCACCACCTCACCTCAATACTAGAGGCTCATACCATCACCAACCCACTCGCCCAAAAATTAAACAACCGACAACCCACCCTCTAGCTCGATCGATCACTCAATAACCCACTCACATCCACATACCAACTCGTTCAATCTACAACTCACTCGCTCATGCTCACTCACTCACTCACTCACTCACTCACTCACTCACTCATGTCTCTCAACTCATTCGCTCGCTCACTCACTCGCGCTCCCTCCCTCACTCACTCACTCACTCACTCACTCACTCACTCACGCACGCACCCACACTCATTCTCACACTCATTCTCACACTCATTCACCCATTCACGCACATTAACTCGTTCATTCACTCACTCACACATTCACACACAATCATACATGCACACGCTCGCTCGCTCACTAACTCACCCACCCACCCACCAAATCATTCATCTCTCAACTAATTCACTTACCACTCATTCATTCACTCACTCATCCATCCTTGCTGTCACTCACCTCACATTAATGCAATCACTGGCAGGCTGGCTGCACACCCACTAAGTGGCACTACTGCCAGAATCCATCACACCTATTCGATTGCTCATTCACCCACACGCTCCCTCACCCACACGCTCGCTCACCCACCTGCCCACCACCCACCCAGTCGGCCAACGTCGTCGCCACTCACTCATGTTCGCCCACTAACCCACCCACCCACCCAACCACCCTCTCTTCCATCTATCCACCCACCCAACCTCCCTCACTCACCCAGCCACCCACCTAGCCATCCACCCAAACTTCCTCACTCACTCACTACGGTGGACCATGGTTGTTTGGGCATGGTTACTCAAGGTTTGACCATGGTTTTCACTATAATAGTATATTAAATACCTACAGCTTTAATGTCTACATTAGTCAGCAGTCCAGGTCACTTTTGTGTAACAAAGTGAAGGCCTGTGTCAGTGCAGATCCTATAGTATTGTTAGCTCACCTGGCCTGAAAGGCCAAGTGAGCTTATGCCGTGGCGACCGGCCGTCGTGTGTCGGTCGTCCGCCCGTCGTTCGTCCATCAACTTTTCCTTTAAACAACTTGTCAAGAACCACAGGGCCGATTTGAATTATATTTGGCAAGAAGTATCCTTAGGGCATAGGCATCCAAGATTGTTCAAATGAAGCCGATTGGCCAATTGGGCATCTTGGATTTCAGCCGATTTTAGGAAATGTCTTTAAAAATCTTGTCCGAAACCGCTTGGTAGATTGAAGCAAACCCCATGTAATATGATCTAGGGCAACAGCTGAACCACGTTTGTTGAAGGGAACTTGATTGGTCAAATAGTTCGGCGGCCATTTTGGTTGACCTAGTTTTAGCAAAAACGACTTCTCCAGAACCGCTGAAGGGATTGGGCCGAAATTTGGCAGATACGATTAGGGACTAAGGGCCATTAAAGTTTGTTCAAGGGAAGTTGATCCATAAAAAACATGGCCGCAGTGGGCCAATAAAAACATAGTGTGTTTGGTGGCCACATTGCTTTTTTTTTATTTGATCGATTTTGCGGCTGAAATTGGTTTTATATGTGCTTTTGGGTATTCTGATCTCAAATTTGCCATTTTCAAAACTGTTGGATAAACACTTTGGCGGCCATCTTGGATCATTTTCCTGTCAAAAGCTCCCATACTAAAGCAAATTTTAAATGTCTTCTAAAACTACTGGGCCGATTTCAATTATATTTGGCAGGAAGCATCCTTAAGTTGTAGAGATTCATGTTTGTTCAAATGAAGCCGATCAGCCAATTTGTCCGGCACCCATCTTGGATTTGGCCGATTTTTAGAAATGTCTAAAAATCTTCGCCGAAACGGAGCGATTGATTCAAAAGTCATAAAATATCATTTAGCACATGAGCTGAACCACGTTTGTTCAAGGGAACTTGATTTGCCAAATGTTTGGGCAGCCATCTTGGATGGCCTGGTTTTCATGAAAGCAACTTCGTCTCCAGAGCCACTGAATGGATTGGGCCGAAATTTTTGAGATATGATATTGATGACTAAGGGCCATTGAAGTGTGTTCAGGAGAAGTTGATACATAAAGAAACATGGCCTCTGTTTTCTTGTTACAAGTCTGCTCAACTCATTAGAGTTTTACTTATTGTTAATGGCCATTCTAGTTGAGATGCCTATGGTCCAGGTGAGCGATACAGGCCCCTTGGGCCTCTTGTTATGAGCTCTGGTGACGTGACATAATGGCATATGTAATGAGGTCGCTTAGTAGTTTTTGTGCAATAAAATAATTTGCATTATTTTTTATTGCAAATGGACACAAGTTTTCAATTAAAGAGTTACCTCCCTTATTATGTTAAATCAATATGGTTGACCAAGTTCAAATAGTGTATCTCAAATCATGGTCAAAACAAGAGTCAGAAAAGGTGACACTCGGGTCAACTGAGTCACCCCCAGTTACAATTTGACAATATTTAAAGGTTGACTAACAATGGTTTACGATGAAACGCCATTGTTATGAATTTTATTCGATCTGTCACTTAAGTATCTAACGTCATGATCAAATACATCACATATCAGAATCAAAATAACATGGTCTCTGTCATACATCTCGAAAAGTCCAACAAGTGTGCAAATTGTATGTATTTGATGGGGTTACAAGTCAGTGTAATAAACTTTCTGTTGAATATGTTGAAGCTGATTTAACTGGAACCCGTCAAGTTATTTTCAAAATATACACCAACTTACCTGTATAGTTGCTGGAAATTGGGATTCGGGCAATTCAGGGTTCAAAGTATATAAATCGCTTCCAAAATGCATATAGGTTGCGCTTGGTGGGGGTGGGGTGGCGAGCTTAGCTAGAAATGGATCGCTCAATTTCATGTTAAATTCACAAAAATAAGCGTTTGTGTTTTTTTATACAATCAGACCTCTCTGTTAACCAGACTCTGTATGAACTATGCAAAGTAATTACTATAGCAAGGTCATCACTCAGTATAGCTAACTATAACCCTCACATCCCGTAGCAGTGGTCCCGTCTGTCTGTCCATCCGACCACACATCCGCAGTATGTACATCCACCCAAATTTTGTCGCTGTAACTCCTATAGTTAGTGAGTGTATCAGATACACATTCACATTTTCATGTTGGGCCAAAAGGATACATGTCAACCTCCAGGTGGCTTTATCTTGTTTGTAAAATTATAAAAGTATCCATTATAAACAGGAAAATCGTCTCTGTCAATTGTTGTATGTGGAGTATAGCTATATGACCAATATATCTTATACGCGGTAGGTATATTGAATAATAAAATTAGGAGTTATTATAGTACAGCTCAGAAATAATTTCAAATATTTTCAAAGCAAAATAACAGATACTGTCAAATCTTTTGGACGTATGTCATATATTTTGGACTTAATTTGATCGAAAGCCATTGCTGCCTAAACCACTGCAAGATTTTCATAGTCATTCATACATGTATGCAGACGTCTTATCAGTATTATATGTCTTCATGACTATTACATGTACCATAGCTCATGACCGTTACAATAATGTGGGCTCAGTCTGGCACACGTTCATTTTTCTTTACATACATGTACGTAGACTTGGATTGCTGACTCAATGGCATGTGGACATAAAAAAACATGCTCTGCTGCCATTAAATACATATTTACTACGATTGGTCTGACCATGTTTGAGCTATAGGCTGACCATGGTCGAAACATGGTCAACGCTATTAAGTTTGGCCATGTTCAAACCATGGTGAGCCTGTGACTATGCAAAATTTCTTTTATCATAATGACCATGGTATGCCCACCTTTGTGATGGTTTCAAACATGGTAAAACATGGGTTGATCAGTCATGGTACTGTCCTAACAAAAATTGGTAGAACCAGCTCGACAATGGTTGTGCCCATGGTAAAACAGGGTGTTCCCTTACTGACTATGATCAACCATGTCAATCGTAGTCTGATGATGGACATGTTTTGATCATGTTTGAATTCACTGCATTTCATTCTCAAGCACGATAATTCAGGGTTAATTGTCAAATCCCATGTTGACCATTGTAAACCAAGTTCTCCATTCGTTTTGGTATGTGTGTGTGTGTGTGTGTGTGTGTGTGTGTGTGTGTGTGTGTGTGTGTTGTGTGTTGTGTGTGTGTTGTGTGTGTGTGTGTGTGTGTTGTGTGTGTGTGTGTTTGTGCGTGCGTGCGCGTGCGTGCATGCATATATCGGCGCACATATGCATGTGCGCGCGTCAGGCCTAAATATTTCACGGAACCTACATGTAGATGTTTCGGTACAGTATAAGTTTAATTTATTAGTCCCCTACCGGTAAAATTGGGGGGGGGGGGGGGGGGAGGGGGGGGGAGGACTATAGGTTTGCACTTCGTCTGTCCATCTGTCGCAGTTGGTTTTCCGCACTTTTTTTTCGCAGTCCTTCAAGATATTTAAGCGAAAATCAGTGCATCGCTTTAGTATAAGGAGTTACAGAACAAGTTCGAGTTTCAGACATTTTCGTCAATCTTTCATGGAGTTATGCCCCCTTTCGACTTATGAAATGCGAAAAATATTAGTTTCCCGCACTTTTTTTCGCACTCATTCAGGATATTTAAGCGAGAATCAGTGCATCGCTTTAGTCTAATGGGTTACAGAGCAAGTTCGAGTCTCAGACATTTTCGTCAATTGTTCATGGAGTTATGCCCCCTTTCGACTTATGAAATATGAAAAATATTAGTTTTCCGCACTTTTTCGCAGTCTTTCAAGCTATTCAACTGAGAATTGGTACATTACTTTATTATGAGAAATTACAGACCAAGTTCGGGTTTCAGACGTTTGCGTCATTTTTTGATGGGGTTATGTCCCCTTTCGACTTAGGAAATACAAACATATCAGCTTTCAAGACTTTTTCCTTCTCCTTCACCATATATAACTGAGACTTACTTGGTTTATTACTATGTTATGAGAAGTTACAGATCATGTTCGAGCTTCAGCTGCTTCTGTCAATTTTTAATGGAGTATAAATTGACTGTCAATCTCTAAAGATTTATGTCACCAGGTCGGGGACATGTATTGCAAAGCAATACTTACAGAATTCTTGTTATAATTCATAAGAATGCTTTATTCACTGAACTGAAGTTAGATTCCGGTAGGTTCCCATCAACACAGATTATGAAACTGAAAAATAGGTTCCGATAAATTCTTAAATATCGAAGCCTGTACATGCATGTATTTGCATATGTGTGCACAAATTTGTGTGCATGCGTGTGTGTGTGTGTGTGAGAGAAAGGGAGAGGAATGTGTACAGGCATGCATGTGTCTGCATGTGCGTGAGCGTGTACATGCACTGGTGTGTTTGTGTGTGTGAGTGTGAGCTTGTGTGCCTGAGCACATGTTTGTGTGTTGTAGCATTTGTCTCTGGCACCCCTTTCTTCTGAGCGTACTCCAGTGTATTTTTGTCATAAGTGTGCACATCTCCGAACAGTGTTCAAAGCATTCATAATCTGTCATCTGTTGGCATTTGTATGACATTTACTTTGACATTTAATGCAATCCTGACTCATCTATTTGTCATAAGACTGTGTCTTGTTGAAAAAACACATCTTCACACTGATACAGAATGAGAGGAATCAAGGCTGTTTTCTAGTGTTAAGGTTAGCATAGCTCATAGCAACTTTAAGCCTTTAGCTCTCAAATTTGTTCAAGAAAGTTTCAATTTTCAAATAGAAAATGTCCAATTGTAGACCAAGAGAAGACTTTTTTTGAAAATTTAACACTTAAATGACTGACTCGGTTATCGAGCCAGGCATTCCAGTGGTAAATTTGCTAAAAATTTGTTAAAAATTTACTTTTGGTCTGCAAATGGACATTACTTAACATGACTGCAGAAACTGTGATTTGGGCAGCCTGATTGTTAAAGGCTTAGGCCAAGTTGTTGGTGCCATTTAATTTATTAAGAGTTAAGGACGGGCCATATAGAATCATTTATGACATCATCCTACACGCCGCCTTTCTGATTATGACGTCACATTGATAGATTTAATTTTTATATTCCCGCGTAAGCGGGGGTCATATTATGTGATGGCGCTCACCGTCCGTCCATCCATGCATGCGTCCATCCATTCATCCATCTGTCCATGCATCCCTCTGTCTGATTTCTTGTCCAGAGCAGTTCTCGAAGAGTTTGGAACCTACACTCACAATTTTTTTCCCAGCAGATGTGTTAGGGATAGACGAAGTGTCATGGTTTCATTTCGACAAAATCCGCCCATATTCACCAGAGTTATCTCCCTTGTAAATTGGTCAAAATTTTCTTGTCCTGGTCCAGATCTCGAAGAGTTTTGAACTTACAAGTACACTCACAATTTTTTGTTCAGCAGATGTTTTAGGGATAGACGAAGTGTCATTTATAAAAGACAAACTATTCACATTTGGCATTCCTCAAACAAGTATGCCTGCGGCTTGTTAATTTTGTAATTCTTTAAATGTTAAATTTGTCAAGAAAACTAATTTTCCTATAGAAATATCCATTTACATAAAGGGGGTATTTTTGAAAATCTACGATTATTGAGCCACTCATGCCAATGGTAAATAATAAAAAATAGTCTTGGTGTTCAAGCGGACATTGTTCTCAAGACCCGTGCAGGGTCCCATTTGGGACAGTTTAACTTTAAAAGGGTTAATGAAAAACCTGTAAATCAGAATGAATGTGAAAAATTATACTGTCAATCATGGTACCTTTTGTTTATTCAGCGTGTTGTACGTGTCCATCTATCCATCCATCCATCCATTTGTCCATTCGGTCATCCACCCCGCCGCCTCCCTATCCATCTGTCCCATCCATCCACCCACCCACCCACACATCCAGTCACCCACCCACCAACCAATCCATCCATCCATCCATCCATCCATTCATCCATCCAACCAATCCATCCAGCGACTGTTCCATCCATCCATCCATCCAATCCCCCATCTTCCATCCATCCATCTATCCATCCACCCATCCATCCATCCATCCATCCATCCATCCGTCCATCCCATCCCATCCCTCTTCCATCCATCCATCCATCCATCCATCGTTCATCCATCCATCCATCCACCCACCCAACCCACCCACCCACCCACCCACCCACCCACCCACCCACCCCACCCCACCCCATCCCATCCCATCCCATCCCATCCCATCCCATCCCATCCATCCATTCCATCTTCCATCCATCAATCCACCAGTTCACTGGTCAATCCATCCATTAGTCCATCCAGACAGACAGGCAGGTAGACTGCTGGCTGGCAGTCAGGCAGGCAGGTAGGTGGTAGGATGACAAACAGACAGACACAATAGCAGTACCCTCTTCCCCTTGTAATTAATGACAGCTTTTTGGTTCCAATAGAAAGGTGTCCTCTAGACCAGGGATGATACATGTATCACCCTTTAGCACAGTGCGCTGGGCAATGGTGGTGTATTAATTGCCTGGCTAGACTGCTGGGATTTCTAATTTAATGGGACACAAATGCTGATAAATTTAGACTAATACTTCCCTGAGGGGGTTTGGTGGGTGGGGTGGGGGGCATAAGTAGGTTTTATGAGTTTCCAAACTATAACTTTGTTAATGAGCTTGACATAGATGATATAAATAGCTTGCTGCTAAAGGCAAAGAAAATGTCTCATGTGTTTTATCTAGAAAAGTCTTTAAGTACTTCTTTAAAGTCTTTAAGATTCAAGCCAGCCAAAAATGCCTTGTACAGTTGTCTTAGGGAAATGTTCATTTGCAGACCAAGAGTATTTTTGACAATTTACCACTGGAATAACTGACTGGATAACAGAGCCACTCATTCAAGTGATACATTTTCAAGAATATTCATCTCTGTCTGCAAACGGACGTTTTCAATGAGGAACTTCAGGTTTTCTTTAACAGATTTGAGGGTATTAAGTGTTAAAACGGAGTCTGCTTTTAGCTGTCTAACCCTTAAAATGTCAGTGTCTCAATTTCAAGAAAACTACAGGAATACTTTTGAATATTTTGAAACTAATTTAACTGGAAGCTGGTGCGGCCAACGGCAGCAGCAGGTCCCAGTCAAATTGGTTTCAAAATATTCAATGTTGATCGAGAAATTCATTACATCATAAAGGAAGTTGACATTTCTCGTCTGTAGATGTTAAAGGGTTAAGCCTTTGGTGGCCCAATGTTATTGTGCTGTCTGTGTCTATTTGTAGAATAAGAAATCTCATTATAATTTATAATACACTATATTTTGTAACAGAAATTGTACCAGGCAGGTTTTAATGGAGAAACCTACTTCAGGGAGGCGACTGATTGAAAATCAATTTATAGATATATTTTTTGATTGTCAGGGGTTAGTTCCCTTATTTTATTCTAGACATTTACAATCATAGATATTGTATATACTGGCTAGATGGCTAATGCACATACCCTCACTATGGAGCTAGTTATCGTGACCGCCTGTCACATGAGTTCAGTAAATTGCAATTGTGCATGACCGGGTATTCACTGACTGGCTGATGCAGTCAATCAGACGGCTATATATATCCTGCAAAAACGACAAAATTATCTTTAGTAATTTGATGAGAAATTGAACAGAGGAACGCAAATTTAAGTATTTTTGTCAGAAATAAAATTGTATTGGCTATATTAATCTGACACTTTATTCAACTACGTAATATGTTTAGTAACATGGAGTAGTAGGGAGAATATACAGCCAAAGAGAAAATACTGAACGCTGAAATGCCGCTTTTGAGAGTGCCATGAGCGATCTAGCCAGTATATATATATACGATATCTATGTTTACAGTGCTTTCAACTTAACATTTTCAGATGAATGCCATCAGGTATGAGAATAATTAAAAGCGAGTGCCATCATAGAAATTACAATGCCCACATTATTCTGCTATTTCGGTAACAGAAAAAAGTAGCATGTCTATGATGGTATGTCTTCTTCTTTTCGTTCGCTGATCATACCGCCAGTCCTGTAAGTGACTATCGACATGATCATGATGGTATGTGACTGATGAGATTTACATGTCCCTGGCAATTTTCACATGCATTTGTATCAGGACATATATGCTAAGGTGCTGCGAATTAGCTGCAAGGTATTGCTGTGAACCAGCTTTATTATTGTGCTAAATGGATATATTGATGGAAACTTGTCATTCAGCAGTAAAATAATTAAAGTGCCACAGGTATTGGTAATGGTGTCATTGGGCTGTCACATAATTGTGTAAACCATAGCTTGTCAACCTGATTTTGTATACGGTAGATCTGGTTTGTGAACCTGATAATGTAAACAATAGCTCAGGTTTGTGATGGTGATTATGTAAACAATAGCTCAGGTGTGTGTAGGTGATTATGTAATCAATAGCTCAGGTGTATGAAGGTGATTATGTAATCAATAGCTCAGGTGTATGAAGGTGATTATGTAAACAATAGCTCAGGAGTGAAGTTGATTATGTAAACAATAGCTCAGGTGTGTGTAGGTGATTATGTAAACAATAGCTCAGGTGTGTGTAGGTGATTATGTAATCAATAGCTCAGGTGTATGAAGGTGATTATGTGAATAATAGCTCAGATGTATGAAGGTGATTATGTAAACAATAGCTCAGGAGTGAAGTTGATTATGTAAACAATAGCTCAGGAGTGAAGTTGATTATGTAAACAATAGCTCAGGATTGAAGTTGATTATGTAAACAATAGCTCAGGAGTGAAGTTGATTATGTAAACAATAGCTCAGGAGTGAAGTTGATTATGTAAACAATAGCTCAGGAGTGAAGTTGATTATGTAAACAATAGCTCAGGAGTGAAGTTGATTATGTAAACAATAGCTCAGGAGTGAAGTTGATTATGTAAACAATAGCTCAGGAGTGAAGTTGATTATGTAAACAATAGCTCAGGAGTGAAGTTGATTATGTAAACAATAGCTCAGGAGTGAAGTTGATTATGTAAACAATAGCTCAAGTGTGTGATGGTGATTAAGTAAACAATAGCTCAAGTGTGTGATGCTGATTATGTAATCAATAGCTCAAGTGTGTGATGCTGATTATGTAATCAATAGCTCAGGTGTGGCAAGGTGATTATGTAAACAATAGCTCAGGTGAGTGATGCTGATTATGTAAACAATAGCTCAGGTGTGGCAAGGTGATTATGTAAACAATAGCTCAGGAGTCTGAAGTTGATTATGTGAACAATAGCTCAGGTGTGGCAGGGTGATTATGGAAGCAATAGCTCAGGTGTGGCAAGGTGATTATGTAAACAATAGCTGAGGAGTCTGAAGTTGATTATGGAAGCAATAGCTCAGGTGTGGCAAGGTGTTTACGTAAACAATATCTCAGGTGTATGAAGGTGATTATGTACGCAATAGCTCAGGTGTATGAAGGTGATTATGTAAACAATGGCTCGGGTGTATGAAGGTGATTATGTAAGCAATGTGTGAAAGTTGTCGTGTAAACATTTTATACTATGCAAAACAAAATTGCTGGGAATTATTTTCTTCTTCTTCTTTTCGTTCGCTGATCATACCGCCAGTCCTGTAAGTGACTATCGACATGATCATAAGCGCTAAGTGCGTGGATCCATGGTTTATTAGAGTGCGACGTGCGGCCTGGAACCTCCGTCTTCAGCACTCGACGTTTCTGTCATGGTTACCTCACCCTTACCTCCGTTAGTCGCCTCTTACGACACGCAGAGGATACGGAAGGTGTATTCTAAGCCCCACCTACAGGGCAGCTGGGAATTATTTGATAGTGCTATCCCGACAGGTGGGCGGGTCGCAGAGCCTATGGAAATGTACGACAATCCAAAATCCAAGATCGCCACCAGTCAGCAGCCACCTATGGCCATGGACCAATCAAAATGTAGCATTTTTGGTGGCCATATTGGACATTTTTATTTGATGGATTTTGAAGCCATAAATTGGTTTTATACATTATTTGGGGTATTCCGATTTCAAATTTGCCATGTTCGCAACTCGGATAAATGTCTTCTTCCCAAGAACGGCTGGGTCGATTTCAAGTATGTTTAGCAGGAAGCATCATTAGGCCATATAGGCACCCACGTTTGTTCAAAGGGAGCCAATCGGCTATCTTAGTTTTTGTCCAATTATTTGAAATATCTTTGAAAATTTAATCAGAAACCGCTTGGGGATCGATTCAAAACTGATGAAATATGATCTAGGGCAAGGGCTGAACCAAGTTAATTATTCAAGGGAGTTGACAGGATTGGCCAAATGGTTCGGCGGCATCTTGGATTACCTAGTTTTCGTGAAAACAACTTCAAGAATTGCTGAACGGATCAGGCCAAAATTTGGCAAATATTATTAAGTCCATTAAAGTTTGTTCTAGGGAAGTTGATATGTTAAAAAACATGGCCACCATGGACCAATCAAAATGTAGAGCTTTTGGTAGACATGTATTTTCTGCAAATTTCTGAGAAAATTATAAAAAGACTACTTAATAACCTCTGGGCTAATTTTAACGAAACTTGGCTAAAGCTATTACAAATGTACTTCACCGAAATTAGATTGGTAAATTTTTCCAGTTGTCGTCTCATTTTGTTTGTTTGTGCCAGTGGCCAATAATTGCAGGTGAGCGATACAGGCTCCTTGGGCCTCTTGTTTGAAAACAGGTTTCATGATGACACCATTTATCAGATCGCTTTGAAACTCGATCATTAGTTGATTGGTTGTATTACATCTGGAGAAAAACATTTGAAGTTGACGATGATCTGACGTCCAAGATGGCCGCCAATCACCACTAGATAATAACATTACTCTGCTACATGTACCGTTTATATGACCACTTTGAGACTTCAGTTGCTTAATGGACCTTTCTATAGTTTTAGCTATTCCCCGCCCACCTCTAGCTAAGCTCCACCCACACTTCGCCGTGTTGGGATCGATTGATGCCTAAATGCACTGGCTATCAATTTTCTGAAAACTATACAGGTTACAGCTGTTGAACATTTTGTAACTAACTTAACTGGTTGCTGTTGCTGTCTATCAACAGAATATTTATTAAATAGTAAAGACATGCAAAATGCATAATCCGTCTTCAATTATGCGTTCGTCACAGACTTATCTACGTCATAATGACAGCATTGTTTGTGATGTCATCTTACACGTCACATAGTTGATTATGATGTCATATGATTAATGGATAAACTTTGAAAGGTCCATTTGACTCGGTGTAGGGAAAGCCATCCCTAAAGTCCAAGGTGGCCACCAACCACTGGCTGTCATCTTAAAGATCAATAGCTCAGCTCTTGCTACAATGAGGGAGTGCAATTTTAGCTAAGCTCCACCCACACTTCGCCCGTATTGGGATCGATTGATCCCTGAACTCCCTAACTATCATTTTCCAGGAAACTATACAGGTAAGCTGTTGAATATTTTGAAGCTAATTTGACAGTCAAATCGGTTTCAAACTCTTGATGGATAAACTGGAAAGATACATTGTCTGAACATCTTTTGGGACTTATGTAAAGGCAAGACATATGCTATCTTCCAACATTTCTTGATCTTTGGCAAATATTATTTTGTTGGGGTATTATGCGTTGTTTGCGGAGCTCTGGTTTGCTGAAACTGTAATAAATCATTACTGGTAGCAAGTATTTGGAAAATTCTAAGCCCTTCCCACCCATTCTTTTTGATGACCTTGATGCCCAAAATTCAGAGGATTACTTCAACTTTACAAGGAAACCTCTCACCAAATTTCCACATTGAAGCTAGACAACTCTAGTATAAAACTGCAGTCATACTGCACCATGCAGGCACACAGATCGATGCAGGCATGCACGTACACACGCTCGCACACACATGAGTGCACACACACATGCTCGCACGCACGCACACACATGCATGCACACACACATGCATGCACAGCGACACATACACACGCAGGTAAACACCTAACCCTAAATTTCTGATGTATAATTAATTGTTAGAGAATATACATGTAACATGCATATAATCTCTATATACTATGATGCTCTATAATGATTCATGGCTATATATCTTTTACATAATAATAATGGTTTCAAACCTGAATTTCTCAAAATCCAAAGAATTAAATGCCTAAATTAAATATAGTTTGACTATTAATATGCTGAGAAATGCGCGATTAATAATTATAATTAAACATCCTGGTTTGAACTGAATAACTAATTAATAAGCTTTAATTAATGACTATAATTTTCTCATTTTATAATTAACACTAACCGGTCTGTATTGTTAAAGATTCCTGTTTTATAAGATTTGCCTACAGTAGGGTTAGGGTTAGGGTTAGTCATGTAATTGATGAATTGTAATGATCTACCAGTCAAATACATGTATGTGACGTTATAATCAATGAACCTTTACAGTTTTTCCATCCATCATATGATGTCATAATCAACTATGTGCTGTGTAGGATGACATCATAATCAATGATGTCATGAATGACGCAATTAAGTTCGTCAAGAACGCATAATTGATGACAGTCTAAAGCATTGTTGTACGAATTGTATGTCTTTACTATTTAATTAACATTCTGTTGAATATTTTGAAACTAATTTAACTGGGCATGGGTGCTGTTGATGCCATAGGCAGCAACAGCACGCAGTCAAATTTGTTTCAAAATATTCAACAGCTTACCTGTAAATTTTTCTGGAAATTGATAATCTGAGGTCGATCGATCCCAACACGAGCGAAACGTGGGTGGAGCTTAACTTAGGGATGTGCTGGGCGTAGCTAAGACTGGATTCCTCCATTTGGTCAAGGTTTGTAAAGAAAATTTCAAAATTCTTCTTAGCAAATGTCCAGTTCCTTGTCAGTCATTCTACTGGTATTAATTTTCTAAAATAATTTCTCTTGTCCTCGAGACCAGTCGGCTTGACTATTCACCCTTTAACACTCACGGCGACCAAAAACGGCTTCTGCGGAGTGGTCTTGAGAAATGTCCATTTGCAGACCAAGAGACAACTTTTTTAATTTACCACTTGAATGACTGGCTCGATAACTGAGCCAGTCATTCCAATGGTCAATTTTCAAAAAGTCTCATGGTCTACCAATGGACCTTTTCTAGGTTAAAGGGTTAATGGTAATAATGGTCAGGATTGGTCAAGAAAATTTCTCTCATCGAATGTCTATTTGGAGCTGGCCAAAAGAGGAAAGTTTTTCTAAATTCTGCGGAGCATTAGCTGGTTAAAGAATTAAGTGTGATGATATAATATGTATTCTAGTACTTATTATTATCTGCACACTTAGCGGACTGGTTTACCTGATAATAGCGTGCAGTTGTAGTACATCTACATGTATTTATAGACTCGATAAGATCATGATATATTATTAGACTTATCGTAATTGTTACTTTTCGGGCAATGATGTCATGTTGAACAATTAGGCTCCTCTTCTTTCACGATCGATTGAGTACCGTTATATGCGTACCTGTTTTATTTCACATTTACTATAAGTATAATCTTGTGACAATCGAGAATCTAATGTTTAATTAATCCATTTAGATAATTTATAGTCTTCTCAAATTTTTACCTACTCCTTGACCTGCCACCGGGAAATCTTAAGAGGCAAAAAACCTGAATGATTTACATAAAAACTGACTAAGGCAATTATTGCTCAGTATTCGTCTTATAATTTCAATTTGTTTGATTGATTGTTTGCAGGTCTAGTTTATTAATGACGCTTATCTGATCTGAATTAGCATGCACAGGTGGATGTGTCATTGAGATGCGGCTATTAAATGTACAAACAAGGTCTTGTGAAATTAGACTTTTTAATTTAAAAAAATAAAGATGATCTGCAGCTTTCTGTTTATGTCCATTTTACTTGTTATCCCTTAACCTTTTTGTCCTCAAATTTGTAATGTTCGAGAAATTTTAATTTTCTCATTAAATGTACATTTGCAGACCAAGAGATGATTATTTTTGAAAATTTGCCACTGGAATGACTGGCTCAGTTATCAAGCCTCTCATTGCAGAGGTAAATGTTCAAGAAAGTCTTCTCTTGTTCTGCAAATGGATATTTTCCAAGACCAAATGTTGCAATAACTTGAATGTTTAAGGCCAATGTTAAAAGGGTAATTAAGTAAAGAGACCCACCATTGCCGGCCAGAGAGAGGACCCAGAAGAGAAGAATAGAGGATGAGAGCGCTCCTACACTGGTCCATATGGACACAGAGTCCAGCAGTGGGCTGAAATATCAGAAACCGTCGATCCCAGACCAACATCTGGGATCATACAGGCTGTGGAGAAATGCGGCCTGTAAGCTAACAAAGCTTGAGTTTCAGTTAGAAAAAGTGGAAAATCAATTTCTAAAGTGTTCGAACAAAGTCTGTTTTGGACCACATCGCCAAGAAGCTAGAAAAACAATACCAAGTGGTGAATGGCTTCAAGACAGCCTTCGAGCACAGCAATAACAGCGCCACCACCAAGGAAGCGGAGCTAGCAATAGCCGCTACCACCGTTAGACACAGCCGCCTTCACAGGTCACCAAGCCCTAGAAGGCCACCACGAAATAGATCCACCCGCCGCCAGGAGAGAAGGGGTTACAATAACAACCACCCAGCTGACCGGAGACAGGGATGTCCCTTCCAGGGACAGGCCAACAGACCAGGCTGAGATGGCAGAAACACCAGGGACACCGGCAGGCACCAACCACATACACCAGAACGTCATATCCAGAAAATTTGCCGCCAAAAAGACTTCAATGCCGCCACCCACCATGGATGCGCCATTTGAAGCCTTTTTCAAAGCAATCAGATATGAATTTAGCAGGCATACCCACTGGCAGTCTCAAACTAGCAATCTTAACATCATGGAGCAGAGGGCTCTCATCAATCTTTCACAAGACCATACAATAGTGGTAAAAAGAGTGGATAAAGGACAAGCTAAAATAAATCTGACTATATAACAGAAGCCCATAGGCAACTGGCAGACGAACATTTCTACAAGGTCCAAATTGACCTCACACAACAACGTACAAATTTAGTAGAAAAATGTCTAGATCAGTTAGTCAGAGACGGGGAAATAGATGCCAAAACCGCCATCAGTCTAATACCGAAACCATCAAAAACCGCTAGATTTTACCTTCTACCAAAAGTCCACAAACAGAAAAAAATGGTTCAATTCCAGGTAGACCCATAATCAGCGTCAATGGCTTCCCAACAGAATTAATAAACAGTTTTGTAGACGAGCAGATCAAAGGGCACGTCACAAAGATCAAATTGTATGTGAAAGACACCACAGACTTCATAAACAAAGTGGAGAGCTATGGAGCAACATCACCCGCCACTCAGGACGTCACTTCTCTATACACCAACATTCCAAACAATGAAGGTCTGAGAGCGGTTGCCAAATTCTGCCAGACCAACGGTTTGCCAGGAGACCTATCAATAAGAGGCCTTCTCAATCTCCTTAAACTAGTACTGGAATGCAACAATTTTGAGTTCAACTGTTACCATTACCTACAAATAGGGGGAACCGCCATGGGCAGCAAAGCATCTTTCACCTTTGCATGCATATTTATGGCTGACTTAGAAACCAAACTTCCACGCACAGCACCCCACCAACCATCACTATGTCCGATAGATAGATGACATCTTTATGGTCTGGGAACACGACCCAGAGGCTCTAGAGGACTTTGTCGCCCACATGAATTCATCACACCACAGTATCAAATTCACTATGGAATCCTCTAGAACAAGAGTGGCGTTTCTGGACACTATGCCATAAACAAAGGTGGCCACCGAATTACATTCGATCTTTACACAAAACCTACAGACACACATGGATACCTACACTACACATCAGAACACCCATCCAATTGCAAGGACTCCTCTTCATACGGACAGTTCTTAAGACTCAGGTACCCACATAGAAGACTATGACACAAACAGTCTCTGGGTCACTTTGAAGAGAGAGGATATCCCACCAAAATTCTAAGTGACGCCAGGGTCAAAGCCTGCTCACAAAAAGGAGATATCTCCTACACCCACCACCAAAGACACCTATTGACATTTCACAACAGAAACCCGTCTTTGTATGTGACTTCAACAGAATTGGTATATTCCTCAAAAGGACAATCAAAAAATATTGGCCTACTCTAAAAGCGAGCCACAAGTGCAGAATAGCATTCCCGGAACCGCCGCTTTTCAGTTACAGGAGAAACAAAACCATCAAAGACTCCATAGTAAGAGCAAAGCTGCCTTCGATGCTCATGACCCTCCCCCACAGAAACCTGCTACTCTTTTGCAAAACAAAAAACTGCAACATATGCCTCAAAATTCAAAAGGACAGATTCTTCTCTAGCTCCCACACAAGGCTATCCTACAGGTCCAAGATAATAGGCAACTGTCAAACTAGAAACATGGTATACCTTCTAACCTGTGACAGATGCAACAAACAATACGTGGGGGAGACACTATGCTCTTTCAAAGTCCGCATCCAAGAACACTTACGTTCTATCACGAATCTCTACAAAAGCGAGAGATACGATACCCCAGTATCCAGACATTTCAACAGACCTGGACATTCTAGGAATGACACGAACTTCAGAATTATCCAGGTCTTGTCATCAGAGCCTGAAGATGAAACATCCACAAAATGGAGGAGACAAAAAGAATGCCACTGGATACACCAGCTCCACACCATGGAGCCAATAATCTAGCAGGGTAAGGGCCACCCATTTCCCTGGACCAACTCGCGAACAACAGACGGACATGCCCAGTACATTGTTATTACCCCTCTGTAGGTTAGGCCTTAGCATACGGAGTTCCCAGGTTTATGCTTAACCCTTTCACTGCCAAATCTCTGAAATAGTCTATTCTTTATGATATAAAACTTATTCTGTTGAATATTTTGAAATTAATTTGACTGAAAGTCATTGCTGCCTAAGACAGCAATGGCTTCCAGTCAAATTAATTTCAAAATATTCAAGTCTTCCTGTCTGGCTGCCTTGAAAATGAGATATAGGGATAGTTAACTGTCTGATTGCTGAAAGTCACAGGACAATACTTTCAGTGGGCAATAACTCTGGATCTGTTAAATAGGTTGAAAACAAATTGACTGAAAGTTGTTGGTGGCTTAGCCACCAACAACTTTCAGTCAAATTGTTTTCAACATATTCAGCATATCCATAGTTAAACCCCATGGAAAATGTAGTCTGCAGAAATCAGCCGGCATTCAAATTTAAGTATTCTTTACTTTACAGGTCAACACTGAGTAAATACAGAGCTTGGGAAGGATGATAACAAAGCACAGCTTAAATACATAGCTCTCAGGAGTTGTTACAAAAAGAAGTTAACTTATAATCTGCTGATTATTTCAAAAACCAATTGACCAATAGCTGGTGCCTATTCTATATAAGCAATTACTTTCAGTCACGAGATTTCAAAGTAATCAGTAAAAATATCACTACATGATTTAGGACACATTTAACTGCGTAATACAGCGTGAACTGGGTCATCCATAACCGGATTTAAAACTACAGCCTAGAGACACAATACATGTAATTGTATATAGTACTGCAGGCTCATGAAAATAGTAATACATTTATCATTGTGAATAAAAATAGTTCATATACTTCTGCCTCATTTATAGTCTATTTATAGCACAAAATTTGAATATAAACAAATAATAAATAAGAAAATCGATGTCGTGGAAGGCCTCAGTGAGTTTTGTCCTCTGTCACTGTCACCGCGATAGCGTATGAATAGCTATATACACACACATGTGTATACCTTCCAGGCCTAGGCTTATAGCTATCATAATTGTTAGCCGGGATATATGTCCCTCACTCAAATTTAATAACATACATGTACCTACCTCTACAGCCTTTGAAAACTATCATGACAGAGGATTTTATTGCTCCGATATATATGAAATTGTGATATTTCTATTAAGTGTGATATTTCTATTAGTGTTTTAATTTTTATGAATTTAGAATTGTGTAGTCCTTTGAGTGAACAGTATAGGCTAGTTTAGTGTACTGAAAATAATATGGTCATACTATTGTATTGACTTCAAAAATTTAGTTTTCAACAGTCAGTTGAAAAATGGGTGGTGCACATTTTGGAAACATTGCTGCTGAAAGCTGTTGCTCTCTCAGACAGCAAAACTTTCAGTAACATTGTTTCCATAATAAACACATGACTTATCTTATCGTTTAAAATGTCTAATCACTTATCAAATGAAAAGGAAATTCGGAAGTAGAGATTTCATTGATCTAGAAGTTAATTTACTCGCAATGTTTTGTATTGAAAGCTAATGAGTTGTTGCCGCTGTTGTCTTAACTGTTTTATGAGAAAACCAGTCCAAACCGACCTCTGCAGTGATCTTAAGGAATGTCCATTTGCAGGCCAAGAGAAGCATATTTTAAAAATGTTACCACTGGAATGACTGGCTCGATAACCGAACCCATCATACCTATGGTAAATTTTCAAAAATAGACTTCTTTTGGCCTGCAAATGGACGTTAAATAAGCAAATATTTTGATTTTCGTCACAAAATTTAGCCATTAATAATTAACCCTTTGTTGATCACATTTGTTCCAAAAATGTTTTAATTTTCTCATATATATATATATATATATATATATATATATATATATATATATATATATATATATATATATATATATAAAATATAATGTCCATTTGAAAATGAAGAGATTATTTTTTTTTAATTCACTTCGCAAACGTTTTCCAGCAGTAAATTTTCAAAAATTGTCTTCTGGGATTGGGAATGGACAATGCTCAAGACCGCTGCAAAGGCCATTTTTTGCCCATCTTGACCAGTAAATCATTAAGTTTAAATATATAGTATATGTTTACTGGTGCTCTAACGATGGAGCATCTTTAAGACAATTGGTCTTAATGTATGATTCTGGCTTCAAATGTCAGCTGGTCTCTTGAGCAGGTTTTACAATAAGCTTTCCAGTAAAACCTGGCGTAGGGATCACCTGACATCTAGAGCTAAGAATGATGCTTTTCTTTTGAAACCGGCGGTTCAAAGAGCGCGACCAGCTGGTCATTATCTATTGGAAATTTACCTGGTGCTCAATATTATGTGAGAATAAATTAGATTAGATTCCAATATACTTGTGCTCAAAGGAGTACTTGGTCCCGGAAATTGATTACCATACCTGCTTTTGTCATGTGATGGCGACGTTGTCGTTGTATTTTTTACCCTAGCCATATGAAAATAGATGGGTAAAAAGGATACTAATTAATCTATTCATAGTATACACCACCATCATGACGCATTTGTCACATGCTAGTAATTGGATTGTGGGATTTACTGATGACGTTTAATCCAAAGACTATATTATAGTACTATTTTACATTTATTCATGTGTAATGTGTATCACCATTTTTCGCTCATTGGATCGATATCAGATCGCATAGCATGATGAAATTAAAAATGTTCTGGAATGTACCGACTTACCACTTTCACCCATGTGAGTAGCCTTGTAGAGACATCGTCATCGGCACCATCAGCGTCGTCGTCGCAAACATTATCACCACCACTATCATGAATGGCATTATGACCATTTAATATCATCATCATCATCATCATCATCATCATCATCGATCATCGATCAGCATCGTCATCGATATCATCATCATCGATATCATCATCATCGATAAATATTGCAGTGGCTCACTTAGTAATGGCAAAGCAACAGCAAATCAGTTGATCAAGCAGCGACATGCAGTGGCGTAATGAGATGATGTGTGCGTGCATCTGTGCATGCATGCATCTGTACGTGCATGTGTGTGTCAGTCAGCGGTATCCTAAAGAACTTCTATTCAGAATTTTGATTGGGCAGTTTGACAATTGTTGTGTAAATATCTTTGATTTTTATGAAAAATTTGCATCTAGTCACTTTAACAGCTTGCTGGATTTTGAACAAATTTGAAAGGATCTTATGGTAGTAGGCTCTAGAACTTCTATTCAGAATTTTGATTGGTTGATTTATTTTGGCAACCATCTTGGATTTTCTGAAAATTGTACTCCTTAACCAATTGCCCGATTTCAACAGAACTTTGGTGGAACTATCTTATTCTGGGAGGCTTCATTCAACATGTTAAACGAGAATTTTGATTACTCAATTGTTTTGATTTTCCACAAATTTAACAGAAATCCTTGAATAATCTCCTAAACCGCTTTGGCAGATTTTAACAAATTGGGCTGGTGATAGCTTCTAGAACATTTATTCAAAATCTTGATTGGTCTATTTTTTGCTGGCCATCTTGTATTTTCTGATTATTTTCTCTAAGCATTTAAAACGCTACAACTTAATCAATGGCCCAATTCAGACGAAACTTGTGTGGAACTCTCCTGTGGCGAGAGGCTTCAGTATATCAAACGAGAATTTTGATTGGTGAATTTCTTTGGTGGGCATCTTGGATCTTCCAAAAACTATCGATCAGTATTTAAATGCAAATGGTTCAAATGCTAATGGTTCTGGTGAGCATCACAGGCCATTGGGCCTGTTATTTGTGTACTAAGTAATTTAATTTTTTTAACCCTTCCTTAACGAAGCCGGCCAAAACCGTCCTCTGGTGGTCTGGAGGAATGTACAGTTGCAGGCCAAGAGAAGATTATTTTTTAACGTTTAACACTCAAATGACTGGCTCGATAACCGAGCCAGTCATTCCAGTAGCAAATTTCCACAAAATGGTCCTCTTGGCCAGCTGTAAATGGACCCTCAATAAGGAAATATCCAGATTTTCTTGACCAAATTTATTTAAGTGTAAATTAACATGGTTTAATATTACCTTATAGACACATTATTTTGTTTTCGTATCATTAATGGGATTTAATGTTGTTATTTTGCAGATCTACCACACTCATCACCATTGACCTCACCTGTTCTTGAACGAGTAAACAGCAGCAGCAATATCAACTCACCACCTGGCGGCACCACCACTAGTAGTACGGCCGGTTCCAACACGGGCACACCAGGCAGTGGTGGCGTTAACTCGCCAGTAAGTGGTGGTGGTGGTGGAGGGGTCCTCCCGGGCCCCGCCCCGATGATGACGGACCCACAGCTTCAGCAGCATATTGCATCATTAAAACATCAACAGCAGTTGCAACAGCAATTGTTATTGGAACAGTTTCATCAGGAGCAGAGACGGCTAGCCCATGAACATGAGAAACAACTTCAGGAACATATTAAAGTCATGCAGGTACAATGAGCGTGCTCTGTGATAAGTTAAACATGCACCACCCTGTCATAAATACATGCATCCTCTCATGAACACACACACCCTCTCATGAACACATGCATCCTCTCATGAACACACACACACCCTCTCATGAACACGCATCCTTTCATGAACATACACACCCTCTCATGAACACATGCATCCTCTCATGAACACATGCACCATCTCATGAACACATGCATCCTCTCATGATCACACACACCCTCTCATGAACACATGCATACTCTCATGATCACACACACCCTCTCATGAACACATGCCTACTCTCATGAACATATGCCCCCTCTGATGAACACATGTATCCTCTCATGAACACATGCATCCTCTCATGAACATAACACCCTCTTATGAACACATGCATCCTCTCATGAACACATGCATCATCTCATGATCACACACACCCTCTCATGAACACATGCATCCTCTCAGGAACATATGCACCCTCTGATGAACACATACATCCTCTCATGAACATATGTACCCTCTGATGAACACATGCATCTTCTCATGAACACATGCATCCTCTCATGAACACACAAACCCTCTCATGAACACATGCATTCTATCATTAACATAGCACTCTCATGAACACATGCATCCTCTCATGAACACACTCACCCTTTCATGAACACATGCATCCTCTCATGAACACATGCATCCTCTCACACACGCACACGCACGCACGCACACACGCACGCATGCACGCACACACACACACACAATGCATCCTCTCATGAACACACACACTGTCTCATGAACACATGCATTAACATATTACATACATAGTATGTATGTATGTATGCGTGCATATGTGCATGCATATATTCTCAGTGGATGAATACAGTTTTAGCTCTTGGTATGCCCCGCCAATCTCTATCTAGAACCTCCTCCCACACTTTGCCCATGTTGGGATTGATCGTTCCCAGCACTCCCTGAATCTCCATTAATTACCAGAAAACTATACATGTAAGCTGTTGAATATTTTGAAACTAATTTGACTGGAAGCTGTTGCTGCCTCTGGCAGCTTCCTCTGTTTATTAAATAGTAGACATGCAATTCGTACAACTATTAAACATTTATGACACACTTAATCAGGCCTGTGCTGTTATGATAACCTGTTGAAAACGTTCTCCATGAGGTTGCCTTAATTTATTTTAGGGGACCTGAAACGGGTTACCTTAATCTGTTGATTTTAGTCTGGATGTCAATGAGCTTTCTAAGGTTTAAGTTATCATATGTTGCCTTAAGACAACCTATTATGAGTTACCATTGGAAATATTACACTAACAGGCCTGTTAATTGTATGTCATTCACGAAGTAATTGATTATGAGCTAAGCCTTCATGTGACATAATTGATTATGACATCATATGATTGATCATATTGTACACACATATATGGTTGGGGAGTTGGATGCACACGCACACATTTACATACACATGTACTCACGCACACACATACATTAAAAAGTACAAGGTCACCAGTGGATTAATTAGTAAATTTTCCTGCTGTCCTGCTGAATTTATTTTGAACTTTTATTAGTCAGTGTCCTTCAGGACATCCAATAGAGCTAATAAATAAGTTAACGCTTTCAACTGGTCTCTCTTGTATCCGTGAAAAAGTAAATTCTTTGCAATTTATAGCATAATCTAGTGAACATTTAAAAATTAATAATGACTGGAAGCCATTGCAGCATTATGGCTTCCAGTGATATTAATTTTAAAATATTCAACAGCTTTCTTGTTTTGTTTGCCATGAGATTGACGGTGAAATTTGTAACATGTTGCTAAAAAATGAGAAACATGTTAGACTGTTAGTACAATTTTGAACAACGTGCGTGCATAAATGTTCTGTTGAATAATTTGAACATAATTAAGGAATCCAGTTTCAGCTAATCCCCCACCCATCCCTAGGTAAGCTCCACCCATGCTTCGTCTATGATGCGATCGATCGGTCCCTGAAATTTCCAGAAAACTATGCAGGTACGTGCAAGCTATTGAATATTTTGAAACTATTTTTACTGGGTGATGTTGCTGCCATAGGCAGCAACAGCACCCAGTCAAATTAGTTTCAAAATACTCAACAGCATGTTTATTAAATAGTAAAGACATACAATTCATACAACAATGCTTAGTCCGTCATCAATTACGCGATCGTGATGAGCTTATCTATGTCATTCGTGACGACGTGATCCTACACGTCACATAGTTGATTATGACATCATATGATGGATTGATAAAGTGGGAAGATGCATTGGATTGGAGGACATCGGTTCCTCACAGTGGTTGAAGCATCACCATTTCTGTGCCCCGGCATAAATGTTTGTTAACCCTTTAATGGTCACACCGGCCAAAACCCGCCTCTGCAGTGGTCTTGAGGAATATCCACTTGCAGGCCGATAACCGAGCCAGTCATTCCAGTTGTAAATTTTAAAAAATAGTCCTCTGCCTGCAAATGGACATTCAATAAGGCAATATCTTGATTTTCTTGACCAAATTTGACCAATGGTTTAATTTCATTTTTTAAATGTTTGAGTTAATTATTAAAAGCTGTAAGTGTTAAGTTCAAAATAGGATGCTGTTAGAAAATTTAGCCTTGAATAGAACACACACGTTTAAATTGTATGGTAAAACTCAGGACTTAATGGATATAGGCGGAAAAAAAATTGAACAGTATTTTCTATTAACATTTTAACACTCAAAATGACTCCTGCAGTGGTGTTGAATAATGTCCATTTGCAGAGCAAGAGAAGACTGTCTTTGAAAATTTACTACTGGAGTACCTGCCACGATAACCAAGCCGAAGTAATTCCATTTTAAAATTTTCAAAAATAGTCTTGGCATGCAAAAGGACATTTAATGAGTAAATATATTGATTGTCTCGAGCAGATTTGAAGGATAGTGTTAAAAAAATGTGATTGATAATTATATATATTCTATTCATCTTCATTTGGCCCTGAAGCTTTAACTGTCTGGGTGCTGAATGCTTGCATTGCAGACAGCATATTCCAGGGGTTATATCTCTGAACCTGCTAAATATTTAGAAAACAATTTGACTGAGAGTTGTTGCTGGCTTAGCCACCAACAACTTTCAGTCAAATTGTTTTCAAAATATTCAGCAAGTCCAGAGTTTTTGCTCATTGAAATTATTGTCTGGTGGCTTGCAGCAACGAGACGGTTAAAAAAGCGAGTTCATTTACAATTATACCACCAGGGCCATGTTTTTGGTACCTTAAGGCACATATGACATTTTTATAAATAGCATATTTATCTTATCTGATGGGTGGGCTTGTACAATGGCAATATGTCTGTCATCTGTCATCATCTGCAACAGTTCAGGAACATATTTCATCACTCATTGATGGATTGAGACTAAATTTGGTATATTTTCCAAAAAATGCAAATAATTGATAAATTTGGTCTGTCACTCGAATTATAATATCATAATCAATTACGTCACATATAGGCTAATGTCGCAATCAAAATGCGTAGCGAATGACATATCTAAATCTGTCATAAACATTGAATAGCCCATCAAGTGTACACATTGTATGTCTTTACTATGTAATAAACATTCTGTTGAGCATTTTGAATCTAATCGGAAATTTTAATTAATTTTACATGTACAGTAAATTTTCACAGAAATTTTAGCATCGAAATTCTGGCACTTCATTGTATGAAACGACTCATATCAACGTAAAATAAGTTATCACATCACATAGGTACCCATTATGCAGATCATATCGAATGTATAATCAGGCTTCTCATGGGTCGAGTGATTGCTCTCCTCTTGCCTCCACTAAAATTAATTTTAGGCGAGCATCTCATTGCTCGCCTCCATTGCTCAGTAACAATGGCAGCATATAGATGAGTACTGACACAGCTCGCCTCACCAGGTTAAATTTAAATTCAGGAGAGCGTGTTATTGCTCCCCTTCAAAATTTAGATGACGAGGCCTGTATAATACTCGGTCACCACGTAATAATAATATCAATTTCTGAGTCCCGAGTCCGGTATATTAGGGCTGTAAATCGCAGGTGACTGCTGAGTACTCACTCTAATAATGGATACTTTTTAATTTGTTTGAGTTTAGGCCTTCCATCTCCTAGCTAATCGGGTAGGTACTCAAGGCTACTCTACTATTTACTTGTGTTGGCAAAACTACCTACTACTGAACTCGCCCTTTGATTTAATATAAATTTAACAACATATGCAATATTTTTGGCATGATTCAACTACTGCAATGAATTCATCTTTCCAGTTTATCCATCAATCATATGACATCATATGATGTCATAATCAACTACGTGACGTGTACAATGATGTCATGAATGACTTGATGTAGTCCGTCTTTAGCGCTCAATAGTCCGACACGCTGTACGAATTGCATATCTTTACCATTTAATAAACATTCTGTTGAATGTTTTGAAACTAATTCGACTGGACGCTGTTGCTGCCATAGGCAGCAGTCCGGTCAAATTAGTCTCAAAATATTTAACAGCTTACTTGTATAGTTTTCGAGAAATTGATAGTCAGATAGTTAAGAGATCGATCAATCCCAACTCGGATGAGATGAGGATGGAGCTTAGATAGAGATGGGTGGGGCAAAGCTAAAAGTGGAAAGGTAAGTTGGTTATAGTGAGGAATGCATTAAGATTAGTCGCAAGAAAGCAATAATTTGTACCCGGAAATTGTGTTGATTTTTGTGTTTGTGTCTATCATTTCCTAATCATTTTATTGAATCGATTTCAACTTTTTCTTGAAGTTAACCTAATATAAAACTTCCCCCCCCCCCCCCCCACCCCTTCTAAGATATTTGGACTTAAAGAATCTACAGCGCTTGTCTTGTTGTATTAGAAACCACGCTATAAATAAGTGATTTATGGTAGGTCTGCCAGCGTGTCCAGTAAAAATAATTTGAACACATTTATCAGAGTACAGCAAGATTTCAGACATTGTCAGAATTAACAAAGAGAATAAATATAAATGTAGTAATATTTATTACTAAGTAGTACAAAAATTGCCATACAATAAACATGAGAAAATACATTCAAAATAAGATAAACTCTTTCAAGCATAGAATTTGAGCCCAAAAAAATCAGAGGATGTAGCTTAGGATCATAACAGTCAAATTTTTAGACACATTTTATTAAATATCAGATTTTTTCTTGGGATCATATCATCGAAGGTGGGAATCCCCCCCCCCCCCAATGAAACTTGGCAGGTGTCTGCTTTATGATGGCTAGATGTGCTTTTTGAAGGATTCATCTTTATAGTGGGGTTTTTTTGTTGTGAAAACAGTCTTTTTAATGCAAAAACTCATGATTTTTGTCAATTTCCTCGTAAACAGCCTATCATCATACAGAACCACTTCAGATTTTTTGATGAAACTTGGTGTATGCCTCAGTTCTGATACGCAGATGTGCCTTTTTAAGGTCACCTTTAAAGGTCCAGGATTTTGGGCGAAAGTACATGTATGGGCTTTTTAATGCAAAAACATTATTTTTGTCAATTTCCTCGTAAACACCACATCATGCAGAATCGCTTAAAATAATTTAATGCAACTTACCAGGTGGATTCTGTATGATGGCTAGATGTGCCTTTTGAAGGATTCACCTTTATAGGTCCAATATTTTGGATGAAAATTGGCTTTTTAATGCAAAAACTGACGAATTTTGTCAATTTCCACGTAAACACCATATCATACAAAATCACTTAAAATAATTTAATGAAACTTGTCAGGTGCCTTCGTTGTGATGGCGAAATGTGCCTTTTGAGGGTTTCACCATTAATATGGTCCAATATTTCTTCTTGACTATCATTTTCCAGAAAACTACACAGGGAAACCTGTTGAATATTTTGAAACTAATTTGTTGCTGTTGCTGCCTAAGGTTTCAAAATATTCAGCAGAATGTTTATAAATTGGTAAAGACATAGAATTTGTACACCATGTCGGACTGTTAATCGTTAAAGACTGACTATATGAGTCATTCAGGATGTCATGATTATGAAGTCGGCCTACATGTCACAATAGTTGATTATGACATCATATGATTGAGTGAGGAAATGGATTCATGGATTATCGCACAAGCCTATTTTGTACTGGAACATACTTGTGCTAAAACGTGCATCATATCAGGTCAGTTCAGGTCTGAAAATGAGGAAATATCATGTTTCCCCTGAAAGCAAATACATGTAAGTCATTTAAATAAGGTTGCCCTACTGGACTTCCAAGTTGCCCCATTTTGTAAATTTATCTATGATTGTGATATGTTCCTTTGTAAGCTATACAGGATACTTGTAAATACTAACTCAATCGGCGAGAGAGTTAATATAATATTAACTCTCTCGCCGCTGGAAGCCACCAGACAATAACTTCAATGGGCAATAACTCTGAATGTGCTGAATATTTTTAAAACAATTTGACTGAAAGTTGTTGGTACCTTAGACACCAACAACTTTCAGTCAAATTGTTTTCAAAACATTTAGCGGGTCTAGCGATATAACCCTTGGAATATGTGGTCTGCAAAAACTCAGCTGTCAGACAGTTAACAGACTAAATAAATCCTCACCTGAGTATTTATGTAAGCCATGAAAATTACCAATTTTTGGGTGTCTCTAGAGTAACAAGGGTTAGAATTGGGTTCCCCTGCCTTAAAATGTTGTTGTCCCGGACTTCAGGAATATGGAATTTTTATGCCCTGCCATTGTTTGTGAAGATCCATACAACTTTCCAGAATTTGATCTAATCCGATCCAAACTTTAAAATCTGGATCGCAATCAACGATTGGAAATGCAAGTGAACAGTAACAACCTTTCTTGGGTAAAAAATTGATCCAAATCGGGTCAGTATTTTCTGAGTCTGAACACATTTTGAACACGATGTAAGAAATGTTATATTGAGTATTTTGAAGATAAAGTTGGAAATATTCAACAGAATGTTTTATCTGGTTTTGGAGATATTAAGTTATTACTGAGATGTAGTGTATGAACAGACAGACCTGAATGCAATAGCTTCTTGAGCGCTTGCACACAGGATGAGGGCTAAGATTAACCATTACCCCACACATTTCTTAATAGAAAAATGAAATTTTCTCATAGAAAAGAACCACTTTCAGACCAAGGGAAGATAATTTTTGGACATTTAACACTTGAATGACTGGCTCGATAACCGAGCCAGTCATTCCAGTGTTAAATTTTCAAAAATTATCTCTTGGTCTGCAAATTGACATTTCTCAAGAGTCGAGACCAGTGCAGAGAGCATTTTTTTAAACATGTTGAATTTGATAAGCTTTTAAACACTCAAACTGGCCATAAATGGCTTCCGCAGTGGTCTTGGAAAATTTCCATTTGTAGACGAAGAGAAGACTATCTTTGAAAATTGACCACTGAAACGACTGGCTCAATAATTGGTCCAGTCATTCCAGTGGTAAATTTTCACAAATAGTCTTCTCTTGGTCTGCAAATGGAGATGTTCTATGAGAAAATTCAAATTTTCTTGAACGTTCGAAGATTAAAGTGTTTCAAGCCACAAAATGAATACGTTTTTGAAAACAATTTCTTGTCTAAATGGCATGTAATTGAATGTTTCTTAGGATGTGTGCAGAAGCCATTTTTGTGTGTCCTATAACCATAAAGGTTAATCTTGGCTGGTTAAAATAATTGAATATTATTTGAAAGCGGATCATGAATCATCATTTACGTAAAAAGATAATAACATCTAGGGTTCACCAAACTGAAAATTTGTGTCATCATATATATATATACAAAGTATACTATATATAGATATTTAAATTCAGACTATTAATTATCAATCAATATAAAAATAAAGCTGTTTAAATCAGATATATTCATGTGTCCCTTAACTCATCTATAAGCCCTTAGACTTTAATATTCTTAAGTTCCATTCTGACCACAAGGGTTATCTTGGCTGGCATTTTGAAAGTGGATCATATATCTATATTAAATCAATAATATAATACCTACATGTATTTATAGATACGTTTAAATCCGGATTTTCTTATCAATCAATTGATCTAAAAATAGGACTGTTGTGATCGGACATATTCATGAAGTGTCCTTTAACTCTCAAATTTGTTTAAGGAAATTAGAATTTTCACATGAAAAATGTGTCAATTTGCAGACCAAGAGAATATTATTTTTTAATATTTAATACTAAAATGACTGGCTCGGGTTTTTTAACGATCCAGTCATTTCAGTGGTAAATTTTCAAAAATAGACTTCTTGGTCTGCAATTAGGGACATTTCTCAAGCCCGCTGCAGATGGGGTTTTGCGCAGCCATGTGTGTTTAAGGATTAACCATCAAATTTATTCAAGGAAATTTCAATTTCCACATAGAAACTGTCCATTTGTTGTAGATAGAGATTTTTTTTTAAAGATCTCACTGAAATGACTTACTCAGTTTAACAAGCCAGTCATTCAAGTCATAAATTTTCAAAAATAGTCCAGCTACATGTCTATATAGAAATTTCTCAAGACTGACTACAAAGGTAATTTTTTACCAGCTTAAGTGCTATTAAGGATGAACCTATTTAGACCCATGAACTTTAACTGTCTTGCTGCTGAAAGCGGTAGGACAATAATTTCAATGAGTACAAACTCTTAATTTGCTGAATATTTTGAAAACGATTTGACTGAAAGTTGTTGGTGGCTTAGCCAGCAACAACTTTCAGACAAATAGTTTTCAAAATATTTAACAGGTTCAGAGATATAACCCCTGGAATGTGCCATCTAGGTGCAAAAAAATGACAACAGTCAGAGTTAATATTCCTAAGCATTCTGTGTCATTTGATAACAGCTGGAAGCATTTCAGGAACAACACTTTTTACAAAGCTTTAGTTGTTATGGTGATAAGGGCTTAACAGAGAAATTTTATTCAGTGAAAATTGCCAGTTAATTTTAACAATAATTTTAGCCGTGTTAGAAATTTTAACCATTTGCACCATGGAATTCCCTTGTTTCAATTTCAATACAACTATACATGAAAGCTGAATATTTTGAAATTAAATTAACTGTGAGCTGTTGCTGCCAATTTGGCAGCAGCAGCACCCAGTCAAATTAGTTTCAAACTATTCAACAGAATCTTGCTTACATCATAAAGAATTTGTCATTTCTGGTCAGATCATGAGTTATTTTTACAGGATATAAATTGTTATATGCGTATATACATGTATGTGTATGTGTCATATAATATATAAATGTATCTAAAAATAATATCTACGTCTCTGTACGCAATGGCTCCATATCTTAAGCACAAATTTGTTCGCGCTGAGGAACTTTAGGCATAAAATAACAGAACAGGATGCATATTAAATGTGGTAAATATAAAACAAATTCTATTTAACCCTTTAGTGTTAAATATGTTCAACAAATTCTAGATATGTGCTAATTGAATGTCCATTTACATGTCAAGAGAATGCTATTTTTGAAAAGTTAACACTAGAATGATTGGCTTAGGTATCATTAGCCAGTCATTATCCAGCGGTAAAATGTCAAAAATAATCTTGACCGGTATACCAATAATCGTCATGACCAGTGAAGTGGCTTTGGCAGGTGTGATCATTAATTAACCCTTTCCGCAAATTTATTCAATAAATTTTTAATTTTCTCAAATGTCCAATTTGAAAATTTATCACTGGAATGACTGGCTCTGTTATTGAGCCACTGGCTCTGTTATTTCAGTGATATGTTTTCAGAGATAATTTTCTCTTGTCTGTGAAATGGACATTTTCCAAAAAACCACTGCAATTGTTTTTGACTGACTTGAGGGTTAAAGGCTTAGGTTGATACATGAGGGTTTGACCAGCTTAAATCATTAACCATTTAACCCTTGAATTTGTTTTTAAAAATTTCAATTTTCTCATAGAAAATGTCCATTTGCAGACCAAGAGAAGACTATTTTTGAAAATTTACCACTGAAATGATAATGACTGGCTTGGTTATTGAGCCAGTCATTCCAAAATACTCTTCTTAGTTTGTAAATGGACATTTCTCAAGCTCACTGCAGAAGACGTTTACGGCTCAGATATGAGTGTTAAATCAGTGCCTTACATTGTATTAAAGGACTGATCCAATAATAATAATAATAATAATAATAATAATAATAATAATTGCTCACGCTGAAGTCCATTCATATTTGGGCTGGTTAGAAATGTTTTGGGTTTTAATTCAAAAGTTCAAATATACATTTCACATGGTCGTAATAAGCTCAAACGGAAATAAGCATTTTTAATTATAACTCATGAATGCAAAAAGATTATAGACTCATAAAATTTGGCATATTCACTTATACATGTATTGTGGCTGGCTAGAAATAGCTTAAGTTTCAGGTCACATGGTCAATAATCTAGGTCATGAGGTCACTAAGTGTGTACAGGATTACACATTTTTGGCAATAACTTGGGAATGCAAGAGGGTGGAAATACCAGATTTGCCATATACAATCATATAAGGGAAGGATAGTGAGAGTTTAAGCATAAGTTTGGACACACATTCAGAGTACCCCGATTAAATGTCTAAGCATGCATATTATACAAGTACAGGGGGTTCTAAGATTGTCATTTCCTATTGGACAAGAGTATAATCTGATTAGAAATCGTCAACAACACAGTGCTTAGTTATTATATAATAGCTAAGCACTGAGTTGTTGAAGATTTCACTTTGATTAAATGTGAGTTGCGTTATTTATTCATCCACTTTGAAGATAGATGAAGACGATGGCTAACATTACTGAAAGCAACCCAGATGCTTCTGTTGATGCGACCAACACTGTGGGCAACCTACTTGAGATAATTTCACATATCCCAACACCAAGGGATATCAGGGCAGTACTATCCCAAACATGAAAAATGCCAGAAACAGAACTGCTTTCTGCTGATTTCAATGGGAATGGAAAACTTTCCAAATAGGCAGCATCCAATACAGAGTCATAGAAATCCTTTGCCATGATCCTGACAGCTCTGAAACTACTACTTCACGCAAGGAGCATGAATCTTTTTAGATCCACCAACAAACATATAGATCCAGTGGGAATAAATGATGCGGACTGGTATGATCACCAAAACCCTGTGGGTTGTAAACCATATAATCTGATTAGAATACGGTGGCAGTGACAAACTTACAATGACAGCCATAATATTGTTGATGATTAACAACATTTTTAGCTCACCTGGCCTGAAAGGCCAAGTGAGCTTATGCCACGGCAGCCGTCCGTCATCCATCCGTCTGTCCATCCGTCAAATTGCGTCTTCTTAACGGTTTGATCGATTTCAATCAAATTTGGCTGGAAAGATCCTAAGCTGCTACCCTCGACATTTTTTTTCTTCAGAATTTTGATTGATAATTTTTTTGGGGAAAAATCTTAGATTTTATGAAAAATCTACCGGAAATGGTAAAAATGCTACTCCTCGTTAGCTGCATGACATATTTCAACCAAATTTTACTGGTTGTATTCTATGGTGGTAGGCTCTAGAACATCTTTTCAGAATTTTGATTGATCAATTTTTTGGTTGAAAATCTGAGATTTTATGAAAAATCTACTGGAAATGGTCAAGATGCTACTCCTTAGCTGCTTGACATATTTCAATCAAATTTAACTAGATTCATTCTATGGTGGTAGGCTCTAGAAAAATTTTGATTGATCAATTTTTTGGGTGAAAATCAGATTTTATGGAAAATCTGAGATTTTATGAAAAATCTACCGGAAATGTTCAAAATGCTACTCCTCCTTAGCTGCTTGACATATTTCAACCATATTTGACTAGATGCATTCTATGGTGGTAGGCTCTAAAACTTCTTTTCAGAATTTTGATTGATCAATTTTTTGGGTGAAAATCTGAGATTTTATGAAAAATCTACCAGAAATGGTCAAAATGCTACTCCTCCTTCGCTGTTTGACATATTTCAACCAGATTTGACTGGATGCATTCTGTGGTAGTAGGTTCTAGAACTTCTTTTCTGAATTTTGATTCATCAATTCTGATTGATCAAATTTTTTGGGTGAAAATCATAGATTTGCTTAATAATCTACCGGAAATGGTCAAAATGCTACTACTCCTTAGCTTTGTGACATATTTCAACCAAATTGGACTGGATGGATTCTATTGTGGCAGGCTCTAGAATATTTATTCAGAAATCTGATTGATTAATTTTTTGGGTGAAAATCTTATATTTTGTAAAAAAGATTACAGGAAATTGTCAAAACCCTACTCCTCATTAAAGGGAAATTCCAGTGAAAATTGGGAATAAGTCAACTAAAAATATACTATAATCCGAAATAGTTGCCGCAAAAAAATTAAAAATACACTGTTCCATTGCCGAGAAACAATAAAATGAATATGCCCAAAACGCTCGAAAACGTGACTCCTGGGCGCATCCATTTTCTCGCAACGAGAGCCAGAAACCGTGAGACTATGACGTCAACGACACACCAGCAAAATATCGCCAGCGCTTTTAGATTTACCTGTTTACTTCGCGTTATGAAGGCCGAATATTAATTAACCCTAAATGACAAAATTCTGTCAGGAAAATCAGAATATTTCCTTATTGAATGGCCATTTGCAGGCCAAGCGAAGACTATTTTTGAAAATTAACTACTGGAATGGCTGGTTCTGTTACTGAGACTGTCGTTTTAGTTGTAAATTCTCAAAATAGCCTACTTTTGACCTGCGTCCTCAACTTGACGATTGCAGAGGCCAGTGCTGGCGTGAAATGGTTAAATCGCATCATGTCCGCATGTCAACCATGGGCTTGCAGTAATAGAAACGAGCATGGAAATGGTACGGCAATTCACATTTTCAGATACCGGATCCACAGAAGCATCCGCATGAAAAGGGGCTAACTGAAAGATGGCTTCATAACATCGCCACTGGATGGACATCTTCCACATTTAAATTTGGAAGACACAAGTTTAAAACATATAGTCTGTATAATTTTAAAATAATGTGTCATGCATTTCAAAACAAAAGGCGTGGTACTTAATTTTAATATAACAGAATCAAACTCGACAATTAATGTCGTATTTGCTTGCATCAATTGTAAAACGGGATTTGCAAACCAAAATGAAACAATGTCGCTGATTGTCCGGTCAGTCAATTATAGGCAATCGCTTAGCGGCTTACTTCGTAGACGATAGGAGGTGACAGCTAGTAAATAATGACAAGTGTACGCTAGACATAATTAGTAGTTTAGTGCTTTCACACTATTGAAATCCAGCGTTATTAATCATTTACAACGTTTACTCCCAATTTAAAAATAACTATGTAGAGTGTTGAATATTCTGAATTAAATTTTCCTGGAATTATGTTGCAGTAGCTTCCAAACTAATTAGTTTCACACAATAGGCCTGTGCAGGGTAAATTTTAAGCTTTCTGCTTTTCTGTCCTTGAAAGAGTTAACTAATTGATCCCAAATTTTTAAATGTTGACCCATATTTACTGCCTGTTGAATATTTTGAAACTGGAATTTGACTGGAAGCAAAAGTTGCAATAGCAACAGCTTTCAGAGAAATTACATTCAACATTTATTCAACTAACATATTTTTCAAGAATTTGTAGTAGCCGGTTGATTGCAAACACGCTCCTGGCATAACCCTTCAATGTTTAAAAAAATTAGAAATTGCCCATAAGAAAACAATTTTTTACAATTTAGCACTACAATGACTGGCGCGATCATCGGGACACTAATTGCACTTTAATTTCCTCCAAACACTGTGGCAAAGTGTCAGTTGTTTAGCCAGTACTCTAATTATCCACTAGATGCAAGATTTACCTCCCCTGGTTACGGCTATCCTCGATCGGGCAAACAGAGTAGGTGTGTCGTCGGTGACGTCAGCTGCTTGTCCAAAATGGCACCTCTATCTACTGGTTACTTTAGCAATTTAAATTGAGGATATCTTTTTTATTTGTTGGCATAAAATTGTGCTCTTGGTATCAAATTAATGCGGAAAATTAGTACTTTACGTCAGATGCATAAAATCTCCCAGGGGAATATCCCTTTAACCACTTGCCGAATTTCGACCTAGTTTGGCTGGAAGGACCCTATGGGTGTAGGTTTCAGAACTTGTATATAGAATTTTGATTAGTAAATTTTTTGTTGTTGAATTTTATGAAAATTTACCGGATCTCGCTTAAAATGTTACTCCTCATTAACTGCTTGGGATATTTCAACCAACCTTGGATGGAATGACCCTATGGTGGCAGGCTTTAGATTTAATATGCAGAATTTTGATTGGTCAATTTTTGCGTGGCTATCTTGGATTTTCGAAAAGTTTTAGTAAATCAGTTAAAAGCCTACACCTCATTAATCACTTGGCAGATTTCAATCAATCTCAGCTGGAAGGACCCTAAGTGGATAGGCTTCAGAATGTGTATACAGAATTTTGATTGGTCAATTCTTTTGGTGACCATCTTGGATTTCCGAAAATTATCCATGTCTTTAAATGCGAATGCCGAAAAGGTTCAAATGCTAATGGTCCATGTAAGCGCCACAGGCCCTTGGGCCTCTTGTTATGATGATGGTCAGACCATTAAGTGCATGTAACGGATTACACTTTTTTACCTTACCTATTAGGAATGCGAGGTAGAATGACCAAGATTGACACATCCATTCAAATTCTATTGGGTTAGAAGTTATTCAGGTTTCTGCTCAGTGACAAATTTCTAGATCACGGGATCACCTTAAAGTGCATTCCAAAAATATAGCGTAAAGGCATAAGTCAGCAC
Organism: Chaetoderma sp. LZ-2023a; assembly: GCA_034401795.1. Lineage (NCBI taxonomy): Eukaryota > Metazoa > Mollusca > Caudofoveata > Chaetodermatida > Chaetodermatidae > Chaetoderma > Chaetoderma sp. LZ-2023a. Next base: position 42,704,887 of record CM067365.1, read on the forward strand.
CTCTGGTGCAGGCAGTTGTACATTTAGTTGACTTTAGGTGTTGTTTAAAACTCTTCTAGCCCAACAATTGGTTAAGCCAAGCATTGACATCATACCATGGTACATGTAGTGCATTTGATCACTGAATTAGGAAACGACCATGATATACCCTGTTTTGTCAACCCTTCCCAGTCTGATGCTATTTTTCTATCTTTTACTGTGACAGTAGCAGTGAAACTGGTGTACATTTTTCAACTATTTTGGTGGATACAGTTGCTGTCTACAACAGCAACATCTACTAAATTTGTTAAAGAATGAATACCTGCCAGTTCATCTTTTGGTTTAATTAAAAAAATTTAAAATTTGAAAATGTGAGTGGTAGGGGTTAAATGGCACCCCAGTTTGATTCCCTGTCTATTAACTCTTTAATTGTAAATTCGGCCAAAGCTGATCTCTGCAATGGTTATGTCTATTTACATGCATTAGAGGAAATTTTTTGAAGTTTTTTAAACTAATTTTGCTGTAAGCTGTTGCTGCCTCAGGCAGAGCCCAGTCAAATTAATTCCAAAATTTTGAACAGCTTTCCTATATAGTTGTCCTGAAATTGAGACTGGATTTTCAAGTGTTATAAAGTGTTATAACCAGTGAGTGAGCTTGCAGAGCCAAGCCAAATTAGTTCGCAAATATTCAGCATCTTTCCTGTATTTGTCTTCAAATTGAGATACTGGCATTTCAAGGATGAAACATTGAAGGGTCAAGATGGTCAAAAGCGGCTTCTGCAGAGAAAGGGATGACTTTTTGAAAATTTATGACTGGAAGGACTGGCTCGATAACAGACGGTTATTCCAGTGATAAATTTTTTAAAATAGTCTTCTCTTGGTCTGAAAATGGATAATTTCTGTGAGAAAAATTCAACTTTCTTGAACAGATTTGATGGTTCCAGGGTTAAACATGTTAACCCTTTCACCGACAAATCCCGGAAAAAGAATATTTTTTCTTTGCTACGGTTTAAAACAAATTCTGTTGAATATGGCACTGGTAAATTTTCAAAAATAGTCTTGCTCTGCAAATGGACATTTTCTATAAGAAAAGTGAAATTTTCTCAAAGAAATTTGAGGATTAAAAAGTTAATAGGGCCCTTAACTGTTTCGTTGCTGCAAGCCACCAGACGATAATTTCAATGAGCAACAGCTCTTAACCTACTGAATATTTTGAAAACAATTTGTCTGAAAGTTGGTGGTGGCTTTGCCACCAACACCTTTCAGTCAAACTGTTTTCAAAATATCCAGCAGTTCCTGAGATATAACCCCTGAAATATGTCATCTGCAAAAACCCAGCAGTCAGACGGTTAATATTAACCCTCTAACACCCAAAAGGCATCTGCAGTGGTTCTGAGAAATGGCCATTTGCAGACCAAGAAGACTATTTTTGAAAAGTTAGCATTGGAATGACTGGCTCGATAACCAAGCCAGTCTTTCCATTGTTAAATTTTCAAAAATAGTCTTCTTGCTCTGCAAATAGACATTTTCTATGAGAAATGTGAAATTTACTAGAACAAATTTAAGGGTTAAGGGGGGCCCTTAATAATGTGACATTATGTACGTGTTACTGACAAATATTTTGAGCTGTTGAAAGGTTTCTGCTTGATATGTTATCATGATGACAGTCACTCAGAAACACAATTTTCAAAGTGTACGCTGGTCTTTATTAGAAAGCGTAACACATTGTCCCAGAACAACACCGGATAATTTATAGATGTGTTTAAAATTTGACCTACATTATAAACCACCTGAGTATATATAAAAGTTTATTGTTCAAATTATACACACTTCGATGTAAAGGTTAAATAACCCTTTTGTGCTCGGGTGGACAAATACAGGTTTTAACCCTTTCATCAGCAAATCCCGGAAAAAGTATATTCTTTACAATATAAAACTTATTCTGTTTGAATATTGTGAAATTAAGGCAGCAATGGCTTCCATTCAAATTAATTTCAAAATATTCAACAGTTTTCCTGTATGGTTGCCTTGAAAATGAGACTTGAGCAATTCATCGGCGAAAGGGTTAGGAAATGTCCAATTGCAAGCCAAATTTACCACTGGAATGACTGGCTTGATATAATCGAGCCAGTTATTCCAGTGATAAGATTTCAAATAATTTCTTCTAGACATTCCAATTAAATATAAAAATTTTCTTGACAAATCTTTTCTACTATATATGGTTAATTCTATTGTTGTTTTATAGAGCAGTTTCTCGTTAAAATTAAACATTTATCTATTGAAGTGATAATTCTATTGTAATTTTTATAACGCTACATTGTATATAACATCATAAATTGAGTTATTTTTACCTGTTATATCAAACTGCTTGCTTGATCTTAAATGTTATGAGCCATCTGTTCTCTGCTATATATAAATATGAACATATCTGATGTTTTTATGTTCATGAGATAATATTGGCATGCTGTTATGACTGTGACCTTTGTAAATTTTATATATGGTAAAAAGAAAATCCCAGAATTAACCCGCTTAACCATCAAGCGGGCAAAAAAATTGTCTTTAGAAATATCAATTTGCTGAGCAAGTGAAGACTTTTTGAAAGTTTATACCACTCAGGCTGGAATAATAACCAAGACAGTCATTTAGGTCATGGGCATTCATTACGCAAAAGGGTTGATTTTTCTAACCAGTCTGGACCATTTACTATTTAATGACGAAATTTGTTCAGGAAATTGTTTTCATAGAAAATATCCATTTGCAGCCCAAGAGAATATGCTTTTTGAAAATTCATCACCGGAATGATTATTCAGCCCGACATTCCACTGGTGGATTTTGACAAATAGTCTTGTGTTGGTCTGCAAATAGAGATTTCTCAAGAGCACAGCAGAAGCATTTTTTGGCCAGCTTGACCGCTAATGGTGGGGGGGGGGGGTGGAGATACATGATTAAACTTTACTCTTAATAGCAAACATGCAGTTCATGAGATTTAAAAAAAAAAAGAATTGTTGTGAGATTAATACAGTAATGAATGAATCCACTTTTAGCTATGCCCCGCCCATCTCTAGCTTAGTTCCGCCCATACTTTATCTGTGGCGCGATCCATCGAACCCTGGACGCCCTGAATCTCAATTTCCAGAAAACTATGTGGGTAAGCTGTTGTATATTTGGAAATTAATTTGACTGGGTACACATGACAGACTAATTAAAAGCTCATGATGGCCTTTAGGATACGCCATTCATGTCATATTTTAATTGTGACATCAGTTACTTTTGACATATTTGATTATGATGTTATATACTTAACTGACAGACTGGATTCCTATGTTGGTGCATTCATCCTGAATCACAATGTGGAATGCAAGGCATGTTTTCAAATATTACACTGTTTAATTAACCCTTTAATGGTCATGCTGGCCAAAATCAGCCTCTTATGGTCTTGTGGAATGACCATCTACAGGCCAAGAGAAAAGAATTTTTGAAAATTTACCACTGGAATGACCTGCTCGATAGCCGAGCCAGTCATTCCAGTGACAAATTTCCAAAAATTCTATTTTCTTGGCCTGTAAATGGACATTCACTTGGCCAATAATTAAATTTTCTTGACCAAATTTGACCATTAAAGGGTTAAACATTTAATGGTAAGATTAGCCAATATGGGGGAATCTAATCCGTTGCTCAAGTATATGATTCCATATTCAATGGATGAATCCAATCTGTCACTCAAGTCATAATCAATTACATGTACGTCATATGTAGGCTCATGTCACAATCATAATTGACAGAATACTCTGGCATGAAGCTGGAATACTCAGTCAAGGATACGAATTGTATGTCTGATGGGTTTACTATTTAGTAGACATTGTGTTGAATATTTTGAAACTAATTTGACTGTGAGCTGTTGCTGTTTATGTTGCTGCCATGGGAACTTACAGCTCACAGTCAAATTAGTTTCAAAATATTCAACAACTTATCTTTATAGTGTACCTGGAAATTGGGATTTTGTGAATTTAGGGTTCAAAGTCTATAAATCGATCCCAACACACGTAAAGCGTGGGCGGAGCTTAGATTGAAATGAGCGGATCATAGCTACAAATGTAGGGTGCATATGTCATGGTCATTATGATGTATCTTAACTTCATCATAAAGATCAAAATGTTTGGCAGGTGTATGAATTGTTTGTCTTAAATGCGATAAATTTACAATTTAACAAACCATTCTGTTGAATATTGTAAAACTAATTTTGTTGCTCCCAGAAGCTGTAATAGCGACTAGTCAAATTAGTATCAAAGTATTCAACAGCTGTAGTTACCTTGGAATTGGGATTCTGGGAGTGCAGGATTAAAAGTATATATTAAATCGATGCACACACACCTAAAAAAAAAGTGGACAGACCTTATAAGCTAGAAATGGGCGTGGCTTGGCTAGAAATGGGCACGGCTTCTAGCTAAAAATTATCTCTGAAAATCTGGGATGTCTGGTTTTAGCTGGTTAACCTTCCATTGATGAAGCCAGTTTATAGATCAATCATATGATGTAATAATCAACTATGTCACATGTGGGGTGGCCTCATAATCGATTGCGTCATGAATGACGTGATTTAATAATAGTTCGTCATAAGCACTTAATAGTCCGTCAAGTTTTATGAATTGTATGTCTAAATACTATTTAATAAACCTTCTGTTGAATATTTTAAAAGTAATATGACTAGGGCACCTGCATAGTTTTCTGGAAATTGAGATTCAGGGAGTGAAGGGATCGATCGATCCCAACAGGAAAAGCGTTGGTGGAGCTTTAAGCTAGAGATGGGCGGGGCAGATAAAATTGTATTCCTCCATTTATATGGTGTTTTTCTGTTTGTGTGCTCGGAGATGGAGATACAGGGAATTTATCAGTGAACGCGTTAATTCAGATTAACCTTTTAATGGTTAAATTTGGTCAAGAAAATTTAAATATCTTCCTATTGAATGTCCATTTACAGTCCAAGAGAACACAATTTTTGAAAATTTATCACTGAAATGACTGGCTCAATAATCGAGCCAGTCATTTCAGTGATAAATTTTCAAAAATATTCTGTTTACCCGCTAATGGAGATTCCACAAGACTATAACAGACACCGGGTTTGGCCGGCTTGCCCATTAAAGGGTTAACCTTCAATTTCTATGACGTTTTCCTGTTGTTGTGCCAATTTTATATCATTAATTCTTCAATGTCAACGATCAAAGCATTTCACATAGATTTGTAAACAGCTATGAATCAGAATAATAATACTCATGTATATCCGTCATTTCCGTTGGTATTAAACGTGCTTTATCAGTAAAGGAATTTCGCTATTTATTCTATTCAGGAATGATGAACAACGCATGACACGTTAAAATTGCATTAAAGATGCACCTCCTTGGATATTATATACTTGATAATACATGAATCATTTGTTTGCCATTGTTGCAACCTTTAGCATTATGAAAATGGCATTTAACGTGGACGAGATGACGTCATTAGCTCATGTCAATGTATAAAAGATGGTTCTTGTATGGTTTTCTATCTCAAATATTGTCGGATAAAATTGACAATATATAAAGAAACCGTATAAAAGAAGAGATGGTTGTTTGATAATTCTCTTTGTAACAATGAATTTTGTCCCAGAGATGAAAGCTTTATAAAAGGTCATGACGACATTCGCAGACATAATACGGTCAATGTATGCTACTTTGCTGCACTGATTTAGACCAGATTTAGACCTCTGAGGCCTTGATATGAATCAATGTTTACACACCTCATGGACAAACATTGTGCCCAGACCATAGACTGGTTACAAATATTGTGGTACTAAATGGAACTGAAATGATACTGGAGAATGTTACGTGAAAAGTTGACAAAATGGCATGTATATATCTTGGTTAACACTTTGATGATGTAAACAGCCTCCGCAGTGGTCTTGTGGAATGCCCAATACCTCTGGAATGACTGGTTTAATAATAGATAAAGCCACTCTGATAGTAAATTGTCAAAGATAGATCTTGCTTGGCCTGCAAATTGACACTCAGTAAAAGGATAATTTTTGTTTTCTTGGTAGATATTTACCAATAAAGGGTTAAGCTGTACCTTACAGTGACACCAGTTTACAAATTAATGATGTTTTTGATAGTCTATGCTCATCACTGGCAGGTTGAACTTCTGAATAATAGTAGCTGACTTCTAACATCAGTCGTGGGCTAAAACACACTACCACGTTACCCAATTCTGATGTTACTGGCAGAGTCAAACGCTGATAAACTGACAACTTTATCTTGACAGATCCAAGTACCCTATAATGGCCCACGACTGTAGTTGTTACCAGTTGACAGGTTCCAAACTCTAGCAGCTCTGACATGAGATCTTATTGGCAGCCTCACAAAATCTATCTATAACAGCCTACCTCTGTCAATATCAGCGAGAGTCTAAAATTTTCTAACAGCCCACCTCTGAATTTGTTGTTGAGTCCAAAAGTTCATATAGCTGCCAATCTCTGACATGATGGCTGCTGTTACAGGCAGGTTAAGTACTCTAGCTATATGACAGTCCATTTCAATTACCTATGTAACTGTCAGGCTCAAATTCTCTTAACTGCCAACCCCTGATGTCATTGCCAGGCACAGATACTCGATGGCAGTTCATCTCAGACACTCGATGGCAGTTTAGCTCAGACACTCGATGGCAGTTCAGCTCAGACATCGCATGCATGCTTAAATACTGTTGATGTTCTGCTGGGAGGTTTTTGTTGCGCTACTTAAAAAGGCCATTAGTCGCTATTGTGAGTTAGTTCTTTAAGCCAAAGCTCCTGTTCATGGTTGCATAGGGTTTCCACAGTTTTTCAGGCATATACTCTATTATTGCATCCCATATTTGATGCTACTGGCAGGCTCAAGTATGATATTGCTGCCAATCTTTGATGCTGTTGTCTGGCTAAAATATTCTATTGTGATTTGTGACTCAAGTACAATATCGTGGCCCATTTCTTTATAGCCATCTTTGATGATACTGGTAGGCTCATCCCATTTCTGATGTTACTATAGTACACTCAAATACTCTATTGCAGCCCATCTGTGATGTAACTCCGAGGGTCTTAAATACCCGAGGAAAGTTCACATGTATGATGTCACTGTCTGACTTCCAGACTACAGTACCAGCCCACCTCTTATGTTACTGTCTGGCTGAAATAAATTACATCAGTCCAGCTTTGACAAAAGACATTTAATGGTCAAGCCAGCCAAAACCGGACTCTGCAGCGGGGTTGAGGAATGTTCATTTCCTGGACAAGAGAAGATTATTTTTGAAGGTTTATCATTAGAATGCGATAACACTCTAGGGCAGCTCACCTTGGTGTATGTATGCTCAAACACAACTCTGCTTTGTATATATCCCACCTCTGGCAGGCTTGAGCAATATTGGGAACTCTGGGTTAGGGTGACCCTATGTGGTCTCACACAATACTGAGATTATCTTAAGCAATAAATTTAGAGTTGGTTTCTGCTCCCACACTTGCCTTTCTAGTTTGAATAGAGCCTGCATCTATTTGTAGGATTTCATGGAACACCAGAAGCAGATCGAACAGCATCAACGCATGGAAAAGGAAATGTTGGAGAAAGAACGCCTAAACCAGATCAAAAATAAAACCAGGGATGAACAAAGTAAGTGAAAGCTATGCTCTATGTGTGTATGTGCGTGCGTGCGTGTGTGCGTGCATGCGTGCGTGCGTGAGCGAGCCTGTGTCACAGTGTGTGTGCATACAAGTACAATAATGTGTGTACCGGTTTACTATAGATGTTTATGTCTACCAATTAACCATCCTGAACCCATTAACGGTGACACAATCATATTGGTTTCACTTATCAGTGATAATAGAGAAACAATAGTTCATAGACATTGCTGGACACTGCAGGATAAGAATTAATGCATTAAATGTTTGTGGGAAGAATGTGGAGCTGGATGGTCACTGTCTGTACTGAAAGTTGTGTTATGGTTGTATAAGTACAGCTCAGAAATAACTTAACATGTTTCCAAAACAAAATACAACATACTGTTGAAAGTGTTCGAAATCAGAATTTTTCCCAAGTGAAATGTGCTTGGTTTTAACCCTTTCACTGATGAATTCCCCATACCTCATTTTCAAGACCACCATACAGGAAAACTGTTGACTATTTTGAAATTAATTTGACTGACTGGAAGCCATTGCTGCTTTAGGCAGCAATGGCTTCCAGTCCAATTAATTTCAAAATATTCAACAGGATAAGTTGTATATCTTAAAGAATGTACTTTTTCAGTGATTTGTCGGTGAAAGTGTAAATAAATTAGCTTGAAAATGCTTACATTTGATGCAAATCGGTGAAGACATATCTTTTCGTTTTATGACCTGTACGTTAGAAGTACATAACATCATAATGATTGAATTTCAAACCCAGTAATGCGGCTTAGCCCTTTAACCCTCAAATTTGTTGAAAATTTCAATTTTCGCATAGATAATGTCCATTTGGAGACCAAGAGAAGCATATTTTTGAAAAATTACCACTGGAATGACTGGCTCGGTGTTCGAGCCAGTTATTCCAATGGTAATGTTTAAAAAATATGCTTCTCTTCGTCTGCAAATCAACATGCTGAAGCGGTTTTTGGCCTATATGAGTGTTAAAGGATTGTAATGTATCAAAGAATTAAAAGGTTGTTTAGCTTAGTGAATGTACTAGCCATGACCAAGCCAGGCATTTAATTCAGGAGTAATATTGCAGTCTTCTAACGGTCATTCCTTAAAACAATGGCCCTTTCCAGTTTATTCATCCATCTTATGAACATCATAATCAACTGTGTGATGTGTAGGATGATGTCATAATCAATGACGTAGATAACTACATCACGAAAGCATAATTGGTGACAGACTATGCATGGTTGTGCGATTTGTTTGTCTACTATTTAATATACATGCTATTGAATATTTTGAAACTAATTTGTCTGTGTGCTGTTGCTGCCTATGGCAGCAACGGCATCCAGTCAATTTAGTTTCAAAATATTCAACAGCTTACTTGTATAATTTTCTGGAAATTGGTAGTCAGGGGGAGCAACACTATTGAGGTGTGGGTGGAGCTTAGCTATAAATGAGCGGGTCATAGCTAAAACTGGATAGGTCCATCGCAATTTCTTTAAATTGAAATAATTTAATATTTCCTCGACTGTGTGCATCATGCATACATTCAGTAGAGCTCATGAACAAGTTAACGTGCAGACAAATCAAAAATAGTTAATAACAAATGTTCTGTTAAATATTTGGAACATAATAGGCCTTTCCGCTTTTAGCCCATCTCAATCCAAGCTCCACCCATACCACGTCCGTGTTGGGATTGATCGATCCCTGAACTCCCTGCCTATCAATTTCTAGAGACCTATGCACGTAAGCTCTTAAATATTTTGAAACTAATTTGACTGGGTGCTAGGCAGCAACAGTGTCCAGTCAAATTAGTTTCAAAATATTCAGAATATTCGACAACCTGTTTATTAAATAGTAAAGACATACAATTTGTACAATGTGTCAAACTATTATGAGTTGAAGACGGACCAAATAGAATCATTTATGACATAATAATTATGATGTCAGCATACACATCAGTTAGTTGGTTATGACGTCATATGATCGAGGGGTAAACTTGGAACGGTAAATTTGTTATTTGGAAGACATTTGTGCCTTAGTATCTGTGCTAATCCAGTTATCTTCAAAATATTCAACAGTACATTTTATTTTGTTTATTTGACTAATGCAGTGCTTGTGTTTTCAGGCGCTATAGCATCATCAGAAGTGAAACAGAGGTTACAGGAGTTTGTGTTGAACAAGAAAATACGAGGTCCTGGCCCTGGCAAGATGTCACCTCCGCAATACAGGCATTGGTACGTACATATGTTAGGACTCTATCTTGTATCTATTCCAAAATCACTTCATATGGTTACAGGCATTTTTGGAACAATGTTGTTGTAAGCAGATTTTAATAATGTTGGTCATTTCAAAAATATACATACGCCTTTCTTCTACTGATACTGTAGCAATGAAGAATATAAATTCTTAACCCTTACCACTCTGATGGCAATGTTCTAGCTTTTGTTGTCAATAGCTAATAAACTGGTGTACATTTTTCAACAATTTTGTGGGATGGTGTTGCTGTCTACAACATCTTCCACCACATTTGTTGAAAAATGAACACCAGATTGTCTTAATTTAATTTGAAATTTTTTAATTTTACATCGGAGTGGTAAGGGTCTTATATTTTGATGGATCTCTAAAGCTTACTCAGTCTTGTTGGTTTTCCAGGCGTATTTCTTGTATATCACCGACCCTGCACACATTCTCGTGATAAATAATGATGTCGTAATCTATCCCAATTCATTATTTAACCTCCTGTTTGGTTTTACAAGGATATCACCAGTCCACCCTGCCATGAAATTTTTAAATTGTTACTCCTCTGTTATTGATGAATAGGTCTCGAAAAAAACTTGTGGATGATACTCAAGGAGTAATTGTTGACATTATACTGGAGCCTGATTTTCGAGGTTATTTTTAGAAGAGCACCCCATCAGTAAAGTTAAAATCACACCTCTATTATGTATTAACTCTTACCACTCTGGTGTTAAACCTGTAAATTTTCGATTTAAATTTAAAGACGAACGCAGTTGTTCATTTTTCAACAAATTTGGTGGGAGATGGTGCTGTCGTAGACAGCAACATCTTCCACTAAAATTGTTAGACAGTGTACAGCAGTTTCTTTGATATTAACAATAAAAGTTATAAAATTGACCCCAGATTGGTACGAGTTAAGAGAATGGAAAAGGGAGATAACAAATGATGTTTATTGGTAATCTCATACCATATTAAATCAACTAACATCGGTAAAAATGGAAATGAATTGTGATTATTTGCGCAAAGGCATTTACTAAATCTAGGATCGCTTAACTTGAAGACAATTAGTGACCAAGCGGTGCTTCTCACTCCACCGTGTGCCATGTGTATGTACAGGAATACCTTATAGTAGGGCTGCGCGGTTTGGCTTACAGCCATATCGGTTTCGATATGACTTTTCATATCGGTTTTAACCAAATATCGGTTTTATGGACATGAAACAAAAAATTTAAATGATAAAAATAGCACGAAAACAGAACGTATTTTCACGCCCTGATACATTCGTAACGATTTACGCGTTTAAAGCTTAATATACCTTATAATAGCCATCATCGCGGGAGTGAAATTATTAATTAGACCGTATTACGCACAGTTAAATAAACATCTATTTTGTCAAAATTAATCATAAATCAGCAAAACAGGTTGCGAAAAGACGTAAATCACGTGATTGTAATTAATTATGATGTAATTATCTCCCTTTCTTCTTTCATTTCCAATTCGGCCAGAGGACGAAATCATGCCTTGAAGAAAATATTAACTGTAATATTGCGAACGCGAATTTCATAAGTTAATATGATATTGTGTATAGAAGATAACGTTTTAAAAACGGTTTGAGTAATAATTTTATTTAAAATTATATCCTAATCAGCAAAATGTATTCAGCATTATATTTATTGGCGAGATTTTTATGCATTCGGGCGATTTAGTTTTGGGACGACTTTGCATTATGTTAATTGGCCGATGACGTAAATAAAATGGATGCCGTTGTTTAGAAATGTTTTCCCCGATACAAATTTCAATGACAAATTCCTGCCTTAGTATTGTGTTTTATATTGCAAATTTATCTGAGACTACCAGAGAAAATCCAAGTGGATATTTATTTAATTAATTCGCTGCTTGATTTCTCGGCGCACAGCGAGTTACATGGAGTTACACAATATGCGCAATTGGGGCCACGTTCAATTATTAGTTTCCCCGAACGTAACTTAATGGAAAGTATGGCCATTATTATTCATTACGCTTTTCATGCTTGTTAGTATCTTTTATTTTTAACAATCCTGATACGAAAAACCGAAAATATGTTCATATTCGGTTTTTCGATATTTATTTTTTATAATCGGTTATGAAACCGTCAGTGCAGGATATCGGTTTTAAATATGGTATCGGTATATCGCGCAGCCCTACCTTATAGGCCTACCTGAATATAACGAAAGCGCACCTGAATATAGTTTTGTAAGTGGTATGAATAGTATTCGCTATAAGCGCCTATGTAGAGCGATTAACTCGCTACTGCTAATTCACTATTGATCCTTTTGAAAACATTATATTTGAAAGTCACTTTTTCTGGTGGAAGCAACTAGTTTCGCTCAAAATGATTTCAAAATACACAGGTGGTTTACAAGGTCACAATATGATGCCTACTGAATATTTTGACATTTGTGTGACTGAATGTAGACCCTGTCTCTGGAAACAATGGTTTTCAGTCAAATTGTTTTAAAACTGGGCAGTATTTTACGTGTAGGACGCAGTGGCTAACCAGTTTAGCGCGAATATAACTGGGCTTATATGATCAGCTATAGCGAGTATTATTCGCTCAGCATACACCAGAGTGCATCGGTCCAACTTCGTCACTAATTGGTTCCTGCCAGAATGCCATAAATGGTATTTAGCTGCTTTTTTCTAATTATTCTGATTGATTTCTGTTTGTACTGGTGGGTATAGGTTGATTATTAGTCCCCTACTGGTAAAACCGTATTGCTTCAAGGTATTCAACTGAGAATCGGTACAATGCTGTGTTATGAGAAGTTACAGACCAAGTTCGAGTTTCAGTCGTATGTGTCAATTTTTGATGGAGTTATGCCCCCTTTCGCACTCCTTCAAGATATCTAAGCAAAAATCAGTACATCGCTTTAGTATAAGGAGTTACAGAGCAAGTTCGAGTTTCAGACATTTTCGTAAATTTTTCATGGAGTTATATTCCCCCTTCGACTTATGAAATACGAAAAATATTAGTTTTTCACACTTTTTCATAGTCTTTCAAGGTATTATACTGAGAATTGGTACATTGCTTTGGTATGAGAAGTTAGAGACCAAGTTTGAGTTTCAGGCGTATGCGTCAATTTTGTATGGAGTTAATGCCCTATTTCGACTTAAGAAATACAAAAAATATTGCTTCCCGCACTTTTTTCCCACTCCTTCAAGATATTTAAGGGAAAATCGGTACATCGCTTTAGTATAAGGAGTTACAGAGCAAGTTCTAGTTTCAGAAATTTGTGTATGTTTTCATAGAGTTATGCCCCCTTTCGACTTATGAAATACGAAAAATATTAGTTTTCTGCACTTTTTCTCGCAGTCTTCAAGATATTCAACTGAGAATTGGTACGTTGCTTTGTTGCTAGAATTTACAGACCAAGTTAGAGTTTCAGGCATTTGCGTCAATTTTTGATGGAGTTATGTCCCCTTTCGACTTATGAAATGCAAACATATCAGCTTTCAAGACTTTTTCATTCACCTTCACCATATATAACTGAAACACGGTTTATTGCCTTGTTATGAGAGGTTACAGATCAAGTTCGGGTTTCAGCTGCTTCTGTCAATTTTTAAAGGAGTTTTTGACTGTCAATCTCTAAAGATTTATATCACGAGGTAGGGGACATGTATTGCAAAGCAATACTTACAGAATGCTTAGTTATATAAGGCTGTCATTCAAGAGCATATGTTAGTTCCCTCTTCCTTTCCTTTAACTGATCCTGATAAGACTTGAGTGGGCTATTATAGGCATAATTATCAACATCTTAGCAATGCCTGATTGTAGATTCACTCACTTGTGAGTTTTATAAATGAACCCCTCTCCTAATTTAAAAATTTTTGTACATGTTGCTGAAATGGGCCTGATCTTAGCTCGTACAGGCTTTTTCTTGTTTTTTTGTAGGTCGATGCATGGGTCTGTTGATCAGACAGGCTCTCCTCAAAGTGGCTTATCACCACCATATGGACCAGGTGTATTACAAAATTATGAGGATGACTTTCCCCTACGAAAGACAGGTATGTCTTCAAGAATTAGATGTGCTACAGGCCTGCATTAAGAATGATGTGCCTGCAGGCCTGTGTTGTGAATGTTATGTACCAGCAGACCTATGACAAGAATGTCATGTGCCTGCAAGCTTGTGTTGTGCATGCTATGTGCCTGAAAGCCTGTGTTAAGAATGTCATGTGCCTGCAGGCATGTGTTGCGATTGCTATGTGCCTGCAGACCTTTGTTAGGAATGCTATGCACGATATCCTCTTTAACTATTTAATGGTCCTGGTTTTTTAAAGATAAGTACAATTCTTGCTTATTGATTGTCCATTTGCAAGTCGAAAGATGGCCATTGAAAATTTATTTCTACAATGACGAGCTCGATTATCGAGCCAGTCATTCCAGTGATAACTTTTCAAAAATAGTCCTTTTTTTCCCTGCAGTAGAACATTGCTAAGAGATCATTAAAGACTTAAATAGGCATATGATGAATGACTAGAAGTTTAAAATTACAACACTAATTTGCATATCAATGCATGATCGTTATAAGTACTCAATAATGTTTTCATTATAACAGTTACTGAATTGTGAATTTTGACTAATATTTTAGAATTTTCTTTTCGTAATTGCACGAACTTGTAAATTATAAAGTAATTCTAACATCACATTAATTACATAGTAGTTTATTACTATTGTTTTTGAGAGGGGTATGAACATGTTTGTTTACTAATACATTATTATCGTATCTAAATTTCAATGCTTACTCAAATTGACCCATTAACCTTCAAATGTGTTCAAAAAATCTCTATCTTCTTAATAGAAAATGCCCATTTTTAGAAAATGAATTAAAAAAAAAATTTATCACTGGAATGGCTGCCTCTGTTATAGAGCCAGTCATTCCAGAGATAAAATTTAAAATAAAGCCCTCTTGCTCCTCAAATGGACAATTCTTATAACCAGTACAGAAGCGGTTTTTGGCTGACTTGAGTGTCAATGGGTTAACAAGATGTAAGTCTCTCTGCATTAAAAATAATCCTATGAATATTTCTTGTACTCCTATCTGAGTTAATGTTTGGAGAAATTTTATACAATTAAACCTATCTATGCGGTTATCGAGCCAGTCAATCCAGCGGTACATTTTGGAATAAATTGTCTTTTGCCTCTAAATGGTCATTTCGCAAGAACATTGCAGTCTGCTTTTTAACTGACTGGACCAATAAAGGCTTAATTAACCCTTGCCACTCTGATGTCAATATTCTTTTTTTTTGCTAAGTTAAAAGCAAGGAAGCTGTGTAACATTGTACATTTTTCAACAATTTTGGTGGACGATGTTCATCTTGCTCCAAATTTCTTTAAAAATGAACATCAGTTCATCTTTTAATTTTATTTGAAGTTTTTTAACTTTAACGTTAGAAATGTTTGGTGTATTTGATTAAACATCCCAGTACATCTCAGACTGTTAAACATCAGATATTAACCCTTTAATGATCGAATTTCATTAAGAAGATCATAATATTCACTCATTCAATGTCCATTTGCCCCAATGTCCATTTTCTAGGCGAGAAAAAACTACTTTTGAAAATTTACAACTGAAATGACTGGCTCGATAATCGAGCCAGTCATTTCAGTTGTAAATTTTCAAAAGTAGTTTTTTCTCGCCTAGAAAATGGACACTGCAAAAGCCGATTTTGACCGGCTTGACCATTAAAGGGTTAAAATAGCAACAGGCTACAAGCACACAAGGGATATCATGATTACATGGCTAAGCCAAATGTGAAGAAAATAACACAGCAGTGAATGAACTATTAAAGATCACAATAAAAATAAAATCACCGAAAATAAGTCTACGATATCTTTTATATTTTAAGAAGTGGACAGATTTTCATAAACACT
Source organism: Chaetoderma sp. LZ-2023a (assembly GCA_034401795.1). NCBI lineage: Eukaryota > Metazoa > Mollusca > Caudofoveata > Chaetodermatida > Chaetodermatidae > Chaetoderma > Chaetoderma sp. LZ-2023a. The sequence goes on from CM067365.1 coordinate 42,720,686, forward strand.
ATCACTTAAAATTTTGGTTAATGTCATGAGTTTTGATACGCCATACAATGGACCATTCCAGTTTTAGCCATGCCGCGTCCATCTCTATCTTAGAAGCTCCATCCACACCTTCTCAGTGTTGGGATTGATTGATCTCTGAACTCCCTGACTATCAATTCCCCAGAAAAAGATACAGGTAAGCTGTTAAATATTTTGAAACTAATTTGACTGGGCCGGCACTGTTGTCCAGTAAAATTAGTTTCAAAATATTTAATTTGATGATGTCTGAATGACCTGTTTTGAGATATCAATCATTAACGGCAAAATATTATTCAGGCGATGACATCATACCACAACACTTAGTCATGTGACGATGTCATACCACAACACTTAGTCATGTGATGATGTCATACCACAACACTTAGTCATGTGATGACATCATACCACAACACTTAGTCATGTGATGACGTCATATCACAACACTTAGTCATGTGATGATGTCATACCACAACACTTAGTCATGTGGTTACGTCATACCACAACACTTAGTCATGTGATGACATCATACCACAACACTTAGTCATGTGATGACATCATACCACAACACTTAGTCATGTGATGATGTCATACCACAACACTTAGTCATGTGATGACATCATACCACAACACTTAGTCATGTGATGATGTCATATCACAACACTTAGTCATGTGATGACGTCAAATCACAACACTTAGTCATGTGATGATGTCATATCACAACACTTAGTCATGTGATGATGTCATACCACAACACTTAGTCATGTGATGATGTTATATCACAACACTTAGTCATGTGATGATGTCATACCACAACACTTAGTCATGTGATGACGTCATATCACAACACTTAGTCATGTGATGACGCCATACCACAACACTTAGTCATGTGATGACGTCATATCACAACACTTAGTCGTGATGACGTCATATCACAAGACTTAGTCATGTGATGACGTCATATCACAACACTTAGTCATGTGATGATGTCATGTCACAACACTTAGTCATGTGATGATGTCATATCACAACACTTAGTCATGTGATGACGTCATATCACAACACTTAGTCATGTGATGACGTCATATCACAACACTTAGTCATGTGATGACGTCATATCACAACACTTAGTCATGTGATGATGTCATATCACAACACTTAGTCATGTGATGATGTTATACCACAACACTTAGTCATGTGATGACGTCATATCACAACACTTAGTCCACAAGACTTAGTCATGTGATGATGTCACATCACAACACTTAGTCATGTGATGACGTCATATCACAACACTTAGTCATGTGATGATGTCATATCACAACACTTAGTCATGTGATGACATCACATCACAACACTTAGTCATGTGATGACGTCATATCACAACACTTAGTCATGTGATGATGTCATATCACAACACTTAGTCATGTGATGACGCCATAGGGTTCGCACAAAAATGAATAGTGCTTGAATATTGCCCCTTGCCTTGAAAAGTGCTTGAATTTTGTGTCAACCTTGAAAAGTACTTGAAAACGCATGAGCTGCCTTGAAAAGTGCTTGAATTTGACAAAAATGATGCACCCCCTATGGTTAACCGCGAATCACCGAAAAAAACAGTCTTGGCGTGATTAAATACTTTCCTTATAAATATATTTTAAGACCAAATTTATGTACCAAACAACAAGGACGGGAGAAAATGCGCATCAATTTTGTAACGCCGATCAACATTAAATGATCCAAATTGAATTATTACGAACGACAATATAGTCGGCTTCTTAAGTTGGCGAGCCAGCGGTTCTTGCGATGGGAGGCATCATGTTCTCGCGAGATATACGCTAATGGGAGTTTATCAAACGGGTACCCATTTTTTAAAATCAGTATAATAATCAGTTCCTATCGCGCAATGATAATACATGGATATTCCCGAGTTCCGAGTCCCCGATTCCAGAATATTTATATCCGAGTACTCGCTCTAAAATAAACTCTTCAATTGGAGGCGAATCACGTGATTTGTATTTTTTCGTGGCGCCATTTTATATCAAATTGTGGATTAATTTTGATGTGATAAACGAGCTTTATTAAAGGATACGCAATATTTAGGCGCTCAAATCAAATAATTTCACTTCCCCGGTGATGTTTTGAGGTATACATTAAACATAGGCGTAGGCGGTGGGAATTTTTACGGGAGAAATTACGTTGAATTTCCGTGGTATCAATTTTAGAAAACTTTTGGGAAAACTGTAATATAAGCCCACCCCCTTTCTCAGAGATGTTTGGTTGGAAATTGAACACCTCTTTTGTAAACTCAAGGAGATCGATCATTTGCTTCAAATTTTGTTGTTCGGAATGGGAAAATAGTCCTTGAAAATGATATATATTGTCCTTGAAAAGTGCTTAAATAGTGCTTGAATTTGATTTTCCCAAACCTGTACGAACCCTGAGTCATGTGATGACGTCATATCACAACACTTAGTCATGTGATGACGTCATACCACAACACTTAGTCATGTGATGATGCCATACCACAACACTTAGTCATGTGATGACGTCATATCACCACACTTAGTCATGTGATGACATCATATCACAAGACTTAGTCATGTGATGACGCCATACCACAACACAACACTTAGTCATGTGATGATGTCATACCACAACACTTAGTCATGCGATGACGCCATACCACAACACTTAGTCATGTGATGACGTCATATCACAAGACTTAGTCATGTGATGACGTCATATCACAAGACTTAGTCATGTGATGATGTCACATCACAACACTTAGTCATGTGATGACGTCATATCACAACACTTAGTCATGTGATGAGTCATGTGATGAGTCATGTGATGATGTCATATCACAACACTTAGTCATGTGATGACGTCACATCACAACACTTAGTCATGTGATGACGTCATATCACAACACTTAGTCATGTGATGAGTCATGTGATGATGTCAGATCACAACACTTAGTCATGTGATGATGTCATATCACAACACTTAGTCATGTGATGATGTAGTCATGTGATGACGTCACTCCATGATTCTTATCACAAATTAAAGAAAATTGTATTCTGTGACAAAATTTTATATTAAGGAATTGGATTTGTGAACATTAACATACAATTGGAAAGAATATTTTCATTAGAATTATATTATGTAATGTAATATGGACATTTTAAACAAATTAATGCTGTCTCTTATTTTGAATCTGATGATGGTTACATACTGCGCACTAGCAAGCGTGCATACACCAATTGTAATGTAGGCGGCACTATTAGTAAGGTTAAATCTTGACCACCTGATTAACAGATGGACAGACAGACGGACTGACTGACTTATGCTAGTTATTAGTCACAACTAAAGATTTGTGACAACGCCAATGTGACAATAGTTGAACATTTAAAGGTCAAGCTGACCAAACTGGCTTCTTCGGTTGTCTTCAAGTTGATAAACGCCCATTTGTAGGCCAAGAGAAGGATATTGTTAAAATTTACAACTTGAATGATTGGCCTGAATGATAACTCATTTATTATACCCCGTGAAGCGGGATATATAGTAATCGCTTTGTCCATATGTGCGTCCGTCCATGTATGCGTCCATCTTTGATTTTTGGTCCGAACCCAAATTGTCACCCAAACTTGGAGGAGTATATTGATGTATCATACCCTAAAGATGTGTCATCTATCAAAACTAGGTCAGTGCGATCACTGACCATCTTAGATTATTTTTGTTCATGCTGTGTTTTCAAGATTTTTTTGTGTACAGTAACCAAACTTGGTACAAAAAATGTATATGGATGCATTGTAGGTTATTGTTGTCAGTCAACCTGACCGACTTTTCACGGTTCACTGTGCATGATAGACAATTCTTGACTGGGCTTTAGTTTGAGACTTTTGTGTACATTAACCAATCTTGGTATATGGATGCATTCTACTTTTAACTAGTATCAATTCATGGTTCACTCAACTTCAAGATTAATTGCATGTGTTCAGTGAAAGGTGGGGTTCAGTGGAAGGGAGACGGGTATCCTTTATGATGCAATGCATCACTAAAACTAGTTGAGCTATTCATTCCAGTGATAACTTTAAAAAAAGTCTTATTGCCTTGCGAATGGTAATTTCTCAAGACCACTGCAGAAGTAATTTTTGGCCGGGCTAACCAGTAAACATAGGATACATGATTATACGCTAAGAGTTTTAGTAACCTTGCAATTACTAATAAAGATTTTTAGAAACATTAAATATGATTGATTACCTAACAGTTTAGACCTTTCTGCATTTAATAATTAAAATTACTGTTCAATGACACAAATAAAATAGGCTTTAGAGTTATATTAATAGTCACAATTTGTTAATGTTAACAAGTTAACCCTTTACTGGCCGTGCCGGCCAAAACCGGCCGCTGAAGTGGTCCTGCTGAATGGATATTTGCAGGGCAAGAGAAGACTAATTTTGAAAATTTACCACTGGAATGACTGGCTCGGTTACCGAGCCAGTCATTCCAGTAGTAAATTTTCAAAAATATTCTTCTCTTGTGCTGCAAATGGACATTCAAAATTTGACGATTAAAGGTTTAATTAAATAGTAATACACACATGCTTGTCCATGTTATATTACATGTAGCATAAGATCACTAGACTAATCTTAGTCAATTAATTTATTTTCTAGTTTTAAGAATTTATTTTTTATTTCATGCAAGGTTATCTGAATAAATGAGAATTTAGTGTGTGTACATGTACATGCCCAATCATTCATAACCACCTCATTTTCCCCCATCATGTGTTGTCCGCATCCCTTCATCCTCCACCTTCTTTCTGTGGTGCTCTTCTGCAGTGCTAATGTTTCTTTGCCTTTCAGCATCGGAACCTAACATACTAAAGGTCCGATCAGCGCTCAAACAGAAAGTGTTGGAGCGACGGATCATACAGTCCCCGATGATGCGTCGCCGGGAAAACATCAAAGGGGTTTTGCCGTTGAAGCGAAAGCCACCACTGTCTAGTATGTACTGTTTTAAATTTCTTTTTGCTTCGCGGGGCTTCAATTTAAACGATTTCATAATTTTTCTTTTTAGAATCGTTCTTAAAATGGGTCACTCTTGTTTCAGAGAATTTTTTTCTAAAACAAATCAAGGTGCTTTGCTTCCCATGATCTGTCCTAAATGTAATTTTTGATTTAGGGGTCTTTCTCCGGAGCTTTTTTAAAACATGTGATCTGATGGGTTGGTGAAGGATGATGGCGAGGCGGTTTTCTTAAAATATACAATGTCTGAGGACAATTTTAGAATGTCACCATGTATATATTTTTTTGTTCTTTAGAAATTTCTTTAAAACTGTTTTATAAACAAGTCATTACATGTATGTTTGATTTTATTGTACGTGTGTTTCTACTTGGTCTCTGAGTAATTTCCTAAAAGAAGTAAGATCTTGGCTTATGGTAGTACAGGGTCTTCCTTGTAATAATTAAAAATGGTTGTTTCCTGGAAAATGTTTTTACAAAACTGTCTTAACACTTTCAAAATCAAAATAACATGTTTTCTGGTAAAGGGGAACAGATAAAAGTCATACACTATACAGGCTGTGTATAAAGTATATAAGTGAATACGTTACCAATTTGTAACTGGCATCCATACTTGACTCGTTAACCCTTTAACCCTTTAACCCTCAAATCGGCCAAAAAACGGCTTCTGCAGTGGCCTTGAGAAATGTCCATTTGCAGACCAAGAGAAGACTATTTTTGAAAATTTACCACTGGAACGACTGGCTCGGTAACCGAGCCAGTCATTCCAGTGGTAAGTTTTCAAAAATAGTCTTCTTGGTCTGCAAATGGACATTTTGAATGACAAAATTGATATTTTTCTTGGAAAAATTTGAGGGTTAAAGGGTGAAGACAGTGTTTGAGTAAATAAGATATTAGAATTTTTAAGACTAAGTTAACTTAAGTTCTCTTTACTTAATTATACTGTGTTATAATGGTTTGTAATGCCTGATTCTACTAAACAATTGCTTAACCAGTATTTCTGTGCTATAATAGCTTGTTCTTGCATCTTATCTTTGTAGTGTTGTGTGTCGATACTAACACTTTAGTTTGTATAAGTTGCTTCATTATCTGCCCCCACTGTGAAGTGATAAAGATAGCGTACTCCGCTCATGTACTGGGGGGTCATTCAATCAATTCCCAATTTAGTTTCAGGAGACTAAATATAATAAATTATATATCTGGCCTCAATTATATTTGTAACTTAGTTACTTCATTCATGACATAATTCATTATGAGCCTAGTTGATTATGAAGTCAGATGATTGACTGAGAAACTGGAATGCTCCATTAAGAATAAACAGCATCCATTTGTGTGTGTGTCCGGCTGAGTTTGTTTACTGGATAACAGTTTAATAATCAAGTCTGTTAAAACTGTCCTGCAGAGTGGTCCTGAAAAGCGTCCTGTTTGCAGCCAAGAGAGTACGATTTTTTATTATACGCCACTTGAATGCTAGGCATGATGACTGAGCCCATCAATCCAAATTTTAAATTATCAAAAATAGTCTTCTTGGTTTAAGATAGAAAGGCTTTCATGGATTTGGATCAAATTTGTTATATCATTACTTTGGTAAGTGCTCTATTGGGATTGCATTTCGGAAAAGATTATTTGCCACAGTTATCTCCAGGAGAAACTTAAGTTATTTAACTCAGTAATGGTCAAGATTGGTTGAGAACATTTTCAGTTTCGCTTACTGAATGGCCATTTGCAGGCCAAGAGAAGACTGTTTTTGAAAATTTATCACTTGAATGAGTGGCTCGGTTATTGAGCCAGTCATTCCAGTAGCAAATTTTCAGCACTACTCAGGACCACTCCAGAGGCTGGTTTTGGCTGTCATGACCATGACCATCAAAGGGTTAACAAATGTTAGAATTGATAAATTTGTTAACCCGTTAATCCCCAAATATGTTCAAGAGACTTCAAATTTTCTGAATTAAAAATATGCATTTCCAGACCAACTGAAGATTATTTTTTTACAAATAAACCACTGGAATGACTCCCTGTTATCGAGCCAGTCATTGCAGGGGTACATTTTCAAAAATAGCCTGTTGGTCGCCAAATGAAACTTTATAACCAGGCCATTTGACCAGTTGTGGTGTTACAGGGTTAAAATGTACTAAAGATTAATTAACCTTTCCAGAGTACCCACCCATCATATGACGTCATAATGAACTGCGTGTTGTGTACAATGACATCATAATGAATGACGTCATGAATGACGTCGATAAGTACGTCACGAACGCATATTTGATGACGGTCTATGGGCTGTTGTACAAATTGTTTGCTTTTGCTATTTAATAAATATTCTGTTGAATATTTTGAAACTAATTTGACTGGGCGCTGTTGCTGCCTATGGCAGCAACAGCGCCCAGTCTAATTAGTTACAAAATATTCAACAGCTTCCCTGTGTAGTTTTCAGGAAATTGCTAGCTAGGGCATTCGGGGATCGATAAATCCAAACACGGCGAGGTGTGGGTGGAGCTTAGCTAGTGATGGGCGGGGCTTAGCTAGTGATGGGCGGGGCTTAGCTAGTGATGGGCGGGGCATAACTAAAAATGGAAAGGTCCATTAACCGTTTCACCTGTTAGATAACTGTGTCTTGATTATAAGATAGCTATAGTATACAGAAACCTGTTGAATATTTTGAAACTCATTTGACTGGAACCTGTTGCTGCCATAGATATAGTTAGCGTAATTTGCACAAATGCTACAAAAATTCCCTTTCGAAATAATAACTTGACTAGAAAGAGTATTTTTACCATTCTTCATGTAAATCCTTATAGTACCACCTATTGCTAAGAACACCTGTTTCTCTCTGACAGGGTAACAAATCACTCGGATGTGTCCTTCAATCATGCACTCATTCCCAGCCCCTCATTGAGTGGGAGACTTAAGAATAGACACAAGCACACGGACGCTTCAAGCACCACATTGAGCAAGGGTTTTAAGAATAGATGTTCAATAACACCTGCACTAAAGACCGAGTATATCTTGCAGCCAATAGATTGCGGTTCTCGAAGACTGCTCGTCAAAAATTTAACCACCTGTCTTAAAGAACCGCAATCATTTGTCTCTAAAGTGCATAATGTATAGCAAGTTATGGATATTAAGAAACCACCTGTTTAACGTGACAAGTTCTTTGTGCTCAGTAAGGTGGCCACCAAAGACAGGGCTTGCTGCAGATTTACAATTTGACACCACTAGTTACTGATTCTGAAAATAACTTCCGCTAACAACCGCGGTTTTGCTTCTGCAAAGTAGTCTCATAAAATTCCAGGAATTCACCAACATCATAAGGACATCATCTAGTGAGAAAGGATGGCTGACTGTTATCACCCTGCCAGCGAACCACAGAAATAATGGCATAGTTTTTACGCATCAGGAGTGCCTTATTTGTGTCTAATTTAGAATGTCAGGAATTCCGAATCTCAAAATAATTTTGACTAATTACTGCTGTTTGTTTGCCCCGTGGCTTAGAAAATGGTCTTGTCATGGTGGAGAGAGATAGGGTTCATTTTCTAGTCTAATTAATGTAACGGTTACTATAGACATTCTATGTTGCCACTTACTGAACCAATTCTATTACCAGTACATTACAATACCCGTAATAAATCTTTAGGACGGTTTATGGGATCATAATCCACCATTCTCTACCTGTAGAATCTTGACATGTATCTGAAAAGTCCCAGGCCAGTTATATCAATGGCTTGAATTTAACCAGATGAGCCAATTCATGAATCCATCTCCTTACTCAATTGTATGATGTCATAATCAACTACATGACGTGTAGGCTGACATCATAATTATGACATCATGAATGATGCCAAATAGTCCATCTTTAACGTTTAAAGGACAATTCCGGGATTGGTAAAAGTGTACTTTATTTGAAAGATTATATGACTAACATATTGGATCCTAAATAAAAACAATAGACAAATAATATAAGTAATTATACCATCATAAACATGGGATTATCTTATCTCCCGGGTGGCGCCATTTTCTTGCAACGAGAACGAGATTTCACGAGATCCTGACATCATCCCCGCACCAACGCTATCTTTGCCGAGCACGAAGGCTGTACAGTAAATATGTATAAGCATGGAGGTCTAACGTGTGCTAATTTGTAATCGTTATGATATTGCCCAGTTAAGCTAGTAAGTTTTTCAAGTAATGCTGGTATCCGCAGTCGGTGGGGAGTTGTTAACCCCTAGACCGCTGAAGCATAGATTCCATTTTCTCTATCCTATCAGTATGTGTTCATTTTGCTAACAATGCTGCTGTAAGGCATTGCTGTGCACGACAGCAACACATTTCAGCAACATTTTTTTTTCAAAATGTACCCTGGCACTATCTCTGTAAGTAGGCTATTATGCATTTTATACCATGCGATCAGGGTTAAATGAAGTGGCACACTTGACACGTGCCTATTGTCAAATTATTCAACTGACTCAACATACCGTTATAGCGTATGTCTCAGGCAGTGTAAATATATATTCCAAGAAAACATATGATATGATAATATTGCCGGAACCACAACACCGATTGTAATAATTCTGATACCTACCAGTAGCTGCAAATCCGAAGATTTATCCAATGCTAGGGATGTTAGAATCGGCCTAATGGGTCAAAAGATACACTCTGCGGGAAAAACTAACCCAGCAAAATTTCAAACAATAATTTCAGGATGCGGTCTATCCATCATCCCATATCAGAATGGATATTACAGCTACAATGACAGAATTTACTGTGCCGAATCTTTACAATGTTATAACATAACGTGAAAAATTCCATCAAAATTGCTTAATTATTGAAATTACTACAGCTTGCCGGGCAATATGAAAATTCTCCGAATTTATGTCAAAATGTTAATTCATTTGGTGATATCTCTGAAAATATTCATGTCAGCAAAATTATAATTGGTCAGGCAAATAGCCATTTCTTTCAGCTGTAAGCACACTCCAATTTAATAACAATACGCAAAGATAGAGTCTGCGAGACAAAATTCATCTCGTGCTGTATTTTACCAAAAATAGGATAACAAATTCTCAGATCGTATCTTAGATGAATAATTTTTTCTGGATATATATATTCCAGTCTTTTGAACCTCTTGTCCGATGTTAACATCCATTATATCATATTAATCCCGAGGTCAGCACCTATTTAGAGATCCTAGAATCATTGGAATCGCTTTAGCGGCTCGTTTGCTATTATCATTTACGTTTACTGCCTTAAAATATATACCCGCATCTAATGGCCTCGCTCCTCGAGTCATAGCAATAGCGGTGGTGCGGGGCTGAAGTCGCGAGACGCGATAAAATGGCAGCGCCCAGATGTGCGAAAAATTGTCAATTTTACAGACTTTATCTTGCGATAGTTGGTTACGCTATTTTTATCTGGTTATTTTTCTGGTGCAATTTCATTAACCATGTAATAATCTTTCAAATAAAGCACACTTTTTATCATCCCAGAATTGTCCTTTAATAGTATGACACGTCGTGCAAATTGTATGTCTTTGCTATTTAATAAACATGCTGCTGAATATTTTGAAACTAATTTGACTAGGCGCTATTGCTGCCATAGATATTCAATAGCTTACCTGCATAGTGTTCTGGCAATTGATAGTCAGGGAGTTCAGAGAACGATTGATCCCAACCCAAGCATGGTGTGAGTGGAGCATAGATAGAGATGCGCGAGGCATAGCTAAAACTGAAAAGGTCCATTATCTAGCTGGCTTTTGACCAGTAAATTCCTCTAGCTAGCCCCAATAATTATACACTAGACTGTATTAAGCAATTCACCTTTATATAAGAAGTTTAGAACTGGTCTCATTAAAAAAATATTGCAAGTTGTGGCTGCCTACGCCTAAGGCAGCAACAGCAACAGCTTACTGCAACACTGTTTGAAGAAGGTAGATCCCATTACCTCTTGACTCTTTGAGGGCAGAACCTGTGATCTCTTGACTTGTTGAGGGTTGAACCCATTATCTTTTTGACTCTTTAAAGGTAGAACCCACAACCTCTTGAATCTGATGGCAGAACCCATTATCTCTTGACTTGTTGAGGAAGAACCCATTATCTCTATACTTGTTGAAGTAGAATCCAATTTCTCTTGACTTGTTGAAGTAGAACCCATTATGGAAGGACTCTGAGGGTAGAACCATTGTCTATTTACTCATTGAAGGTAGACCCTATTATCTCTTGGCTCTTTGAAGGCAAAAGACATTATCTCTTATCTCACTAAAGCTAGAACCCATTATGCCTTGACTCTTCGAGGGTAGATCCCATTATCTATTGAGTCATTGAAGGTAGAACCTATTATCTACTGACTAGCTGAAGGTAGCACCCATTATGTCTTGACGTGTTGAAGGTAGAACCGATTACCTCTTGACTCTTTGAACATAGAACACTTTAAACTCATTGAAGCTAGAACCTATTAATTCTTGACTCATTGAAGCTAGAACCCATTAATTCTTGACTGATGGTAGAATCTGTTACCTCTTGACTCTGAAGGTACAATCAATTATGTATTGGCACTTTGAATGCAAACCCCTTTTTCTCTGGGATGTCTGCCTTGCTAAGAATAGATTCCATTATCATTGAAAACTCAGAAGGCCATTGCTGAGTGACAGGATTTCATGACATTGGTAACCATCATTGAACGCTAAACACAATGGATACATGGCCAGCGAGATGTGGCTTATATGACTATATCATTAGAAAGTGTAATACATGGTCATTAAAGCAGACCTTTGCGCTATTTAGCCTCTGAATAACCAAGATTGATCAAGAAATCAAGCCAGTCATTCCAATACAAAATTTCAAAAATGGTTGTTTCTTTTCCTGTGAGTGGACAAAGACTACTTACTGTTGAGGCAAGTTTTGCCTGCCTCGGCCATTGAAGGCTAGGTGACTGAAATTTGTTATTCCCACATTCCATTCATGTTTCAGATAATACACAGTTGGTGTCACTGACAGCAACATGTCTCGGCAACAGTTTTTATCCCATCTGTCACTCAAGTGTATAACATCATAATCAAATACATCACCGGTTAGTTGATGTCACAATCAAAATGATGGAGGTCTATCACAATAGTGGTAATGGTCCATCGAGGTCTCTGAATTCTATGACTGATGAATCTACAATTTAATTACCATTCTATTGAATATTTTGAAACTAATTTGACTGGAAGATGTTGCTGCCATATGCAACAACATCCAGCCCAGAGGCAGATTTAGTTTCAAAATATTCAACGGCTTATCTGTATAATATAGTGAAATTTAGCTTCTAGGAATTCAGTTTCAAATCGATTCCAACATACCTACAGTATGGTTTGAGCTTAGTTAGAAATGTGCATAGCATAGCGAGAAATATCTATGTTTACTGCCATCTAGGTAGCATCAGGACATCTGTCTACCAGCATCCATCCGCCCACAAAAGACAGAGTCTTTTTACATGCAGGTTTTAATTGTTTTGTCTAATTTGCAATTTAGGATTTCTTTAAATTATATTTTAGTTGATTCGTCGCTTTGCAACAGCAGCCCTGATTCTGGTCCGAATTCGCCGCCGAGCAGCGCACAGACTCATAGTTCAACACTCCCTAATGGCAGCATTCCTTCTCTTCACTCAAAAGAGGTAAGATAGTCACTAGCATGACTAGTAATCACAGCCAGTATACACATTTTAACTATTTAACCCTTTCATTGACCCTGAATAAAGTCAATTCTTTGTGATATAAAATTTATTCTGTTGAATATTTTATAATTAATTTAACCTTTTAATGGTCATACCGGCCAAAACCAGCCTCTGCTATTGTCTTGTGGCATGTCCATTTGCAGGCCAAGAGAAGACTATTTTTGAAATTTTACCACTGGAATGACTGAGCCAGTCATTCCAGTGATAAATTTTCAAAAATAGTCCTCCTCTGGCCTGCAAATGGACGTTCAATAAGCAAATATTTGGATTTTCTTGACCAAATTTGACCAATAAAGGGTTAACTGGCCTAACTGACGTTGCCTTGTGGTGCCTTTGTTCGAGTCATCATCTTATAAGGGGAAGTAACTGTGTTTATTAGGTTAGCTCTGTGAGGAAGAGTTACTTTTCTTGAGCTAATATAAAAAAAAAATACAATTTTTTGTTAGACCGTTTTATTACGAAGTCGTCCAAAGTCATCCCCTGCCATTGTCTTGAGGAATGTTCAACTGCCGACCAAGAGAAGACAATTTTTGAAAATTCACCACTGGAATGAGTGGCTCAGTAACCGAGCATTTAATAAGCAAATATTTTGGTGTCCTTGACCAAATTTAACCATTAAAGGGTTGAATAAATTTGTAATGTGTGGGATAATATGAACTGAATAAAGTATATGTATTGAGCACTCCTCAGCACCATGCAGCCTCTCTGTCAGGTAATCTCTAAAGCACATTGCTAATAGCACCATCTTGAATTAACCCATTAATGCTCAGGGTTTGTGACGACCAAGAGAAGAGTATTTTTTAAATTTTACCATCGGAATGACTGACTCGTTTATCGAGCCAGTCATTTCAGAGGTAACATTTAAAAAATACTCTCCTCTGGCCTGCAAAAGTTCATTTCTCAAGACCACAGGCCAGTGCCCTTATTGACCAACTGTTTGATTTTATATAATGTTTTTGTTCATGTTTCAGCTATACAAAGCTGGCACTGCATACCCTGGTATGGAACTCAGCTTGTATACATCACCATCAATGCCAAATATATCACTCGGAAGACCACCAACATCCGGAACATCATCAGTGAGTATTACTGTCCACTTTCATGCCTGGAGAATACTATTTTTGAAAACGTAACTCTATAATGACTTGCTCGTTTATGGTTATAAATACTTTAATCATTTCACCGACAAATCCTTGAAAACGTATTTTCGTTATGATATAAAATGTATTCTGTTGAATATTTTGATAGTAATTTGGTTTCCAGTCAAATTAATTTCAAAATAGTCTACAGTTTTGGTCTGTTAGGGTTGAAAATTAGATAGGGGAATTCATCGATGAAAGGGTTAATCTTGTACTATTCTCCTGGCCGTGTAAATGGGCATTTCTGAGGTCCATTAGAGAAATCATTTTGCTCAGCTTAACAATGATGAGATTAACCATTTAACACTCAAGCTGGACAAATATGGCATCTGCAGACCAAGAGAAGACTTTTTGAAAATTTAACACTTCAATAATGATCTCGATAAACTAACCAGACATTCAAGTGGTAAATTTTCAAAACTAATCTCTGGTTCTGCAAAGGGAGATTTTCTATGAGAAAATTGTTTAGCAAATTTGAGAAATAAAGTATTAATACATGAATCTTTTGTTTTTAATTTTATTTACTACAGAGTTCAAGTACAGGCTCATCGGCATCTGAAGCAGAACTAAGGGCAATGGGTGCGGCCAGGTTTGGTCTGCCACTAACTGCACACATGCTGCCAGCTGCCATACCCTACTACCCTTCTTTATCAGGTAGCGTTTCACCTCATATCTTTGTATGTCACTAAGGTCCAGGGATCACGTAGTCCATTCACCCATAGAGGTGGTGTCCATTTCTAGCTGTGCCCCAACCATTTCTTCCTAAGCTCAGCCCATGCTTTGCCCGTGTTGGGAGCGATCAAAGTAATTATACAGGTACGCTGTGTAACATTTTGAAACTAATTTGAATGGGTGCTGAAATAGTAAATCTATCGAAGACATATAACTCCTGCACTTGACGGACACTTGACGGACTATTCCAGCTTCATTATGGGGTATTTCTGTCAATTATGATTGTGACGTCCGCCTACACGCGATGTAATTGATTATCGCATCATATGTACTTGAATGACAAATAGTTGTTAGTCACAACTTATAAAAATTGAGAATTGGCCTGTATAACATGATTGTATAACATCAACGTCATGGCTAAAAATCTGTGCGCACTTCAGATAGTTCGATAACTTTACTTTTGCTTGGATTATCATGATGAAACTTTATGGGAAGTTCGCCTACGGTAGTAGGGAAATGCACATTATTTGTAGGTCAGTCAGTCTGTCAATCCATTCATTCATCCATCTATCTGCCTTTATGACTGTATGTCTGTCTCTCCATGTAAATTT
Source organism: Chaetoderma sp. LZ-2023a (assembly GCA_034401795.1). Lineage (NCBI taxonomy): Eukaryota > Metazoa > Mollusca > Caudofoveata > Chaetodermatida > Chaetodermatidae > Chaetoderma > Chaetoderma sp. LZ-2023a. The sequence continues at coordinate 42,735,857 of CM067365.1, forward strand.
TGACGCTTCATTCGATATCTTTTTTATGGTTTAACATGTTTGAGTACCGTGATGAACTTCATCTTCTTCGTTATAAGGGCCAACTTCATTTAATTGAAGAATGGCTCTGGAAGACTCATTTTTTATTATTCATAGTTTTTATTCATAATCATCCTCTTTTGTCAGTGCGTACATCCATGCGTCTATTCAAACCAATGGGATTATGTCATGCCTCTAAGATGGCTACTATTACTGGGGGATCATTTGATTTATATCATGTTGTAATACCATCTGCTTTTGTCTAGCTTTCTAGCTAATATTGTGTCATCCTTGTCTTGCCAGTAATTGATGGGGAAGTGACTCCACCAGGAAGTCCAGCTTACATGGCAGCTCAGATGAAAGCTTTAGAGGAGGCGTGTGCAGCAGGCAAGCTAGGCATGGCTGCGGCCATTGGCTCCCAATACAGCAGCATTCCAGTGACCGGCGGTATCAGCGACTCACAGGCAGCTCATGCCAGGTTACATAGGTTTGTTAACCCTTAACACTCTGATGTCAATATTCTATCTTTTACTCCGTCAATCGCAAAGAAATTGGTGTATATTTTTCAACAATTTTGGTTGACGATGTTGCTGTCTACGACAGCACCACAGCAATGATAGCACCATCTTTCACCAAATTTGTTGAAAAATCAACACCAGTTCATCTTTTAATTTAATTAAAAAAATTAAATTTTTATCATCAGATTGCTAAGGGTTAAGCTCATTAACCATTTGATGGTTAAGCCAGCAAAAATAACCTTTGCAGTGCTGTTAAGAAATGCCTGCTTGCTTGCCAAGAAAAGATTATTATTGAAAGTTTTACTCTGTGAGCACTCGCACGCACGCACGCACGCACGCACGCACGCACGCACTATACTTTGAATATTTGCTTCACAAATTTTTTATAATTGTCATTTTACAGGTCGATTTCTGAAGATGTATCAAAGTTCTTGTTTCCTTTCTGTTCTTTGTGTTCAATCAGTTATTGTGGTTTGCGCCTAATTCACTTTTCCAGAGTATTTATCTATCAATCTGACATCAAATGACGTCATAATCAGCTAAGCGGCATGTGGGATAACGTCTTAATCATTACGTCATAAATGATTCTATATGGTGATGGTCCATCTTTAACTCTTAATAGTCTGACACGTACGAATTGTATGTCTCTATTATTTAATAAACATGCTGTTGAATATTTTGAAACTAATTTGACTGGGTGCCGTTGCTGCCACAGCAACAGCTCCCAATCAAATTAGTTTCAAAATATTCAACAGCTTACCCATATAGTTTTCTGGAAATTGATAGTCAGGAAGTTCAGAGACCCATCGATCCCAACACGAGCGAGGTGTAGGTGGAGCTTAGCTAGAGATGGGCGGAGCATAGCTAAACCTGGAAAGGTCCATTGTGATGTAAAGATTTTGAATTACTACCTGATGTTGATATTTAACAGTGCTTTGTTTTACAGACATCGACCACTTGGCAGGACGCAGTCTGCTCCTTTACCGCTCGGTCACCCATTGCTTCAACCACAGACATTGCTCTTACAACAACAACAGCAGCAAGAGAAAATCCTTAAAGAAAACCAGAAGCTTTATTTAAAACAAGTGAGTGGGCATACCTGTATCTGCAAGCCTCACTAGTGTGTGTGTGTGTGTGTGTGCGTGCGTGCGCGTGTGAGCTAGTGAGTGAGACATTGATGCAAGTTTTTCTGATTAATTGAAAAACCCCAAAATAGACTGGCCCATTTCTAGTTATGCGCCACCGATTGATTTATTTTAATTATGACATCAGATACGTGAGTGATGGGTTGGATCTCCATTTCCATGTTTTGATGTTACATGTTCTCATGGTAATGTTAGTTATGTAATTGTGAAGATTGGCCAAAAAAATCTAAATATCTAGGTAGTGAATGTCCGTTTGCAGGACTGTCAGTCCAGTCCAGTGATAAATTTTCAAAAATAGTCTTCTATTGGTCTGCAAATTGCCATTTCACCTGAGAAAATTGAAATTTTATTGGACAAATTTGAGTATTATAGGGCTAGAAATATGGTGAATATTTTTTCTGTATAATTGCTTTAAAATTAAAATACTATGTTTTCTGCAAGGAAAACGTTCATGCATACTAATCATTGTACCCGAAAACTGTACCTTCCACGGATATGATATCCACGGTTCATTTCTTGTGTTTTGCCAGCATATCCGACAAGCTGTGTTACAGAGAGTAGGTAGCAAGAATCACATGGAGAACGTAGACGAGGAGACAGAGGCTAAGTTAGCACAGGTTAGTAATGGAGGAATCCACTTTTAGCTATGCCCCGCCCATCTCTAGCCAAACTCCGTCCATGCTTTGCTCGCGTTTTGATCGAACGAACTCTTATCTCCCTGAAGCTCAATTTCCAGCAAACTATACACGTAACTTGTTGAATATTTTGAAACTAATTTGAGTGGATGCTGTTGCTGCCCATGACATCTACATCGCCCTGTCAAATTCGTTCCAAATTATTCAACAGAATGGTTATTAACCCTTTAAGATATCAGCTGCAGTGGTATTGAGAAATGTCCATTTGCAGACCAAGAGAAGACTATTTTTGAAAATTTACCACTGGAATGACTGGCATGATAACTGAGCCAGTCATTCCAGTGGTAAATTTTCAAAAATAGTCTTCTCTTGGGATGCAATTGGACATTTTTCTATGAGAAAATTGTAATTTTCTTGAACGAATTCAAGGGGTAAAGAGTTAAGTAGTAAAGACATGCAATTCATAGACATGATAGGATTTTAAAGCTTCTTAATGGATTTAGCTACGTCAGTCTTTACGCATTCTGATTTTGACATCAACTTACATATGACGTAATTGATTATGACATCATATATTTGAGTAACAGATTGGGTTCATCTGTTTGGGTATTGTTTGCTGGCAAGTGCTCGCACCAACACCGACCAGCTGACTCCGAACTCCACGTACTGAATAAATATTTTATTTTATGATTCACCAGGAATTGGAAGCGGGTCTTGTTTAACGTATCAATATTCATAATAGACATTCTGAAAATGGAAATTTATTGATATCATTATGTTGCTGGTGATGTGTAACATTGACCATTTTAACATGTTTTGAGAAATTTAACCCTTTAACCCTTAAATTTGTTTTAAAATTTTATAATTTTCTCATAGAAAATGTATTTGCAGACCATGAGAAGACTATTTTTTTTAATTTACCACTGGAATGACTGGCTCAGTTATCGAGCCAGTCATTCTAATGGTAAATTTTCGAAAATAGTCTTCTCTTGGTCTGCAAATGAACATTTCTCAGGACAACTGCAGATGGCTTTTTTTTGTGTAAGGGCTAGTCAGGCATTCACGATTACTCTAATTAGCGAAGATGATATTTACAAATTAGTTGCATATAAATCCTAATCATTCATTGCTGGCGCTGTACTGGCTAGCTATCTGCCTTGTTTAGTGCCTAGAATACAAACTCTGTGTTGGCTGTCCGCTTGTTGTTATATTGGTTAATTAACTTGTAATGTCCTTATGTGTGCATTCCGTGTAGTTAGCTATATGTCTTGTTAACCGTCTGACCGCTGAGTTTTTGCAGACAACATATTCCAGGTGTATACATGTACCTCTGGATTTGCGAAATATTTTGAGAACAATTTGACTGAAGGTTATTGGTAGCTAAGCCACCACCAACTTTCAGTCAAATTTTGTTTTCAAAATATTCAGCAAGTCGAGAGTTTTTGATCGTTGGAATTATTTTCTGGTGGCTTGCAGTAGCAAGACAGTTTGAGGGAGAATGCCATATGAAAATATGAAATTTTAAGATAATAATTAATTTATGTTGAAGATATTGTCTCTGACTGTTAAGGTATTAAGAATAATTAACTTCATACTTGTTTCGTCAGTTTAGGAAATCGATCAAAACTCTGAATTGTGACGTCAGTTGGAGTGATCATGTGGGTTTCGATATTGAAAGTGCATGCTTAATTGATAAATCTGATCCAGGAATAGTCTTCAAATTGACCATCAGTCTCTCTTAGATTGATCCTTTAACACTCATATCAGCCAAAGATGGCTTCTGCAGTGGTCTTGAGAAATGTCGATTTGCAGACCAAGAGAAGACTATTTTTGAAAATTTACCACTGGAATGACTGGCTCCATAACCAAGCCAGTCATTCCAGTGGTAAATTTTCAGAAATAGTCTTCTCTTGGTCTGCAAATCGACATTTTCTATGCAAACTCGATGGTTAAAGTGTTAATGGACATGCCATTCCAAAAAACTGCGTATGTAGTGGCTTTAAGAACTGTCCATTGCAGGCCAAGAGGAAACTACTTTTGACAATTTTTCACTGCAATGGAATGATTGACTCAGTTACGGAGCTAGTCATTCCTGTGGTATATTGTCAATAATTCCTTCTTTTAGCATGTAAATGGACATTCACTACGCTAAAATTTAGATTTTGTTTGTCAAACTGGACCATTAAATTGATTATTATGGATTTCAGGAGATGAAAGAAAGTCGTGAAGCGTCTGTGGCTGGTTCCACATCTTCGCTTAAAGACGACAAAATGGATGACGCTCCATGTGAAATTATCGAACTCCCCGAGCCCGACCTGACCACCGGATTTCTTCATTCACCCGTCATTGCTGGCATGACACCGCGTGAACTAAAAATGAGGCACAAAGCTCATCTACATCATCATCATCATCATCGGCCGCTTAGTCGGACACAGTCAAGTCCACTGGTAACATTCTCAATGCCTCCACAGCAGAGAGAAGAAGCTGGCCCTATTCCTTACCGTTTCACAACAGGTATGCACAATGACGAAATATTCATATGAGTGATTTAATTACTTCAAGATAGTCCTCCTTCCCGCCCTCTCACTCTCTGGCTCTTCGTCTCTCCACCCCTCTCCCTCTCGGACCTCTCCCTTTCTCCTGACCCCTTCCATCTGTCGCTCTCGCTCCCTCTCTCTCTCTCTCTCACTCTCCCTCCCCACCCATTATGTTCAATATTTTTTCAGGTTAGCACAGCTTATGAATGAATCAGTTGTTTTCTCTCATGGAACACATGAATGTATGTCTATTGGTTTTGTCATCAGGCTTGTCATATTGTATTGTATTGTTTTGTAGTTCATAATTTTGTCCTTTATATACATGTAGGAGCACAGCTCAGTGAAGTTCCTGGACACATATGCACACCCCTTGCCCTTTGGGGTGTTTCTACAGTTATTTATAATGTATTTACATACACTCTAGATAGTGAACCAGGGAGTCACCAAAATGTCCCTGGCAACTGTGATGTAAGCTTCAGTTATGGCATCATGGAGATACTGATGGCAGGGTGTGTGTTTGTTTTGTCCCCAGGCTTGGCATACGACACGTTGATGTGTGTGTGTTTGTTTTGTCCCCAGGCTTGGCATACGACACGTTGATGTGTGTGTGTTTGTTTTGTCCGCAGGCTTGGCATACGACACGTTGATGCAGAAACATCAGTGTACATGTGGTAATAACTCTAATCACCCAGAACATGCTGGTCGTTTACAAAGTATCTGGGCACGATTACAGGAGACTGGCCTCTCAACACGCTGTGAGGTAAGCGAAGAAAACTAAAAATTATAGACTTGTGAAGATTTAATTGAATTTGTTATTCAACTTTAATTTAATGATGGAATGACTTTCGTTACAGCTTCCTTCATACTGCTGAAGTGTGGGAAATATTCAGCAGCCATTTATGTGTTAGTTAAGCTTGAATTCTGCTTTAACCCTCAAATTTGTTGAAGAAAATTTCAATTTTGTCATAGACAATATCCATTTATAGACTATTTAAAAAAATTTACTACTGAAATGACCAGCTCGGTTATCGAGTTAGTTATTTCAGTGGTAAATAAAGGAAAATAGTCTACTCTTGGACGGTTTGAGTGTTAAAGAGTTACGCTGTCATTACATAAAGGGATTCGCCACTCATATCAAAAGTTGTATTTTCTGGAAGTCTGAAAAAATTCGAAGATCGTGAGCAATTTACGGAGAAATGTTGAATATTTTGAAATTACTTAGGCAACAACAGCATCCAGACAAACTAATTTCAAAATATTCCAACAGTTGGATGCTGGTTTTCATTGACATCATTCCATCATTGGCACTGAGGATATTGCGATATATCGCGATAGCTTTTCTCTATCGCGATATTGTGCATCCAGACTTGTAAGCGTCACCATTTTCTCTCCATATGTAACATTCTATGATGCCATGAAGGCTTGGGAGATATGAAATTATTTATGATATAATAATGTTCACCTTGAATATTTTGAAAGATATTTAATTGGAATTTGTTTTTGCATCATAAGGCAGCAACAGTTTCCAGTTTTCAAAATATTAACAGCTTACATGTTTCGTTTCATTTACAACACACTGAAAGTGAGCCGCCATCATTTCCATCATTGAGCCAATATGAGGCATATTGCTGAATAAATTAACCTCTATTTCTGATAAAATTACCATATTATGAGCTTATTTTAAAGCAGTAATAGAGTTAAAACTAAATCTTATTGCAGAGGATAAAGTCACGGAAAGCTACATTAGAAGAAATCCAAAGTTGTCATACGGAGGCTTACACATTAGTCTACGGAACAAATCCACTCAATCGACAAAAGCTCGACCCAAAACTTACAGGTTTGTCAATAAATATGTAGAAATAATGTGAATTAAGTTTTTTTAGCTAACCTATTCAGCAAACAGAAGAGATTATCAGGGGTGGATCCAGGTATTTGTTACGGGGGGGTCCCCTGTGGGAGGGTACGGGAATTTTTGTAAAATGTATGCACTGGAAAGGCATTTCAAGGTATGTTCAGCTCTGCTTTGGATATATTTTTGTCAGGGGGTTGTCACCTGCACCGTGGGGCATCCTACTAGATCCGGCCCAGATTATGCAATGTCCAGTAAGTTATTCATCGACATCTAATTTGGGCACCTAATTATTCCAGCCTATTCGAACTAACTTTTACTATCAACATTATTACTGCATTTATATCAATTCACACCTGTCGATAAATGGGAATTCATATAAAATGCTACTCATTAATCGCTTGGGAAATTTCAACCAGTTTTGGCTGGAAGGATCCTATTATCATAGCCTCTAGAAATTGTATTCATAGTTTTAATAGGTCAGTGTTTTCCAGAACCATTTAAAAACGGTACTCCTTCAATCAATAGCCCGATTTCAACAAAAATTGGGTGGGACGATCCTATGATAGTAGGCTTCAACATATGAGAGTCAACGAGAGTCTTGATTGGTAAATTTTTAGGTGACCATCTTGGATTTTCCGAAAATCATCCATCATATCTATTTAATGCAAATGGTTTAAATGCCAATGGTCCAGGTGAGCGCCACAGGCCCGTGGGCCTCTTGTTTCATTCTAATCTATATTCTCAGATTAGGGTTGCAGGGAGGCTTGTGCGATTATTGCATTGAGGGATCGCGATCGATTATTAAAAAATAATCGTGATTACTCGATTAATCAGCTTGGATACAAATTACCAAGACATAACAACAAAAGAATACCAATGACGACAATTGCAATGGTGTTTAGAAAAGTCGATTTGCAGGACAAGAGATTATTTTTGAAAATGTATCACTGGAATGCCTGGCTCGATTCTCGAGCCAGACATTCCAGTAATACATGTTCAAAAATAGTCTTCTCTTGCACTGCATATGCACATAAATTCACTAAGCAAAATGTAATTTTTCATGATAATCGTATTAAAAAGTAATCAAAAGTTAGGTTTTGAAATATTTTATGCAATATAAAATATTCACGATTATTTTATTATTTTATTTTTAATAATATAAATTCACGATTTAAAACATAATCACCATTTTCGATTTAATCACATAATCGCGCAAGCCTAGTTGCAGGTTCAGGTTTCTGTTTAGCTCAATTTACAGTATAACTCATAAATAAGTTAATATCTTTACAAAACAAAAACAGAAACGCGTTCCTTATTGGAAAACTGCGTGATGTGTAGGATGACGATGACGTATTAATCAATGATGTCATGAATGACGTAGATAAGTGCATCAGGAATGCATAATTGGTGATGGACTAAGTGTTGCTGTACGAATTGTATATGTGTTTACTATTTAATAAAGATGCTGTTGAATATTTTGACACTAATTCGACTGGGCAGCAACAGCACCCAGTCAAATTAGTTTCAAAATATTCAACAGCTTACCTGTATAGTTTTCTGGAAGTTGATAATGAGGAAACTTAGGGATTGACCAATCCCAACATGAGCGTGGGGTGGGTGGAGCTTAGCTAGAAGTTGGCGGGGCATTGCTAAAAATGGAAAGGTCCACTATTAGGTCATTAGTAATCACTAATGAAATTTAGCATTATTGCTGCATTATTTATAAATAATGCAATTCAAATGTACCATTCTCCGTTTCTGTGCTGGCCACATAGCGGAAAGGTATTGAATTTGGGTCTGTCTATCGAGCGGTGTGTGTCAGGCTGTATTGGGCTTAGCATTACATTGTAAAGATTAATTATAATTTTTGGATGAGGCATTGACGATTGACTTTTTTCTCACAAATCTCTATGTTGATCGACTTTGTGTTACAGAGAGTTTACCAATGCGGTTTTGTATATTACCATGTGGCGGTGTTGGTGTAGACTCTGATACAGTGTGGAACGACTACCATACATCAAATGCAGCCAGAATGGTAAGGTGTCCATACCAATTATTTATCCATCTCAAACAATTAGCTACAGATATTATCTCACTTGTCTGTTTCTCTGTGTCTGTCTCTCTCGTGCACACAGGCACACGCAAACTTGCATGCACACATACATGTACAGCATTCGCAAGAAAGAAAACATTTCTATAAAAGCTGGTAACTTATCAAGTTAGCACTATATGTTTTAACCCTTACCACACTGATGTCAGAATTTTAAAGTTTCAAATTTTTATTAAAAGATGAACTGGTGTACATTTTTCAACAAATTTGGTGGAAGATGGTGCTGTCCCATAATGCGTCGCTTGTCATTCTTGTGTACAGTGCCAGGGTTTCTCATAAGGGTCCTTTTGAGGGTATAGACCCACAAAATGTAACTTGGGACCCCCAAAAGTTGTTGCAGTGGGTCCCATGGGACCCCTGAAAATATTGTATGATTGTTAAATGTTAATTAGTTTTATAGGTTTATAGGCACAAACATACCCACAAAATCTAGCATTGGACCCCTATAATTCACACCTGTGAGCCCATGGGTACTTCTCGAATTTTTGCATGAATGAGAAAAACTGCAGGAAAAACCAAATTTCAGTCTGTGACCCCCCCCCCCGATTTCAGTTTGGGACCCCCAGATTTCTAGGTGTGGGGTCCCTGGGACGTCCAAAATTTAGATGCCATGAGAAACCCTGTAACAGTAGATCATTTACTTTTCAGCACATTATACCATTAATCTGCTTTGTGTATTTCCTAAACGGAAGTTAACCCTTATCACACTGATGCCAGAAATCAATTTTTTAAACCGTCATGGTTAAGCCATCTCAAACTGGTCTTTTTTCGCATAGAAAATATCCGTTTGCAGACAAACAGAAGACTATTTTTGAAAGTTTAGTACTGAAATGAGTGGGTCGGTTATCGAGTCAGCCTTCTAGTGGTAAATTAAAAAAGAAAAAGGCTGTCTGCAAATGAACATTTCTCAAGATCACTGTAGACGCAACTTTTGGCCGTCTTGGTGTTTAACAATTTAAGAGTGACTTGTTGTGTCTAGATACTTAGTTATCAAGTTAAACCTTGAACAGATTAAGCTTGTGAATATGAAATTTGATCTGATCCGGCTCTTTGTTCTTTTATCCGGATCACGACTGATGTCTGGAAATCTTCTTGCAAGGCAAAGAAAGTCCCTTGCTGTGTTAAGATTTGAGCTAAATTAGATCAGATTTTTTTCTGGATACAGGCCGGAATAAGCTTTTGTGACTAACTAACTAATAGAACTTTTGACTTTATCAACTATGCGACGTGTAGAATGACATAATGAATGACGTCGATAAGTACGTCACGAATGCATGTTTGAAGACGGACTATACGTTGTTGTACGAATTGTATGTCTACTATTTAATAAGTATTCTGTTGAATATTTTAAAACTAATTTGACTGGGCGCTGTTGCTGCCATAGGCAGTTATAAAATATTCAACAGCTTACCTGTATAGTTTTCAGGAAATTGATAGTTAGGGCATTCTGGGATCAATTGATCCTGGGATCAATTGATCCCGGGATCAATTGATCCCAACACGGCGAAGTGTCGGTGGCGCTTAGATAGAGATGGGTGGGGCATAGCTTAAACTGCAAAGGTCCATTAACTGACTGGCTGACTAAGAGACATGGCGGTTTATTAAGCTAATACACGCAGCTAAAAACTGCTACCAGCCATGGTATTTTTTGGCATTTGCTCTTCGTAACTATCAACTCATGAATTCATGTAATAAACAAATGTTTTGCCATATTTTGTGAAATTGCACAGATTGTGACATAACCAGCTGGTGGTGTACTCACACTGTTCACCCCATTCATCACCACAGGCAAGCCTGTCTAAATGTTATTCCATCTGTAGTATTTCTGACAGCCTTATTTATGCCAGCTGCTGTATGACTATACATACTGTAGACCTACCTGATCTTTTGTAGAACTATTACACAACTGGTTTCATGATTTACGTGTAGCATATCTTTGATCTATCAGTCGTTATCCTGGTGGTCTTCATTCATCATCAGCTGTGCCAATTTATTAATAGTACTGAAACTTAGTATGCATTACTATATTATCCCCCCCCCCTTCATTTAAATAAATACGGATATATAGCATTTAGATCTGCCGTATTTATGTGTGTGTCCAGACTCCAGACTGATACAGGTATCTACTGAAGATCTTTACCCAACTTGGGATGAAAGTTATCAGTGGGTTATGAAGATGCCCATTGGCCCAATGTAACCAAATTACTGTTATTGCATTATTAGATTGTAACTCAAGTCCGATTAAGCAGATTTTCACCAGACAGTACAGGTGTCAAAAACTATTTATTTTGGTGTCAAAGGGTCAAGGTTATTATGACCCAATTTTGGATAGCGTATTGCTAGAGATGGGTTTCAGAAATTCCAGCAATCTCTTGGGTGTGATCTTATTAGTGTTAATATAGCACAGATAACAACAGGCAAATTAACATTTTCATAGTCAAGCTGGCCAAAACCGGCCTCTGCAGTGCCCATGAAGAATGTCCATTTGCAAGCCAAGAGAAGACTATTTTTGAAAACGTATGACTGGCTTGATAACCGAGTCCATCAGTCCGCTGGTAAAATTTCAAAAAGTGTTCTTGGCTTACAAATGAGCATTCAATAAGCAAATGTTTTAAATTTTTTGACCAAATTTAACAATTAAAGGGTTAATATTTTGCAGCACAATATTACTAACATCATATCAATGGTTTTGCTATCACATTGTCGTGGCTATTTATAAATCTTTATTTGCATTGCTGAAAAGTGATTCAAAATTATTTTCTTTCAGAGTTTTACTATTTTATAGTGTTAGTTATATTAATTTAACTGCCTATTTAATATTAACTTGCAACAGGCTGCGGGGTGTGTGACTGAGCTGGCTCTACGTGTCGCAACCGGTGAAATTAAGGTATTATTATTATTAGCTCACCTGGCCTGAAAGGCCAAGTGAGCTTATGTCGTGGCGACCATCCGTCGTGTGTCCGTCGTCTATCCGTCAACTTTTCCTTTAAACGACTTCTCAAGAACCACTGGGCCGATTTCAATTATATTTGGCAGGAAGCATCCTTAGGGCATAGGGATTCAAGTTTGTTCAAACGAGATCGGCCAAAATCCAAGATGGCCACCGGCCAAAATAGCCAATTTTTAGAAACACTAAAAAATCTTCTCCAAAACTGCTGGAGGAATTGATTCAAAACTCATAACTCATCCTCTAGTGCAACGGTAGACCCAAGTTTGTTCAAGGCAACCTGATTGGACGATTTGCCTGGCGGCCATCTTGGATGACCTAGTTTTCGCAAAAACGACTTCTCCCGAACCGCTGAAGGCATAGACCTAAAATTTGGTAAATATGCTTAGGGACCAAGGTCCATTCAAGTTTGTTCTGGGGAAGTTCGTACGTTAAATAACATGGCCGCCATCAACCAATCAAAATTTAGCGTTTGTTGGTCATATGTCATATTGGCTTTTTTGTATTTGATGTATTTTGATGGCGAAAATTGCTTTATATATGCTTATCAGTGTGGCGAGTTCAAATATGCCACTTTCGAGACTGTCGGATAAACAGTTTGACTGCCATCTTGGTTTGTTTTCCCGCCATCGGCTCCCATAGTAAAGCAATGGGCCCATAGTAAAGCAATGGGGAATTCTTTAAACGACTTCTTCTCAAGAACCACTAGGCCAATTTCAATTATATTTTGGAGGAAGCATTCTTAGGGCATAGAGATCTAAGTTTGTTCAAATGAAGCGGATCGGTCAAAATCCAAGATGGCCGCCGGCCAAAATGCCTGATATTTAGAAACACTAAAAAATCTTCTCCAAAACCATTGGAGGAATTGATTCAAAACTTATAACACATCATCTGGGGCAACGGTAGACCCAAGTTTGTTCAAGGCAACCTGATTTGCCGATTTGCTTGGTGACCATCTTGGATGACCTAGTTTTCGCGAAAACGACTTCTCTCGAACCGCTGAAGGGATAGAGCTGAAATTTTGTAAATATGCTTAGGGACCAAGGGCCTTTCAAGTTTGTTCAAGGGAAGTTTGTTCGTTAAAAAATATGGCCACCATCAACCAATCAAAATTTAGCGTTTCTTGGTCATATTGGCTTTTTTGTATTTGATGTATTTTGATGGCGAAAATTGCTTTGTATATGCTTATCAGTGTGGCAAGTTCAAATATCCCACTTTCGAGCCTGTCGGATAAATGGTTTTCCTGCCTTCTTGGTTCGTTTTCCAGCCATAGTCTCCCATAGTAAAGCAATTTGCCCATAGTAAAGCAATGGGGAATTCTTTAAACGACTTCTTCTCAAGAACCACTGGGCCGATTTCAATTATATTTGGGAGGAAGCATTCATAAGGCATAGAGATCTAAGTTTGTTCAAACGAAGCGGATCGGTCAAAATCCAAGATGGCCGCCAGTCAAAATGGCCGATTTTTAGACACTTTAAAAAATCTTCTCCGAAACCGCAAGAGGAATTGATTCAATACTCAAAACACATCATCTATGGCAATGTTAGACCAAGTTTATTCAAGCCAACCTGATTGGCCTATTTGTTTGGCGGCCATCTTGGATGACATAGTTTTCGTGAAAACGACTTCTCCCGAACCGCTGAAGGGATAGCGCTCAAATTTGGTAAATATGCATAGGGACCAAGGGCCATTCAAATTGTTCAAAGGAAGTTCGTACGTTAAAAAACATGGCCGGCATCAACCAATCAAAATTTAGCTTTTTGTCATATTGGCTTTTTTGTATTTGATGTATTTTGATAGCGAAAATTGCTGTATATGTGCTTCTCAGGGTGGCGAGTTCAAATATGCCACTTTCGAGACTGTTGGATAAACGGTTTGACTGCCATCTTGGTTTGCTTTCCTGTCATAGGCTTCCATAGTAAAGCAATGGGGAATTCTTTAAACGACTTCTCAAGAACCACTGGGCCGATTTCAATTATATTTGGCAGAATATAGCCTTAGGGCATAGAGGTCTAAGTTTTTTTAAACGAAGCTGATTGGCCAAAATCCAAGATGGCCACCGACTAAACCAGCCAATTTTTAGAAGTGTCTTTAAAAATCTCGAAAACGGCTTGGGAGTTGATTCAAAACTCATGAAACATCATCTAATGCAGGAGGAGAACCAATTTGTTCAAGAGAACCTGATTGGTCCATTGGCTTGGCGGCCATCTTAGATGACCTAGTTTTCGTGAAAACAACTTCGTATCCAGAATTGTTGAACGGATTGGGCCGAAATTTGGGAGATATGATAAGGGACTAAGGGCCGTTAAGTTTTGTTCAAAAGTAGTTGATACATAAAGAAACATGGCTTCTGTTTTCTTGTTATAATTCTGCTCAACTCTGTAGGGTTCTACTTATTGTTGATGGCCTTTCTGGTTGAAATGCCTATGATGCAGGTGAGCGATACAGGCCCCTTGGGCCTCTTGTTATTATTAGCATTCTGCCGATTTTAACTTTAGAACACCAAGTTAGATTTCTGTGAATTTTGTTGGAGAAAACCGATGAGATACGAATGTGATTTATTAATTTCAACAATATCTTTTTAGGAGTAGTTTTAGGTATGTATAAATACAACAGGGATTCATTGGCATTTCTACCTAGCTTTGTACCGCCCATTTCTAGCTTATAAGCTCCGCCGACTTTTTATGCATATTGAGATCGATTTTTAATCCCAATTTTAGGTATTTATAAATAAGCTGTTGAGTATTTTGAAACTCATTTGGCAGGAACCTGTTCCTGCAATGTGTAATAGCGGGTTCTAGTCAATTTACCTTCAAAATATTCCACAGAATCTTCCTTGCATCATGAACATATTGTCGTTTCTGGTCTGTAAAAGTTAGTGTTAAAATAGTCACATAATTTTTGTCCCCGATTCAATTTCAGCCAGCTAAATATTTTGAAAGCAATTTGACTAAAAGCTGTTGGTGGCTAAGCCACCAACAACTTTTAGCCAAATTGTTTTCAAAATATTCAACAAGTGAAGAATTTTTGCTCAATGAAATTATTTTCTGGTGATTTGCAACAGGAGAACAGTTAAATGGGAAAAATGTATCCATAATCCGTCATTATTGTTATATTATTGTATATTTGATCTACAGAATGGCATGGCTGTAGTGAGACCACCTGGGCATCATGCAGAGACGCAACAAGCAATGTAAGTGATGAGAGATTTACTGAGGAGATTTTGTTCTTGCTACTTCTGCATCTAGCATTCCATACACATTTATTTCTTGCATTTACTGTTGCCACTATGAAGCGGAGATCAAATCTGAACAAAAAAGTCTTAAAGTAGGAAGTATTATGTTAAATCTTTTGAAACTAATCTGACTGGTAGATGTTGCTGTTGCGTAAATTGGGTAACCCATCAGTGTCGCCTAGGCACATATACATTATGGGCACCTAAGTGCACATTAATTAGGGCTCTTAGGTACTTACATGTGTACTTGGTAGAGAGCCTATTAGGATAGGTGTCTTCTCATACTGAGGGGGCGGTAGGTTGTGGGTCCTCCCGTGAAAAATCTTCATTATGTAAATACACTCACATAGCATCTCCTATAATGGATGAATCTTTTAGCAGAGTAGTCCTGTGGTAATTTGCAAAAAATGTCTTCTCTTGGCCTGCAAATGGACTTTCACCCAAGATCTGTAGTCACAGATGCCAACTCCGGCCAACCTGACAATGAAAGAGTTAAACACTTAAAATTATTCAAGAAAATTTCTATCCTCTAAGAAAATGTCTGTTCGCAGATCAAGAGAAGACTGAAAATTTATCACTGGACAAATGCTGGAATAACTGGCTATTTTCCAGCTAATCTCTGGATATTGCCGCAACAGTGGTTAGTCAAATTAGTTTCAAAATACCCAACAGAATGTTTATTAAATAGTAAAAGCATACAATTAGTACAACTGACAGACTAAAGGTTCCTGATGGAATTAGGTACGTCATTCATTACACAGTTCATTGTGACGTCAGCCTACATGTGACGTAATTGATTATGACATCATATACTTGATCGACAGATTGGATTCATCAACGCTGGATGTAAATATTAATATGGACTGTGAATTTGCAGTGAAATTATTCTATTTTTACAGTCTTCTGTAAAACGTACTCAATCCACGCATTGATAACAAATTTTTTAACATTCCACATTTTCATCACATATTATTAACCTGTTTAACCCTCGAATTTGTTCAAGAAAATTTCAATTTTCTCCTAGAAAATGTCCATTTGCAGACCAAGAAAAGAGTATTTTTGAAAATTTACCACTGGAATGACTGGCTCGGTTATCGAGCCAGTCATTCCAGTGGTAAGTTTTCAAAAATACTCTTCTCTTTGTCGGCAAATAGACATTTCTCAAAACCACTGCAGAAGCTGTTTTTGGCTCATATGAGTGTTAAATGGCTAATGACCATATTTGGTAAAGAAAATCAAACCAAAAGAAGACTATTTTTGAAACTGTATCTTTGACAACCGAGCCAGGTATTCCTGTGGTAATTTAAAAAAAAAATTTCTCTTGACCCGCAAGTAGACATTCACCCAAGATGACTACAGATGCCAACTATGGCCAACCTGGCCATGAAAGGGTTTAACCCTTAAAATTATGCAGGAAAATTTCAATCCTCTCTTAGAAAATGTTCGTTCACAGATCGAGAGAAGATATATGAGTCTCTTCCCTTTCCATGCTTCCCCTCCCTACACTCACTGTGTATCCCATTTTGCTTCTGTTAATTATTCGTTTGTTTGACGTTTTTCAGGGGTTTCTGTTTTTTCAACTCAATTGCAATTGCTGCCACGCAGTTGCGACTACAACTTAAATTGGAGAGAATCTTAATAGTTGATTGGGTAAGGCAAAAGAGATATTAATTTTCTTTCACAGATAAATCCCTAAGAAAGGACATTTTTAACTCTTATCACTCTGATGTCAATATTCTATCTTTTACTGCGTCAATAGCAAAGAAACTGGTGTATATTTTTCAACAATTTTGATGGACGACGTTGCTGGCTAAGACAGCACCATCTTCCAACCAAATTTGTTGAAAAATGAACACCAGTTCATCTTTTAATTTAATAAAATGAAAATTTAAAATCTTGACATGAGAGTGGTAAGGGTTAATGATATAAAACTTTTTCTGTTGAATATTTTGTAATTAATTTGACTTGGAAATTAGGCAGTAATGGCTTCCAGTCAAATTAATTTCAAAATATTCAAGTTTCCCTTTATGATTGCCTTGAAAATGAGATATGGGGAATTCATCGGTGAAAGGGTTAATTATAAAATCGGTATTAATATGATAGATGCTGTTACTTCAGATTGTGCTGGACACCACATAGGCTCATCAAAACCTTGCATTTAAAGACAGGCTGTGAATTGGCCATTTAATGGTCAAGCCGGCCAAAACAGCTTCTGCTGTGCACTTGATAGATGACCATTTGCAAAGCAAGATATTTTTTGGAAATTTTACAACTGGAATGACTGGCTCGATAACCGAGCCACTGAATCCAGTGATAATTTTTCAAAAATACTTTTTTTGTCTGAAAATTAGACATTTTCTAACGTATGTGTTAGATATATGGTTATCCATTTAATGGTCATACCGGCCAAAACCGGCCTCTGTTATGGTCTTGTGGAATGCCCATTTACAGGTCAACAGAAAACAATTTTTGAAAATTTACCACTGGAATGACTGGCTCGATAACCGAGCCAGTCATTCCAGTGATAAATTTTCAAAAATTGTATTCTCTTTGCAAGTAAATGGATATTCAAAAGGCAGATATTAAAGTTTTTGGCACCAAATTTGACCATTAAAGGGTTAATATGAATATTATAACACATTTGCTATGTTAAATAGTGCTTATTCCTTTACCTCTGCATCACTATTTGTTTTGCAAGTCATATGGCTGACCTGAATAGTGGTGTTCATTGTAGTCGACAAGTTTTGAAACTGTTTTCTGTAAGCTGTTGCTATCGAAGACATAGACAACATTGAGTCACACTGTTTTCTGAACTAACCCTGGACAAGTTCAACTGGCTAACCGTAGTCAGTTTGGTGGTTTACTGAACATGCGCAGTTGCTATGCCATTCGGACACTGGATAAATAACGATAGATCATTAGTACCTGATTCCCCATTGAATTACTTTTACAGAAAATTTGGAGGCAGATAAAGATTTCCATTAACCAATAACCCTTTCTGTTGTCTGTTTTACTGACGTACGAAAATGGGTTATTTTGTCCGCTTAGACGTCAAAAAGCATCCGTATAAGATAAAGTGGGAAGGAAATGGGCCTTGGGAACATAGATATACAATAGGAAAGTATAATTTCATCAAACATAAGTTATTTAGTGAATTGAGTAGTCTACACTTTTATATGCATTTAATCGTGGCAAAGCAAGAGCTGTCTGCCAATTTGAATATTACGCAAATTTCGTACTAACCATTTGTGATCAAACTGATGCTCGGTCTATAGTTAACTAGCTAGTTAAGTCTTTCAAGTTCGACTGCGATCTAGCTTAAACTATAGCTAACTATGGTTTCCCAGTCAAACTTGACTCCTGTTTTTCATCTGCTCGTTCTCCAGAATGCTATTTTATGATGTAATCGTAAAACATTTGAATCACTTACATCAGACATGTCAGAATAGTAATTCTTTGATTTTGCTGCAAATAGAAACACTAGAAATGAAATATACCAGACTGACAACGTCTAAACATAATCATCTCTTTTAGATGTTCTGTCAGACCTGCCTTTGAGGACCAACCTGCGCCATTAGGACCACTTTAATGATCATGAAATAAAATCTGGTCATTAAAGACAGGTGGGCTCTTAAGCCAGTACGAGATGACATCTGCATTGGTCTTGAGAAATGTCCAAGAGCAGACTATTTTGGCAATTTACCACTGGCATGGCTGGTTCGAGAGAATACAATGCCATGTAGTCTTCTTGCTATTTGCAGATGGACGTTCACGAGAAAAAAATCTGGATTTTCTTTACAAATCTTGACCTTTAACCCTTTAACCCTCAAATTTGTTCGAAAATGTCCTTTTATCGAGACAGTACTTCCAGTTGTAATCTTTCAAAAATAACACTTTCTTGATCTGCAAATGGACATTTCTCAAGACCACTGCAGAAGCCATTTTACCGGCTTGAGCAGTTGAGTGTTAAATAGCCACCATCTTTTTTTGGCTCCAACACAGAGGTGGTCCTTTAAGCAGTTTTGATTGTACATCAAGTTGGGTGTGTGTTTGTGCTATCAGTAAACATTGGATATTCTTCAACGAATGCCATGAATAAGCAGCATCCTTGCATCAGACAGCTGTTACGTAATCTCACTCAGGCTTTTTGTGGTGTAAATAGCGATGTCTAGGTGTGTTTCTAGTCAAGAGTTTAACCCTCAAGTCTGCCAAACACTGCGTTTGCAGTGGCCTTGAGAAATGTCCATTCGCGGACCAAGAGAAGAATATTTTTGAAAATTCAACACTGGAAGGACTGGCTCGGTAAACGAGCCAGTTATTCCAGTGGATATTCTTAAAAAATAATCTCTTGGGCTGTGAATGTACATTTTCTATGAGTAAATTTAATAATTTTTTTCAAATTTGAGGTTTGACGGGTTAATCTGCCAGTAGCCTTATAGTCAAGCACCTGCAGAGATGTGCTAAAACACTTCTCATGTTTGATTGTAACCTCGTGCAAAATGCATTACATGGCAGGAAATTAACCCTTTAATGGGCAGGATTAGTAGAGAAAAGTGTCTTATTGTATGTCGATTTGCATGCCAAGTGAAGACGTAAAATCTCGCACTGGAATGATTGGCTCGTCAAAACCAGCCTTTGAAGAGATTTTGAGAAACATTCATGAGTCAGTCATTTTTCTAGTGGTTTTCAAATGGGCATTTATTAAGGACATTTTCTTGTAAATCTTGAGCATTAAATAGTTAGTGTTAGGAACTGGGACAATTTTGTCAGATATTAACCCTTTAACCCACAAATTTCAGTTTTCTCAGAAGAAATGCCCATTTGCAGACCAAGAGAATAATATTCTTGAAAATTTACCACTGGAATGACATTTCACAGGTTAAATTTAAAAAATAGTCTTCTTGGTCTGCAAATGCATATTTCTCAACACCGTTGCAGAAGCCGTTTTTGACTGATATGGGTTTTAAAGGATCAAAAACTGCTGCTGCTTGCAGTGTTGCTTAAAGCTGTTATTTCCTACAGCATCATTTACAGTACAGCTCAGAGTTAACTTAAAATAAAATGCGTCTGCAACGCGTGCATGACACGTACATAGCGGGTCTATTTTAAAATAATGGATGCATCACTTTCCCATTATGAACGGTAAAACAACGCAGTGTGAAAGTAAAACAAATGGGTTGGAAACAGTTTGACAACGCGTCAGAACTTATTACACAACGCATTTATGATATTGGCTAGACAAGTCGTTTGAAATCTGATAACATGAAAGGCGTTCATAATTACGCCGCGCTGGTATAACGACATTATGCGAGTCGACCAAGAAGGGAATCCGATTACTCGGGCATGCACACATTATGCAATTATATTTTGCCAGGATACCGTAAATTTTTGCGAAATTCCTGTCATGATTTAAGTGGGAGGCCTCATTCAATGTTGTATAATTGTCAGTATGTCGCATTATCAGTTCCGATACAGCTGCCTGGTAACGTAAACATTCCATTCTTACAGAACAAAATGAACCCGGTTACTTATTCACCGCCTAAATTCACCACTAATGAGAAATGCCTCGCGCGGCTCGCCGATCGATAATTAAGCGCGGTCGTAGATTCTCGGAAAAGCATAGCCATAATTTGATTGGCTTGCTAGACATCTGATGTCATTATGAATGAATGAAAATTACTATCGTAGTAAAATTTTGATCATTTGTCATTCATAGCGAATTGATGACGTGATTTATTTTAACCAGTCTCTGAGGGACTAGCGATCAACAATGGCGGAACGCAAAATGTACACGTATTCACGGTGCCGCTTTTAAAAGCAATAAAGAAATATCTTAACGCCCACTGACTTTTAAATTAATAAAACAAACAATGTCTGGTTCATGAAATATAGTGAAATTATCTCCCTGACTATTTATAATGTTAACTTTCATGGGTTTATTAAGGCACTATTTATGATCTAGCTATTTTATTGCGGCTATTGCTCATTTCCTCAGCCTGGTTCCCGAGTGAGGCAACAACAATGTGTTATTCTCGGCTACATTACATTGCAATATAGTGAATCCGAAAGCTACCGAATGTCACAAAAAGAAAATCATTAAATCACTATTGGCGTTTTATTTCCGCGAAAAGCCAATGAGATATCGGTACATGTTACAGCTTTAGGGGCACATAGTATTTCATAACTAGCCCTAAACTAGTCTTTTTTCGTGTAGAGCACCGATGGGGATATTGCGGTAGCGGACACGAATTTGTTAATTTGAGCGTCATATTCTCAATAAAAACCACACCATCTGCAAAAAAGGGTCTACATTAGTCGAGCATTGGTACACATAAGCTATATTTTGACATCTTTAATCCATAATTTTGCGTTTATTCACTGTCTATTCATCGCGAACACAGCTGATGCGTAGAAGTGATAATGAAGTTGCTTACGGACAATTTTCACTATGATTAACCTATGTCAAATCTCACCAGTCAGCATGTTTCACTGCGCTGGATGTTTATAAAAGTTAAATGCGAAATGAACCGATGCTTACGATTCTTGCACTAGATGCAAAACGATCAGGGGCGCAAAATGTTCAGGGGCGCATCGTTACATTAATTCTCAACCGGGAATCATGATTTTGTGTTTCGTAATATTTATAATTTAGATTTTTAATATTATGTCCCGCTGTCTTTTTTAGGAAAATTTTCTCATATTTACCTATGCCCCTTTTAGGAAGTGTAATGTACCGCTAAGTTTGATTGGATCCCGGGTAGTTGGAGCCATGGAGTTGGTATGTACGCCGGGTATTACGCAATGCACATATGAATCTCTTAAACGCATTTAAAATTTGGCGTCTTTCCTGTTTTGCTTTTAATAACACGTTTGACACTATCTCTGGGGGACATCAAACAAGTTCAAACTTGCTTATTTACGCATTTAATGCTCGTTCTCAACGCATATATTTATTATTTCAAATGCATCCAAAAAATTAACAAGATACGTTGTGAATGCATTGTGTTTTTAAAACTGATGCGTTAGAAACGGGCCTTCAACGCATCATGCACGCATTTCAGACCCATTCGTACATTAAGTTAACTCTGAGCTGTACTGTACAAAATTACATCAATTCTTAACTTTTATTAGAATAATAGAAGGCCAATCCATGCTCATAGTTATGTACTATTTTTGCAGTAAAAGTAATTACCAAATCTGCCAAGGTACAATACAGCTCTAAATTAAATGTTTGCAAAACAAAATCAGAAACGTGCTCGTTAGTACATTTTTTACGAAATGTTCTGTTGAGTATTTTGAACATAATGGACCATTCCAGTTTTAGCCATGCCCTGCCCACCTCTAGCTAAGATGTACTCATGTTTCGCCGTGTTGGGATCTATTGATCCCTGAATGCCCTAACTATCAATTTCCTGAAAACTATACTGGTAAGCTGTTAATATTTTGAAACTAATTTAACTGGGCGCTGTTGCTACCGTAGACTATATATCTTAATGCATATATATCATTATAACCAATGAACCTTTCCAGTTTTAGTTATGCCCCACCCATCTCCATCTAAGCTCCACCCACATCTCATCCGTGTGAGCATCGATCGATCTCTGAACTATCTGACTATCAATTTCTAGAAAACTATACAAGTAAGCTGTTAAATATTTTGAAACTAATTTGACCTGGGGTCTGTTGCTACCTATGGCAGCCAGCAACAGCGCCCAGTCAAATTAGTTTCAAAATATGCAACAGACTATTTATTAATTGATAAGGACATACAATTCATACAATGTGTTGTACTATTAAGCATTAAGACAGACTATGTTGAGTCATTCAGTCAGTCAGTCAGTCAAAAGCTGATTCTGGCCTGTCATTTCAAGAGTGTTCCTTGTGCAGTAATCAAACATGATATATGCATCTATTATAGGCTTATGGTTTGTAGTGAATCAAAAGTAGGTCAGTTTGACCTAATTTTCATGCTTCACCCGCAGCTACCTAGATTCTGTCGACGATGACAAAAGTGACCATTACTATAAATTTTTAATACTTATTTACTTACATTCTATCAAAGATGGTTCTTTAAGCCAGGTCATCACCAGACCACCGGTCTTAAGGAACCACCACAGGTTGACTCTAAAATGCATATATCCCATAACATCTTAGATGTTTGAACCATTTCGCCGATGAATTCTCCATATCTCATTTTTAAAGCAACCGTACAGAAATACTGTTGAATATTTTGAAACTTCCAGTCAAATCAAATTCAGAATATTCACCGTATATATATATATATATATATATATATATATATATATATATATATATATATATATATATATATACATGTATATATATATATATATATATATATATATATCGTAAAGAATATACTTTTTTCCAGGACTTGTCTGTGGAAGGGTTAAGCGACAATGCAACTATTTATAGTGAATCAGTGGCTCATCGTTTGTATTTCATATGGTTTTACTTAGCCCTTCCCACTCAGAGGTCAACATTCTATCTTTTACGATGTCAGTAGCAAAGAAACTGGTATAGAGTTTCCAACAATTTTGGTGGATGATACCAGTTCATCTTTTAATCTAGTCTGGAAAGTTAATAATCTGACATCAGTGTGTTACGGGTTAATGTTTCTGACACACGCACCTAAGTTTGGGTGTGTGTATAATATCTCAAGTTTTCTCTTTTTACTAAATCTCACAATTTCCCCATGTTTTCTGTTCCGCAGGATGTGCATCATGGCAATTCCACACAACAAATGTTTTACACAAATCCTAATGTTCTGTATATCTCAATCCATCGTCATGACAACGGGAATTTCTTTCCGGGGACGGGTGCTCCGGAGGAGTGTGGCGCCGAGGATGCGGTGGGTTTTAATGTGAACATCGCATTTTCTGGTGGCTTGAATCCGCCTATGGGCGATGCGGAGTATTTGGTGGCTTTTAGGTATGTATAGATACAGTCAAATCTGTTTATAGTGGACACTTGATAGTTAAATCAAATAAACTACTTATTGTTATTTAACTCTTTAACCCTAGAATTTGTCCAAGAAAATTTAAATTTTGTGGTAGAAAATCTCCGTTTGTGGACTATTTTTGAAAATTTACCACTGGAATGACTGGCTTGTTTATTGAGCCAGTCATTCCAGTGGTAAATTTTCAAAGAAAGTCTCGGCTTGGTCTGCAAGTGGACATTTTTCAAGACCACTGCAAAACCATGTTTGGCTGATATGAGTGTTAAATGGTTTAGCTAAGTGATTATATGGCCACTCATTTGGCCCGAAAAGCTATTTACTATACATGTAGCAAATACATTTCGGTTACATTTTAACTGTGGTTGCTGAATTTTCACAGACAACATTTTCTAGCTGACAGAAATCTTCACTTGCTGAATAGCTTGTAAACAATTTGACTGAAAGTTGTTGGTGGCTAAGCCATCAACAACTTTCAGTCAAATTGTTTTTTAAAGTAGTCAGCATATGCAGGGTTAATGTCCCTTGAAATTATTGTTCTGTTGCTTGGACAGTCAGTTATTGGTCAAGCCGCAATGACCATTTACAGGCCAATAGAAGAGAATTCTTGAAAATGTATCACTGGAGTGATGGCTCGATAACCGAGCCAGTCATTCCGGTGATAAATATTACAAAATAATTTTCTCTTAGTCTGCAAATGGGCACTTTCTCTGACATGTCTGATTAAATTTAAATATTTTAAAACTAATTCGAGGATGAACCGGGTAATAAATATTTAGTGCTGTTAACCCTTAGAGCCATTAGTTCCCAAATTGTAAACTATATGTTATCTATGCACTGAGTAAGCCATTGGATATGTTGATGCTAATTTGACAGCAAGCCGCTGTTGTCAGTAATTTCTTTCAAAGTATTCAGCAGAATATTTCTTAATTTGATTTGAATTTTCAAATTCAGGTTTTCGGTGTTCAAAGTGTTAATTATTTTTATATCTGAAATGTTCTGTAATGGAATACAATAGTGGATTCATACGTCGAGTTTGGAATGCTTACCATCCCACATACTGCAAGGGCTCCAGATGAGGCAGATTTAACCATTTAATGGCCAAATTTGGTCAAGAAGATCTGAATATTTGCTTTTTGAATATCCACTTGCAGGCCAAGAGAAGAATATTTTTGCCGATTTACCCCTGGAATGACTGGCTCGGTTATCGAGCCAGTCATTCCATTGGTAAATTTTCAAAAATAGTCCTCTTGGCCTATAAATGAACAGTCCTCAAGACCACCGCATAGGCCGGTTTTGGCCAGCTACGGCATAAAATGGTTAAAATATGTCAGAAGACATGTCAGCGGGCCTGAGGTTAAAAAATAGTGTTAACGTATTACTGCACAGAATCTGAAACACGGTGTTAGCGTTTCACAGTACTGCTTACTCACAGTTTATTGGGGAATACTGTCATTGAACACGTGATCCATTTGTGGTTGTTCAAATAGTCATGAGAATGAATGGTTGCAAATACTATTGAATGTCTGTTTTATAAGCATATTGTTATAATTATTTACTTCAGAACACTTGTCATGCCAATAGCTCGTGAGTTTGATCCTGATCTTGTACTCGTATCTGCGGGCTTTGATGCAGCTCTTGGCCATCCGTCACCCCTAGGAGGATATGCTGTATCTTCAGCTTGTAAGTTTCATATATAAGTCATTTTATCAGAAAAACAAATCAAATAGGTATTCATGAATGGTGTGATCCCATCCTGGCTACATTGTATGCCCCGCCAGGTTTTCGTTAAGCTTCACCCATGCTTTACGCATGTCGGAATCGATTTATACACTTCAGAAAACAAAAGATTATGTTAATGTCAGGTTCTCTTACAGTACTAATAGACCGTTCCATTTTTAGCTATGCCCCACCAACCTCTAGCTAAGCCCCACTCATGCCTCGCTTGTGTTTGGATCGATCGATCTCTGAACTCTTATCAATTTCCAGAAAACTATACAGGTAAGCTATTGAATATTTTGGAACTAATTTGAGTGGTCGCTGTTGCAGCCTGTGGCAGCAACAGTGTCCAGTCAAATTAGTTTCAAATTATTCAACAGCATGTGTAATAAATAGTAGAGGCATACAATTTGTACATGTCAGACTATTAAGAGTTAAAGATGTGCCATATAGAATCATCCTACACGCTGCTTAGCTGATTATGACATCGTATGACATCAGATGATAGATGGATACTCTGTAAAGGTGAATTGTTGTTGTGCACCATATACAATGGCCAGTTATGTCATTTGTATGGTAACAATAACTAGTTAATTTTTGACAAAATTAACTTTGGTATCAAAATTTATCTAATTAGTTTCAAAACATGCTTTGTCACGCTAATTTAACAATCTCTGTTTGCTCTTTCTGACAGGTTTTGGTCACATGACACGAGAATTGATGTCACTGGCTGGTGGGAAGATTGTCCTATCTTTAGAAGGAGGCTATGACTTGCCGGGTATATGTGATGCATCAGAGATGTGTATTGGTGCATTGTTAGGAGACGACGTAAGCATATATAGAATAATAACGTTATTATTAGTATGTACAAAGCAACAAATATCTTGGAATGATTCATGTTCCATTTCACCAAATGACTGTATATAATTTACTGACCTAGCCACCATCCAATGGACTTATCCACTTTTAGCCATGCCCCACCCATCTCTAGCTAAGCTCCATCCACACCTCACTCGTGTTGTGATCGATCGATCTCTGCAATACTTACCAGATGTACTATTATCTAGTCTGGCTCAAAATAAACAATTGAAAGCTCCGCACTCTCCTAGTCCTGCCCATACTGTGTCCGGGAATTACCATAGCCCCAGGTACCGAGTCAATTCCCAATCACAGTCAGATTCGTCTATTTTGCTGACTTGCAAAGTCGCATGTGTTTTCAGCTCAAATTTAGTGCAATTTTAGCGGTTTAAGGATTACTTTTGGTTAATCATCGCTGGTTTCATGGAAGGAAAGGGAAAGTCATCACAGTGGCAGGTTGTATCAATCTAGAATTTATACATTCGTGCCGTAACGACTGATTAAAAATTTATTAAATTGGCACATTTTTCTAAAATGGTAGCCATTGTTGGACTCGCTCCGGTACTCGTTAACTGTTTAATCTTATCCAGGTACTCGGTTAATTTCTTTTGCGACTCGGTTCCTTCCAAGATGGATGCGCCCTTAGCCAGGATGGCGGCGCCCAAGATTAACGTTTTGTTTTGGCTTGGCATGTCTGTTTTATGCCAATCTTTAGCCCTTACTTCATTGACAAGGGTGTTTGTAGCCATCAGTGTTTATTTCTTGACTATTTTAACGTTAGTTAATTACCAAGTCGTGTTTATAAAATTTTCACTCAAAAAAGTTTCAAATATTTCCTGCCTAAAGACTTGATTATCATTAATCTAAGAGAAATTTAATGTTTCTAAGTAATTCTAAGTTACAATCAAGTCAATTGTGCGTGTTGCTCGTCATCGTATGTCATGTGCAGCGTTTTAATTCTTGCTCTGTGTTCACAGAAAGCCAAAAACCAGGACACGCTGTGCGAAGTGGTCATCGGAGTTGGTGGCAGAGTTCGATCGTGATCGACTTGCGCGTTTGGAGAGGATCGCGAGGGATAAGGTGGCCAAACTGGATCAGGCATCAGTAAAAGGTCTTGAAGAGCGTCTGAACGAGCGTATTGACTCAGCATTGGGTGTATGGGCAGCACAGTTTAAGGCGATGTTTGAGTCTTTTCAGTCCACGGTCCCGGCGATGCAGGCTGGTGCAGGGCAACCTATCGGTGGTCCGGCCAGTTCTGTGGAGGGACAAGCACCTGTCCTTCCTCTTGTCTTGGCTCAAGAGCCGATGGCGGAGGAGGAAGATCTGCTTATGGAAGATTCCAGTCCTTCATTAGTGGTAGAACCGAGTACGTCCCAAGGGTTTTGTACGGGTCTGCCAGCCAGGTCGTGATGTCGACGTTCCGTTGGGTATATTTCACCCGGACTTCGCTCAACCCGCGTTGTCGGTGGAGCCGTGTTTTTCGGTTCATGTCGGTATCCCGGCGGCGGTAGGTGCGGCTCCTCGGAGTTTCGTTGTCTGCCGTGGTAAAAGCAGCTGTAGTCCCGGCTCCTATGCTGGAGTCGATGGACTGCGGTGAATCTGTGTCCGGCGATTCGTTGGATACTGGTGCCGCAAGTAGTCGGGCTATGGGTCCATGGGTCTCAGCATGGGTCGTCGGTGGCCTACTCATCTAAGGGTGAGAATGAAGATGAGAATGGTAGTCCATTGATGGACGAATCCTCATTCTGCACCGAAGCTGAATGGGTGCAGGTCCTTGGCTGGATGTCCGACCGTCTCGGGTTGGCATCGGATCAAGGATCTCAGCGCGATCCCGCGATGGAGCGGATGTCAGAGCAAGCGGCTAGCGCTCTGTCAAGTGGCTCTTCGGCATGCCGACGCTCCCCTTGGATACACAGACTTCTGACATGTTGGAAGTTGCGGCGTATTGTCTGGTTCAGCCAGATTATTCATTGCCCAAGGCCCCAAACGGGATAAGGAGTAGGGTCCGCTTTCCAGAGCAGGCCTATCATCAATATTCCCGTGTTCCACGGCTTTCCGTCGGGGAGAGAGAGGCATTGAATAGGCCGTTGGCTGGTAAACAAAGGGTCGTTCTCGTCCCTTAGTTTCCCAGGCCAATAAGGATCCTTTTAATGAGTTAGCGCTCATTGAGGATGCAGCGAGGGCAGCTATGGCTGCACTCTCGCACGTCTGTACCATCCTGCAGGGTATGCTGACCTGCGTGGCGGAAGGTGGGGAAGTGGCAGAGGCTGCTCCCGGCGTTGTCCGGGACACCATGCGCTTGTCCCAAGATTGCCTGTCCAGGGTGATCACCAGATCATTGGCAGAGTGGAGGAGAATGGTTTCAGGACCTGGGATGAGGGCTGCGTTATCTTCTGCGCCTTTCATTGGTCCAGGCTTGTTCGGCGGCTCGGCACGGCAAGCCTTATCCAAAGTCGCTTTAATGGTCGCGGAGCAGGAAGTAGTCGGCAAGTCGTGGAAGTCGACAAAGAGGACTCGGCCGCAGCAGTCCTATAAGCAGCATCGGAAAGAGCAACAGAGGCAGCGCCAGAGACCCGCTTCCGTCTGTCTAGCCGTAATGCCTATCGGGCATCCGGATCACAGGGACCTGGTCGTTCATCCTCATACAAGCCCTCTAATAAGAGGCCGTATGAGGAGGACAGGAAGGGTGGGTGTTTGGGTCGCAGCGGTTATCGTAAGGATAGCCGTGGCGGCGGTCCCGGACCGTCATATTCCAAGAAACCGCAGGGCGGCCATGAAGGACGGTCCTGACGGGTTTCCGGCGGGATCCGTTCCGGTGACGTCAGGAACGAAGGGAGTCGAGAATCTTCAACTAAGCGAATTAGTGTCTTATCCTGCAATATCGACCACCAGCTGTGTGCAGATTCTTACCGTCAGAGGCAGACTTCAACTGTTCTCAAGCCAATGGGAACTGGTCGTGCAAGATTGTTTAGTCTGTCAGTGGTTAAGAAACGGCTACAAACCGGACTGGCTCATCCGTCAATCGTTAGTTCCGTTAACATCGACTCCAGTTTGGACTCCCATTCCAAGGGAATCCGATCGTCTAGAGGCCATTTGCTCAGAAATCAAAGATCTTCAGCAGAAGAACGCGATTCATCTAGTCCGCAATCGGTCCTCCCTAGGCTTCTATTCGATGATGTTCCTTGTTCCGAAACGTACCGGAGGTTGAAGACCAATTCTCACTCTCAAACCGTTATAAATTTATTCTTTCTCCAAAGTTTCAGATGGAGACTGTAGCAGCGGGGATGACGGGGCTGAGAAAGGCATATAGACAGTATAGATCGATCTGAAGGATGCATATTTTCATATTCCAATGTCAATTCCTTTTCAGAAATACCTTCGCTTTGCATTTCAAGACAATGTTTGGGAATTCAATGCGCTTCCGTTCGGTCTGACCACGGCCCCGAGGGTCTTCACCAAAGTGGTTCTTGCCATGACTTCTTATCTTCGCAGGAGAAACATAGCTGTTCACACTTACATAGACGACTGGCTGCTGAAGGCGGGGAATCCAGTCACTCTGCACAACAATCTTCAGGTAGTCCTAGCCTTACTAAAGGACTTAGGATGGATTGTGAATCTAGAGAAATCAGAATTGACTCCATCCCAGGAGTTTGTTTATCTGGGAATTTTTTTCAATCTCAGGGATGGCCGAGAGCAGAGTCAAGAGTTTGATTGCGGTACTGGAGTCAGTTTCTCTAGGAGGCTTTCTGACGGCGCGCCAATTTCTCAGAATACTGGCTTTACTAGTATCTCTAGAGAAGGTGGTTCCTTATGCAGCACTCAGACGCCGGCGGATTCAGATGTATCTAATGTCATTCTGGTCTCAGAAAATGGATCCAGTAAAAGAACCATTGATATTCCACCTTCAGCGGTGGTTATCAGAACAGAATCTCCTGCGAGGTGTTCCTCTACAACCTCCTCAACCGCAGATGTCCATCTTCACAGATGCGTCGACGACGGGTTGGGGAGTGGTATTGGACGATCAGTCAGGGGAATGGGATCAGACCAATGCGCGGAAACATATCAATGTTCTGGAATTATTAGCGGTGGCATTAGCACTTCGAAAATTCGAGAGCTTAATCTGAGACAAGATTGTCCTAGTCAGGACAGACAACTCAACAGTGGTGTCTTGTTTGAACCGCCAGGGCGGGACAAGATCACCAGAGTTGTGTATGATGATTTGGAACCTTCTGCTGTGGTGCCAAGAGAGGAATATTATTCTTCGGGCAGCACACATTCCAGGAAGATTGAACATCCTAGCAGATGCTCTTAGTCGAAGGATGGTTTGTCGTACGACGGAATGGCAGCTCAACCAATCGGTAGCGGAGGTTCTATTCAAACATTGGAGCGAGCCAAATGTGGATGGGTGTCACCGATCCCGGACCCGCTAGCCTTAGCAGTAGATGCACTGGCGATAAGTTGGAAGGGAATGTATACGTATGTGTATCCTCCAACGATTCTCATCCCAAAAGTTCTGGCAAGGATAGGAGAGGGAGTATGCCAAGTACTACTGATCGCCCCTCATTGGCCATGCCGATCATGGTTTACGGATCTGCGGGACCTTCTGGTCTGCAATCCAATCCCTCTTCCAGACAGAAGAGATCTAATCTCTCAAAACAAGGGTCTCTCTCCACGACAGACTGGAAATGTTCAAATTGACTGCATGGATGTTATCAAGCAGCGTGCAATTAAAGGTGGCTTTTCTGAGCAAGCAGCGAAGTTTGCCGCTTCAACCAGAAGAGGGTCAACCACAAGAACATATAATTATAGAATCAGCAAATTTGCAGAGTGGTGTAAGGGAAGAGATATTGATCCCTTTTCTGCATCTGTTCAACACGTAGCAGATTTTATCTGTCATTTATACGAAGTTGACAAACTTGTACCTTCAACCCTAGCCGCATATAAGCTTCAGTCGTTCCTGGTCTGGCCATTGAAGGAGTGGAGAATGACACTTTAAATGAAGTTATTAAAGGAATGAGCAGTTTGTGACCTAGACAGCCAATTCCTATCCCACCATGGAATCTATCTCGTGTTCTACAGGTTTTAGGGCATGCTCCCTTTGAACCAATTAGATCTATAGATATTAAACTCTTAACTATTAAATCAGTTTTCTTGGTTCCAGCAGCGTCGGCGAGAAGGAGAAGCGAAATACATGCGCTTTCTGCCAAACAAGACCGTTTTGTCATCACGGGTGAAGGTTTAAGACTACTTCCACGTCTTTGTTTCCTGGCAAAGAATCAGGTGACTTAAATATCCAGGACAGCCAATCAATTTGCCAAGTTTAATTAGACATGACCCAAACTCTTCTGCTTGATGTCCTGTCAGATGTCTGAAAATGTATAAGAAACATACTGAGGAGGAGAGAGTTGACCCGAAATCTGTGGTTATGTCTCAAAGCTCCTCATTTGCGCGCCTCGAAAGATACCATTTCTCGTTGGATAGTCGATGCTATTCAGATGTCGCACAAAATCGTTACAGGAAAGCAGATTGATCGTGCGAACGCCCATCAGGTCCAAGCACTAGCAGCAGCATCGGCCCTTTATACGGGTGTTTCATTAGAAGAGGTGATGTCTGTAGCACAATGGCATGCCGAGTCGTCATTCACTGATTTCTACCTTCGCGACATCTCCAGCGCACTTAATCCGGTAGCCGTCGCCAATTTATCGAATCTTAAAGCCACATCCGACCACTATTTCGCACATATCGCAAGGCTCTTCAACATGCACTGAACAATGGCTATGCACATGATCCGAGGATGACCGTGTATTGGGTCGAGCTCCTGTGATGAACAAGAAAAGACCAAGCACTCAAAATGGTGAGTGTTTACATTAATTAAGTGACTAATATTAGTTTACTTACAGTCGATTTACCAGACTGAATAAGTAAATAGTCTGGCCAAGAGTACCTTATTCTTTCAACAGATATTAGACTCATTCCAATTTGAAAATCTATTCGATATACTGATAGTGTTTTTCAAAATCAGAAGTTGTAGTAGCTTCTTTGCACTCTACTGGCCTGCCCTAGCTGAGACTTGGGACTGACACGGGTCTGGTGGGTGTTGCTCCCCTTTTTGACAGCGCTCTGGAAGTTGTGCGGACGAATGAGGGGGGAGCGCAGTCTAGACCATGGAAGTTTAGCACTCTATGAGTCAGATAGCGGAACCCAAGCGTATGCCAGGGTTCTAGTCTCTTCACAACCTTCTCTGTCAGATGGTAGTTGAGTGCTGGTTCGAGCCTTACCTCCTCCCACCGGTATTTCTTGGCTGTCGAAATCTGGAGTTTATCATAATAGTACATCTGGTAAGTATTATTCGAAGTAGAATCAAAAAAGCGTCCGCTTTTGTTTCTACGAGATTTCTTAATACTTACCAAATGTACTATGGCCCTGTCTCAGCCGCCCCGCTGAGGTGAGGCTGAGCTGCTTTCGCTGTTTATCAAGGCAAACATAAGACGAATCTGACTGTGATTGGGAATTGACTCAGTACCTGCGGCTATGGTAATTCCCGGACACAGTATGGGCAGGACCAGGAGAGTGCGGAGTTTTTAATTGTTTATTTGAGATAGACTAGATAATAGACATTATCATAATAGTACATCTGGTAAGTATTAAGAATTCTCGTAGAAACAAAAGCGGATGCTTTTTTGAGACTATCAATCATGTAAGTTGTTGAATATTTTGAAACTAGTTTGACTGCTTGATGTTGGCATCAACAGCGCCCGGTCAAATTAGTTTCAAAATATTTGACAGAATATTTATTAAATAGTAAAGACATACAATTCGTACAGCGTGTTGGGTTATTAAGCTTTAATGACGGACAATATCGAATCATTCTGACATAATGATTATGACTCATCATCATACACGTCACTTAGTTAATTGTGATGGCATATGACATCAGATGATCAATGAATAAACTGGAATGGTGAATTAGCTGAATGTTAGTAAAAATATTACTACCCTAACACGTATTGATCTGTCTTTATTTATGTGTACATCTGCGGCTTTATTTCGTAAACTATGGATCCAATTTTGCAAATATTTTAACGCAAGAACATAGTTGTATGGTAAAGTAGATTTAAATTCAATTTGAAGCGAACGATATCTAGACAAGTTGCTGAATATTATGTGCATAATACAGAATTTGCTGCATTTAATCATATGGTTGAAAGGGTTAAATAACCAATTCATCTTTCCAGAGTATCCGTCTATCATATGACGTCATAATAAGATAAATGGGATGTAGGATGACACCATAATCATTACTTCATAAATGATTGTATTTGGCCCATCTTTAACTCTTAATAGTCTGATTGATACGTTGTACGGATTGTATAACTAATATTTAATAAATATGCTGTTGAATATCTTGATACTAATTTGACTGGATGCTGTTGCTGCCATAGGTAGCAACATTGCCGAGTCAAATTGGTTCCAAAATATTCAAAGCCAGTATAGTTTTCTGGAAATTGGTAGTCAAAGTGTTCAGAGATCGATCGATCCCAACACGAGTGAGGTGTGGGTGGAGCTTAGCTGGAGATGGGCGCGGCAAAGCTAACAATGGAAAGGTCCATTAAAAGCTTCAGTTTCCAGAAATCTTGTTCAATGTATCAGGTTTACCTTAGCACTAGCACAAGACATGCTTCCTGGGAGATAATTTAGAGAATAGATTTCCCAATGAAATTAACTGACAAGTGATGTAACAACTTTGTCAGATTGTTTTCAAAGAAGTCATGTCGGAATAACTGGCTTGATAACTGAGCCAGTAATTCCAGTGGTAAATTAAAAAAAATAGACTTCTTAGTCTGCAAATCAGCATTTTCATGGGAAATTTTTTTTAAACATTCGCGTGTTCAAGTTTTAATTAATGACTATTTACTATAATTTTGCTTGTTCTAGTTGCCTGCCTTGAAAGAAGATGAGTTATTACGGCCGCCATGTAAAAATGCTATTGACACGTTAGATACAGTTATGAAAATACAAGGTATGTCACAAAAACTACACTGGTTAACTGTTGACTGGCGAAGCCAGCCAAAACCTATCTCAGCAATGATCTTGAGGTTGTCCATTTGCAAGGCAACAGTATGCTATTTTTGAAAATTGATCACTGGAATCATTAGTGGTAAATTTTGAAAAATAGTCTCTTGATATGCAAATGGACATTGAGTAAGTAAATGTTTTGATTTTCTTGGCAGAATTTGACTATCAATAGTCACATAGTGATGACTGAAATCCTGCTGATAATGTGTGGTCCAGTAATGGTCCGTATCATCTCGAATTGTATACACTTTTACAGTTTTCAATGTTTCTAGAAGAACATCAAATTCCAATTCAGTCAGGTTGACATTTCATAAATATACTTATAGCTAAAATTGGTCAATAGAATAGAGATATTCTCATAGAAAATATATATCAATTTTATCGAGCTAATCATTCCAGTTGTGAGTTTTCTAAAATATTTTTCTCTTTCTCTGCAACTCGGCATTCCGCAGACCATGGCCGAAACCATTTTCATCTGGCTCGGTAACGAAAATTAGCGGATTTCCAGTAGCCCATGTCTACTAAATTTTTAACTTGCCTACCAAAATTGCTCAGTAGCCCAGCTGGCAACCTAAATCTGACCATCCATAGTTTTAAATTGTGAGCAGCAAATCATTATATTTATCTGATGAGTCTATTGCAGGTTGAGTTAATATTATTAAGCCTGAAACCAATATATTTAACACATTCTTCATCAGTAAATCATAAGTTATTATATCCAGTGTTTCTAAATATGGGACCCTGTGCACAGATGCATCATAATGATAAACGTGGGCCCTTGAAAAATTGTTTGCGCCCATTAGTTTTTGCTTTGCAGTACCAGTTGGCTAGATGATTAAAAGGCTAAAGTTTTGTCACTGCTGGTTTGAGCATGAAATAGAGAAGCAGTGACACTTACTGCTCATAGGATGCCGTTCTCACGGAAGATGTCCTTTTTCCAGACCAAGAGAAGACTATTTTAGAAAATTTACCACTGAAATGCCTGGCTCGTTTATCGAGCCAGTCATTCCGGTGGTAAAATCTTGTAAAATATTCTCTTAGTCTGCAAATGAACATTTCCCGACACAACTGCAGAAGCCATTTTTGTCCAACTTGAGTGTTAAAGGGTTAAAATAGGTGATGTTTCATGCAGGTAGACTTGATATGAACTGTTCTTTGTTACAGATGTACACTGGCCATGTATCAAAAGATATGCAGGGACAATATACTACTCCTTAATGGAGGCACAGAAACGTGAACTGGAGGAGGCGGATACTGTCTCAGCACTGGCATCATTATCGATGTCTAAGGCAGCTGCAACTGCCAAGACAACAACTACTAGGTATTTATGCACTATGCTAACTGAATTTTATACCATACTAGCTAGTATCTAAAGACATTACTTACCTTTTTATCCCCCCTGTCTAGAAGATGGAGAGGGTGGGGTGGGGGTGGAGAGTGATATAGCGATCAGCATGTCTGTCAGGCCATCCGTCTGTCCCCATCTTGTCCTCTTACAGTTTAGTTACAATTCTTTTGAAACTTGGTAAATCTAGTCATTACCATCTGAAGATGTGCATGTGCTTTTTTCATGGCCAGAAAATTATTCTTTACATAGTTATCCCCCTCTAAATATCTTAAAGCTGATACATAAACTGCATTGCCAATCATTTCTTGTCAATGCAACTCCTACAGTTTAGCTCTGATTCTTTTGAAACTTGGTAAGTGTTATCATTACCACGTGACGGTATGCATGTGTTGTCCGTATAACTGTACATCCATCTATCCGTCCAAAATGTATTTATGTCCGTCTGTTGGTCCATCCATCTCTGACAATCATTTGTTGTCAACGTAACTTCTTGAGGTCTCAATGGATTAATTTATAATTTCATCCACATTATCAGTATCATGTGCAGATGTGCATGTGCTTTTTTCACGGCCCATAACTTGTTCATTACTAAGTTATCACCCTTTAAATATCTTAAGCCGATACATAAGCTGCATTGCCAATCATTACTTGTCAACGCAACTCCTACAGTTTAGCTGCGATTCTTTTGAAACTTGGTAAGTGTTATCATTACGACATGAAGATGGGCATGTGCTATCCGTATACTTGTACATCCATCCATCTGTCCGAAATGTATGTTCATCTGTCGGTCCATCCTTGTCAACGCAAAACTCCTACAGTTTAGTTACAATTATTTTGAAACATGGTAAATCTAGTCATTACCATCTGAAGATGTGCATGTGCTTTTTTGCGGCCTGAAAATTATTCATTACAGAGTTATCCCCCTTTACAGACCTTTAAGCCGATACATAAACTGCAGTACTCATAATTTCTTGTCAACACAGCTACAATTTAGCTGTGATTCGTTTGAAACTTGGTAAGGGTTATCATTACCACTTGAAGATGTGCATGTGCTATCTGTATTCCTGTACATGCATGCGCGTGTATAGAATATATGTATGTCTGTATGTCGGTCTGTCCATCTCTGACAATCATTTCTCATCACCGCAACTCATAGTTTAATTGCAATTGTTTTGAAATTTCACATTCAATTCACATTCCCCTAATAGTGAGATATTTGGGGCCCGTGGGGATATGGCATCTTCTGATGGCTCTTGTTAACCCTTTGAACCCGAAAGGCAAAAACAAAATCATTTGCGAGGTAATGAATGTTCTGTTAAATATTTTGAAACTAATTTGACTGGAAGGTGTTGCTGCCACCGGTCCTGTGAAATTGGTTTCAAAATATTCAACAGCTTACCTGTATAGTGACCTTGAAATTGGGGTTCTGGGAATTCATGATTCAACATGTTAAGACTCAAGCTGGCCATAAATGGCTGATGCAGTCGTTTTGAGAAATGTACATTTGCAGACCAAGAGAAGATTATTTTTAAAATTTTACCACTACAAAGGCAAATTGAGAGTCAAGGAGTTCAGGGATCGATCGATCCCAATATGAGTGAGGTGTGGGTAGAGCTTAGCTAGAGATTGGCGGGGCATAACTAAAACTAGCAAGGTCTATTCCTTGGTTCAAGGCTACTACTGCCAGAAATACTAAGTAGCGTGTAAAGATAGGTAGTAGTGTATAAATACATTCTAATTCGTATGGAGATCTCTCCCTCCATCTCTAATCCCTATGATGTGTTACTCTGTGACAAGATAAATCTATGGTTATGTTTTAATTTCTCTTTGCAGAATAACACCGGAATCGGAACCAATGGAGGAAGAGGAATCTTGAAACGATATTTACATTGTGTTGTCAATAGTCACTAGATATACCAATGTCACCCAAACTGATGCGACCATAAACTATGTTATTTTCACTGTGTCAGTGCTCTAGTTTTGTTTACTGATTTCCAACAGGAGTTGGTAAACTGGTTATCGCATCTTGCTCTTAAATGTACGTTTTTGTTTTGTTTAATATTTGTTCTGTGTATGCTGCAAAACGCCACAATTAATATGTAGCTATCGTTGTATCGTCATTGTTGCCAGGCGTGGTACAAGGAATGTGTGCACCATCGGGACTGTGCGAACACAATCGCCACCACATTGATTGCGCATCTGCTTAGCCCAACAGAGGAACTTTGTGTACACCTCGTCGACCACAGGAATCGTGACCACCAGTTCAGCAGATGGATTGTGTAAGCATTTCAGCCAATTTTAGCCAATTTTTTCTGATATGCCCTCACCTGGTTTTACTCTGGATAACTATTTATTCATATTGAATATTTTGAAAAAATTACCGGAATAATAAGTTCAATTATATTGTTACATGTTTACCTGAATTTTTAAACCAAAATAGTGACCATAATAACTAGCATTGGTATGCATGTATCTTTTTTACAAGCATTACCTAGTTGAAAAGAAAAATTTAACTTCTACTGAAAACCTTTCATTTTCGAACATTGAGCATGCATGCCTATGTCAATGGAATAATACTAGTAAGGTATTTAGTATCAGGATCTAGCCTCTCTTAGATGAGCCTGCTAAGGTACAACATAATGTGGTTAGTATAGGCAGGTCCTCTCTTGATACAAGAATCTGTTTGCAAATAGACCTCTCTGAAGACCACTACACTGTCTCATTGCTGCAAGCCACCAAACAATCGTTTCCCTGAACATAAAGTGTTAACTTACTGAATATTTTGAAAACAATTTGACTGAAAGTTGTTGGTGGCTAAGCCAGCAACAACTTTCAGTCAAATTGTTTTCAAAATATTTATCTGGTCCAGTGATATAACCCTTGGAATATTGTTTAGACCTTCATTGGTCAACCTTGGTCAAGAGTATCAAAATATTCGCTTAGTAAATGTCCATTTCCAGACCAAGAGAAGACTACTTTATTTTAATTTACAACTGGAATGACTGGGTTTGTTATTGAGCCTGTTATTCCGGTAGGAATTCTTTTTTTTTTAATATCTTTGGTTGCAAATGGACATTTCTGAAGAACACTACAGAGGACAACTCTGGCCACCTTGACCTTTAAAAGGAGAATAATGCACTATGATATATAAACCTGTATGTTGGTTTTCACATATTTGGGGGATAATGTGCTGAATAGAGCCAAATGTAATTTTTTTATAATGAAGTGAATGACAAATGTGGAAACATCAGTCATTGTTAGGCGCAAGGATTAGGTTTTTAACTAGTTCAAAATGTAATTTGATATGTCATAGGAGTATCACTATCTTTGCTTCCCGTATTTCCCGATGTGTGTGGATGCATGCATGGCTACGCGCATGTTTTACATAGACACATGCACACCTATGCCTCGTGCTTTAATTTAGGATTCTTTTCGATATCCAGTTAACTTCCAGCATCATCTATGTTAAGATTATTCCAACCAGGCTGCTTTATATCTTTGGCTATTTTATTTAGATTCATTTATATTTTTGATGTTTGCTAAAGTGTATTGGTATCTAAAAAGAACTTACGAACAGCTATGTCTGAATTTAGATCATTTATAAAGGAAAAACTAGATTAATCTTTTCAGATGTTATTTGTTTTCTTGTGTTCAGAATAGGAACGTGATGCCTCAGAGCTATTGAGTGTGACTTACCCCATCTTGTGTTAACATAACCATTTAATGTTGAAACCAGCCAAAGTAGGCCCTTCAGTGATGTTGAGAAATATCCATTGCAGGACAAGAGGATTATCTTTGCAAATCCACCGCTGAAATGACTGGCTCACTTACCAAGCCAGTCATTCCACTTAGAAATTTTCTTAAAATAGTCTTCTTTTGGCCTGCAAATGGACACTGATTATGTAAGAATTTGTATTTTCTCGACCTTTTAATATTCAAGCTGCGCAAAGCAGCCTCTATTTACAAATTTAAAAAAATAGTGTCTTGTCCTCAAATTGATTTCATTCACGGAGCAAAAATTTCATTTTATCTTAAAAATCTTACCCGTTAACCCTTTAACACGCATATCAGCCAAAAACAGCTTCTGCAGTGGTCTTGAGAAATGTCCAAGAGAAGACTATTTAAAAAAATTTACAACTGGAATGACTGGCTCGATAGCCGCGCCAATCATTCCAGTGGTAAATTAAAAAAAATAGTCTTCTCTTAGTCTGTAAATGGACATTTTCAATGAGAAAATTAAACAAAATTTGAACAAATTCAAGGCTTAAAGGGTTAATTAATATAATCTAAGGAGTATTTTGAAGGGTTTGAGGCGCTGTTGACACAAGAGGGTTTAATGAAGCACAAATAAAGTCAATATAGGGAGTTATAACTAAGCCACACCCAATTCTAACTATGCCCCGCCCAATTCTAACTAAGCTCCACCCAATTCTAGCTAAGCTCCTCCCAATTCTAGCTAAGCTCTGCCCAATTCTAGCTAAGCTATGCCCAATTCTAGCTAAGCTATGCCCAATTCTAGCTAAGCTCCACCCAATTCTAGCTAAGCTCCTCCCAATTCTAGCTAAGCTCCACCCAATTCTAGCCTAGCTCTGCCCAATTCTATCGAAGCTCTGCCCAATTCCAGCTAAGCTCCTCCCAATTCTAGCTAAGCTCTGCCCAATTCTAGCTAAGCTATGCCCAATTCTAGCTAACCTCTGCCCAATTCTATCGAAGCTC
Organism: Chaetoderma sp. LZ-2023a; assembly: GCA_034401795.1. NCBI lineage: Eukaryota > Metazoa > Mollusca > Caudofoveata > Chaetodermatida > Chaetodermatidae > Chaetoderma > Chaetoderma sp. LZ-2023a. The sequence continues at coordinate 42,776,548 of CM067365.1, forward strand.
TGCCCAATTCCAGCTAAGCTCTGCCCAATTCCAGCTATGTTCTGCCCAATTAAGGATTTTCTCAGTTTCTCAGTCAATCATATGACATCATAATCAACTATGTGACATGTAGGCAGACGTCATAATCAAATATGTCATGAATGACGTAGCTACATGTAAGTTCATCACAAACGCATAATTGATGACTGATTATGCGTTGTGCGAATTGTATGTCTTTACTATTTAATAAACATACGGTTGAATATTTTGAAACTAATTTGACTGAATGCTGTAGCTGCCATGGGCAGCAACAGCACCCAGTCAAATTAGTTTCAAAATATTGAACAGCTTACCTGTATAATTTTCTGTAAATTGTTAGGCGGGGAGTTCAGGAATCGATGGATCCCAACACGGGTGAAGTGTTGGTTGAGCTTAGCTAATGATGGGCGGTGCATAGCTAAAACTGGATTCAACCATTCTAACTAAGCTCCACCTAATTTATACGCGGGTTTGAATAGACTATCTTTGAACACTAAATTCCCAGTATCACAATTACAATGTAACCTTTTGAATATTTTTTAATTTGTCTGGGAGCGGATGCTGCCATTCGGCATCAACAGGTCTCAGTTAAATTGGTTTCGAAAATATATTCAAAAGAATTTTAGTAACTTGTAAATTCACCAATGAAATACAAATCAGCTGGTTACTGTCGGACTGTTTCTCCTTTCATGGCATGCCTATGTAATTCACCTTTCCAGAGTATCCATCCATCATCTGACCTCGTATGATGTCATAATCAGCTCAGCACATGTATGATGACGTCACAATCATTACGTCACAAAGGCTTCCATATAGACCATCATTAAATCTCAAATAGTCCAACACGTTGTATGAATTGTATGTCTTTGTAATTCTTTGCTATTTAATAAACATGCTGTTGAATATTTTGAAACTAATTGGACTGGACGCGGTTGCAACAGCACCCAGTCAAATTTCTTTCAAAATATTCAATAGCTTACCTGTGTAGTTTTATGGAAATTGATTGTCAGGGTGTTCAGAGATCGATCGATCCCAACATCATCAAGGTGTGACTGGAGCTTATCTAGAGATGGGTGGGGCATGGCTAAAACAGGAAAGGTCTATTTGAGTGTGACATCAGTTAACAAGTGAGGTATGTTGATTATGACAGATAAATAACTGACAGATCACATTCCTCCATTGTACATATCAATATTCAATTACTCTGTTGATCCACTAAGTGTTGACTAAGACAAAGCTGACTATTTAAAGAACTCTGCTGAAATTTAAACTAGCACATGATAGGACAAGCCTCGCAATATGAAAAATAACATAATATTAGTCAATGCACAAAAGATGAAAATTTATACGATATTAGACATTTCAGACAAGACTAAACCGGTAGTTGTCAAGGCGCCCAAAAATGGCTGGTCTGGAGGAATATTCATTTGCAGGTCAAGAGGACAATTTTTGAAAATGTATCACTGGCCATGCTGGAATGGACTGGGTCACTAACAGAGTTTCAGAAATACTCTTCTGTTGACATGAAAGTAGATATTCACAAGGCAACATTGTGTATTTTCTTGACGACTCTTAACCGATAGCTGTCTGACTGCTGAATTTCTGCAAACTACATTTTCTATTGGGTTTAACTCGGGATATGCTGAACATTTTGAAAACAATTTGACTGAAATAGCCACCAACAAACTTTCAGTCAGATTGTTTGCAAAATATTCAGTATATCCAGAGTTATTGCCCATTGAAATTATTGTCTGGTGGCTTGCAGCAGTCGGCGAGTTAAACGTGAAAACGATCCCAGTTTTAAAACCATGTAGATGGCTTTTTTGGAAAGTAATAATGGAAAGTGAAAACTCTGGCAATTAAGACTGTTATAGTTATTGTATTGTGACTAGCTGGACCATGTATTTCCTGCTCATAAGCTCGTGTTGTCTAATTACACGCTATTGCATATGAACCCTGTGTTTGTGGTTTGTACCGATTCATTGTAATCAAAGGCTGTGATGTTTTAGCATTAACGTAACTTAGAATATGCTAGTGCTACAACCAAACCGGTCTATGAACACCTGCTTTTGGGGACCAAATGGGTGTGTTCTTTCATACTTTGATGATTCAGACGGCCAAAACATGCCTTTGTAATGGTCTTTGGAAATCTCCATTTGCAGACCAAGAAATGACTTTTTTTAAATGTATCAGTGAAATGACTAGATCGATAACCGAGCCAGTCATTCCAGTGGTAAATTTTCAAAAAAGTCTTCATCTGCAGATGGACAGATTCTATGAGAAAACTGAGATTCTATTGACCAAATTTGATCATTATAGTGTTACGATGCATCAGTTTGGGCTCAAAAGCAATTTATCATAAAGAAAATTTACATTTAACCCTAATATTTGTTCAGGAAAATTTCAATTTTCTCATAATTAATCTCCATTTGCAGACTACGGGAAGATTACTTTTGAAAATTTATTACTGGAATGACTGGCTCGGATAGTGACTATAGTCACTCATTCCATTGGTAAATTTTCAAAAATACTCTTCTCGTTCTGCAAAGGCGCAAGGTACATTTCTAAGGTCACTGCTGAAGCCATTTTTGGCCAACTTGAGGATTAAAGGCTTCATCGATTCACTGTCGTGTCCTTCTTTAATGCCCCAAACATTGTCTGTTTTAGACAAGTTTGTAGTTAAATCGTGCTGCTCTTGTCTTAAGATTTTATTATTATATATAATATCAATTGGTATCTCATTTAGTGTCTATGAATGAATAATATTTATAATAATAATTACAGTAATAATAATATGGCTCATTTGAATACAAATTTGTAACAAAATCCATTGTGTTGTCGTGCGGATGTATATCGTATAATATCCATTATGATTAATATTTAAAACAATAGACCTTTCCAGTTTTTGCTAATCCAGTTTTTGCTAAACCCCACCCACCTCTAGCTAAGCTCCACCCACACCTCACTCGTGTTGGGCTCGATCGATCCCTGAACTCCCTGACTCAATTTCCAGAAAACTATACAGATAAGCTGTTTAATATTTTGAAACTAATTTAACTGGGCGCTGTTGCTGCCTATGGCAGCAACAGCATCCAGTTAAATTTGTTTCAAAATATTCAACAGAATCTTTATTAAATAGTAAAGACATACAATTCGTACAACAAAACATAGTTCGTCTTCAATTATGCGTTCGTGATGTACTTATCTACGTCATTCATAATGTCATTGATTATGATGTCATTCTACACATCACGTAGTTAATTATTACATCATAGAATGGATGGATAAAGTGGAAAGGTCTACTGAATATAGTTTTGCTAGCTGAACTTAGATTTCTCGGACAGATCTGTAGCGATACTTAGTCTTGGTTTTTGTTGTTATATGTCAATATATTTGTATATTCTGTGATCAAAACAACAACAAATGCTGATTATTGTTTTATAGGTCAAGTCATTCTCGCTTGTTATCTTAGAATATTGTACATCCGTCAATTCATTCATTCAGTCTGCCGATCATATATACATAACCCAAATAAGTTCACTTCAACTGCCGTAGCAATCAGACATCACAATCATACAACGTCATTGTCAGAGTTTTATCCGAGTCATGCGACTCACAATCAGGACATGTAATTAATGAATTTAGAAAATATTTTAAATTAGAAAATAGCTTGCTGTTAAACCAATTTTTCTTTTTACAATTTCTTATTTTCACAATTTTCCTTTGTATTGTTGCAAGAAAGTTCCGAACAGTACAGACATAATCTTTATAATGGCTTAGATTTTTAGTCGAAAATTAATCTTGTAGTTCTTTAATGATGAAATTTCTTCAGGAAAATCAAAATATTTCCTTATTGAATGTCCATTAGCAAACCATGAGAAGACTATTTTTGACAATTTTCCACTACAATAGCTCGTGTGGTTAGTGATGTAAAATCTTCAGAAATTGTCTTCTCTTGGCCTGCATATGGACATTCCTCAAGACCACGGCAAAGGCCAGTTTTGGCCGGCTTCAGCGCGAAAGCGTTAACCATTTTCATGCTTACAGATCAGATGAGAAATTTTTTATGATTTATGCAAGGTTCTGATTAATATTTTAAAACTAAAACAACAGCTCCCCCTCCCAATGTGGTACATTTTATTTTGTTCTGGAAGCGGGCTAGGTTATTTCACAGCTGTACTGAGGCGAGCATTTTGTATTGCTGGGATAGACTATCTGTCTTCAGTGACACCAGTACATCTCTACCAAGCATGGTCCTTATAAATAGGTTTGACTAATTTAACTTGCAAGTAGATGAACAGGTAACAATAGGTGTTTCACAGGTGTGGTAGGTAGATGGGCAGATTTCATTAGGTGTTGTATAGATGTGTACTTAGATGAACTGGTGACATGAGGTGTTTCACAGGTGTATTATGTAGGTATGTGTGTAAATGAACATGTAAAATTCAGTGTTTCATAAGTATGTATAGAGATGTGTCCTGAGGCATTTCACACAGATGTGAATGTAGATGAAAGATGCATGTGGTGTTTGACAGGTGTGAATGTAGATGAACAGGTGGTGTTTCATGGTTGTGTGTGGTCTTGAACAAGTGTCATAAGTTGTTTTGTAGATGTGTGTATCGTTGAATTGTTATGGATATGTTATTTTTGTTAAGATTCGTGTTGCTATGACGCTACAAACGAAAGAAGTCTTAGCATAACATTATGTAAATATGTATTATAATAATAAGAATAATAATAATAATAATAATAATTTTTATAATAAATAATAATAACTTGGATACATACAATATCCCTAATTATTCTCTCCTCTGACCACAGTTTGGGAAAGTGGGATCATAATGCTTTTTCTCCTGTCTATCCATCTGTCTGCAGGTCAGTCCATCTATCCAGCCTTCTTTTCTGGCTGTCACGACTTTAGGGCGAGGGTTGTGGACATGGTTCTATTATTGGCTTTTTTATTGCTATTATTATTATAATTATTATTATTGTTCATTTTAGGTAGTAATATTATTAATGATAAAACTCGGCTCAAGTCTGCATGTACTTATTATTATTATAATAATAATAATAATAATAATAATAATAATAATAATTGTTTTTGCTAATGTGTACTGCCATTCATAAAATTATAGCTTACATCTTCAATGGTCAAGATTTGTTATGATAATCAAAATATTTGTTTATTAAATGTCCACTTGCAGTTCAAGAAACTTTAAATTTCCCGCGGAATGGTTCGCTTATCAGGCTGGCCATTCCAGTGGTAGTTATTTAAAAATCGTCTTCTCTTACCCTGCAATTTGTCATTTCTCAAGACTACTCTAGGAGCAGAAATTTGTTTTACAAACCTGACCATTTAATGTTAATTTCTGCCAATCTGCTATTGGTATTTCTTCATGCAGAAATCATCATATTGCAGACAGTGACATTATATGTGATTTGTACTTGGAGTAGTAGTCATAGTAAATTCTGAATTATCCCGCTAACTTGAAATACTAGTGTCTCATTTTCAGGGCATATACAGGAAAGATGTTGAATATTATGAAACTAATTTGACTGGAACCTGTTGCTGTGATGGTGAAATGGGTTATTGTTTGTTTGTTCTCTTCTCTGTGGAGAAAAACTTTCTAGAAAATTCATTTGTCAATGACATTATGAAGAAGCATCTCAGCTGAGAAGACCAAATTAAATAATAATAATAATAATAATAATAATAATAATAATAATAATAATTGTTGGTGTTATTATTATGAGTATATTACCTGTTATTTATGGCGAGATTTAGTTACTGTTATTATTGCCTATGTTTTTTAAAGTCTATTTTTTAAAGAGATATTTTTATCATTGCATATCAACATAGTAATACAATAGTAGTAGAAAATAACTTAGAAATAATCTGTGTCTCCCACTTTCAATAATATGTAATATTTTAGGATACAGCATAAACTTATCGTTACATTTTCTAATTAAATCTAATTGAGGTTTTCCTCTTTATTGGAATATTTATGCCTAGCTGTGCAAAATTAGAAGGTTCAAGCCATGGGTGGATCTAAGACTGGTTTAGAGGTGGATGGTGGCTAAATGATTGTCGGTCCCACTGCCATTGTTGGGGTGTTGGGGGGAGGGAGGGGGAACCTTCCCCGGGAAAATTAGATGCTCTGAGAAGCCATTTCCTACATTCTGAGTGATAGGTGACAGCTTCCTAGCTTTGACTATCATTAAGAAATTATAAATCGGCCCAATGGCCCTCTTCTGGATTCACCCAGGGTTCAGACATGAGTATGTTTCGAGAATTATATTTTATGTTTATTCTGGAAATTAATACATTCTTAACATCTTTGACACTGATAACTTTGCTAATAGTTTAGCTACTCTAGCACTTGCTTTGTAGGTGTTCTTGTAATATATTTCTGCCGATTATATTTCTTTAGTTTTTCCTTTGAAAATACTTCAGAATGCCAAGTAAAATTTAATAATTTTCATAAGATGAGTCACACCCAACCGGCCCCACCCCTCAATTAAAAAGAAAAAAAGAATGTGCCTCGTATTCATAAAATAAAAAATTCCTAAAGATATTAATAGTACAACTGCTGTTATATTTTTAGCAATACAACTGATGTGTTGCTCATAAAACCCACTTTAGCAACTCTTGTTTTGTAGCGGTTCACTAACCCCTCTACCTATGTGTAGTCCGTAATGGAGTCCTGATATATGCAGGAAAATACAATTAATTATTTATTTACCTAACTCACCTTTCCAGAGGATCCATCTATCATATGACATCATAATGAACTGCGTGATGTGTACAATGACATCATAATGAGTGATGTCATGAATGACGTTGATAAGTACGTCACGAATGTATATTTGAAGATGGTTTTATACGTTGTACAAATTGTTTGCGTTTACTATTTAATAAATATTCTGTTGAATATTTTGAAACTAATTTGACTGGGCGCTGTTGCTGCCATAGGCAGCAACAGCACCCAGTCAAATTAGTTACAAAATATTCAACAGCTTCCCTGTTTAGTTTTCAGGAAATTAATAGCTAGAGCATTTGGGGATCGATCAATCCCAACACAGCGAGGTGTGGGTAGAGCTTAGCTAGTGATGGGCGGGGCATAGCTAAAAATGGAAAGTTCCACTGCCATAATGTGGGTTCTGTTTACTTCATTGTTGCTAGCAAGCCTGTCCTCTTGTGTTCATGCTTGCACATAAAAACTGTTCATAATCATCATACTATGACTACATCTATTACATAATAATAAGATTACTGTGTACAATAATCTATTGTTTATTTCACTAGTGTTTGACTTATTTCTTTGTCCACATTATTATTATTATTATTATTAATTATTATAATTATTATTATTGTTCATAAACTTACAAAATATCTAGTCAATTTGTGCATTGAATGTATGTGTTTGTTGAGATAGATTTATTTTAAAATCTGAGTTCCATTCATAGCGAATTCAGCTTCTGTACCATATTGACAGTGAATCGCTGATCTTATTAATTAATAATAATAATGGTAATTAACGGTCACGAAAACAATTATTTCTAACCTTTATGTACTGAATAGCAATATATTTGCGTTCTTAAGTTGCTACTTATCAGTGGGGTTAGAATATCTTGGTTTTCTGGGGAATAACATTACATAATGTGTGCCGAGTGGCACAACAAGCGTTACATAGTGCCTTTTCATTGTAGTGTTTATTGGACAAATAACTAATTCTCTCTTAAAGCATCTTATAGTTCAATTAAGGTTTTATAATTTCAATATTAATACTATTATACCCCCACAAAAGCGGATGTATATAGTAATCACTATCCATGTGTGCGCCTCTGCATGCATGTGTCCGCCTCTGCATGCATGTGTCCGCCTCTGCATGCATGCTGTACTTGTACTATCAAACGTAGACCAGTGTGAACTACTTTTCATGGTCCACCCAACTTCAATATTAATCACATGCGTTCAGTGAATGGCTGTGTTCATTGAAAGGTGGGACAGTGCATTACTAAAACACTAGTCTAAGTATGGTGTAAACTATGTCATAAATATAAAGCGTGAATGATTCAGTAATATAAATATGTTTCATTATTAGCGCATTTAATGTGTTGCAATCCTTGTTTCAGAATGCCTAAATCTAATTATGGTAAATTCTTTAAAACAAACTTTATACCATGAAAGATCTTACACTCCCAAGTCAAAGAGCTGCACTGGTGTTACAATGTTGGTTTATTTATGCATTATTATTTCTGTAAAGTCAGACCAAGTAATTTGTTTTTGTTTTCTGGACCCGAACTTAATCTTTACATATATAGAAAAAGAATAATGGAAGAATTTTAGGGTATTATATCCAAAATTTTCAGATCTTACAATTTTTGCCAGCCAAATCGTTATTACTGGAAAGTGCTCAGGGTTTTCAACAACTCAGTTCTCTGGAGCCTTGTTATCCCTTCCATGGTCAAGCTGCCCAAAAATGGTTTATGCTATGCTTGTGATAAAAGTCCATTTACTGGACTGGACAAGAGATGGCTATTTTTTAACATTTGTCAGAATATATGGCTAATGGACATTTCCAGTTTTGGCCCATCTCTAACTAAGCTCCTCCCACACTTTGCCCATGTTGGGATCGATCGATCTCTGAAATCCTTGACTATCAATTTCCAGAAAACTATGCAGGTTAGCGGTTGAATATTTTGAAACTAAATCGACTAAGTGATGTTGCTGCCTATGGCAGCAACAGCGCTCAGTCAAATTAGTTTCAAAATATTTGACAGCATGTTTATTAAATAGCAAAGACATACAATTTGTGCAATGTGTCAGACTATTAAGCCTTATATACTGGCTATATTGAATCATTCATGATGTCATGATTATGATGTCAGCCTACACTTAGTTGATTTGATGTCATGAGATGGATGGATCCTCCTGTGCTTAAAATTTTGCCCCTTTTTTTATTCACACTAATTTGATTTAGGTGGAAATTTTCCTAAAACAAGATTAAATTGGTCTAGCCTAATGTTCCAAGCACAGGCAACAAAATGAAAATTACTATTTAATCTTCAAATTTTTAATTTTTGATTTAATCTCCATAATCGATGGCATTGTGAGTTTCAACTCTGGTTTTTTGATAATATAGCTGTCTCCTTATGCATAATAGAGTTTTGGAAATTTCTCTTCATTTTGCTTTGAAGTGTCATAGATCTTTCAATGTAAAATCAAGCATTAATAAGGTGATTTTTAAATTTAATAATTAGCTTGAAGGTTCTAACTCCTATTACAACTTATAAAATAGTTTTAAATAAAGTAAGCTGAAAACAAAATTTGAATACAAGTTGTATGATATCTTATTCACTATTGTCAGATAAAGACTACAATACTCTATAGACTCTGTAGTACTAAATTATGTATTAAGCTTCTTGTATTCATGTACATATATTTAACTTGTGTACAGTACTTTAACATGACATTGTATCATTTAGTCACATAAGTTAGATTATCTGCTATTACCAACCTCGAATACAAAGAATAACTGTATTTATTTGTAATTCATGTCTTTCATTTTTAGCTGGTAGCTGGTAAGACAGCTTTGTATTTTCTTGCGTATTGAAGGTGCATTACCAGGCGAAATAAAGAATATTTGAAAATTTACTACTCAAATGAGTTTCTCTTATTGAGACAGTCGTTCCATTGATGAATTTTTAAAAGTACCCTCTTGGCCTGCAAATGAACATTTCTTAAGAGCCACTTGAAGAAAGCTGCTTTCGACAGACTTGACCTTTAAATGTTATAGTAGGAAGCTGAATGATTGTGTCTTGAAGAACCTCTGTTTTTTTGCTAAAAAAAGTCATATACGTCATGTCTTATATGGCGTCACTAGCGCTAAGAGAACACATGTCTATGAATATAATCATTTGTGGTTGCTTATGACATATTTTATGGTATTCTGGCCGTCTTGTGCATTTAAATACTGAGTAAAACAGCAATACATGTATCTTGATATACTTTCTCTCTGATAACTGCTGTATAATAATGATAATAGGGATAGATTTGTCCACTATCTGGAGCTAGTTTATGTGTCGGATGTATATTTTGAAGCAAGGCTTAGAAATCACTCAATTTGTTGATGTCAAGTTCAAGGTTATTTATTGTGATATATTATACATTTACAAGTACACAACAGGTCCTTTGGTTAATGTTTTTGTTAGTGTTATTATTCAGCAATGTTGTTTCAGATTTCAGTGAAACTTAGCTAAAGACATGTTTTATTTTATGCATTGGTGCAATCTACATCACTATAGAAATTAACATCTTTTCCATGGATTTATGCTAAGCCTGTTAGTATATGTCAATAATGGCTTTTTAAAATTTTACTGAAATGATTATTATTTTTACAGGTTACGAGAACGAAAACCACAGGCTCGATAGGCCAGTCATCTCAGTGATACATTTTCAAAATTAGCTTTCTTGGCCTGCAAATGGATGTTCCGCAACACCACTGCAAAGGCTAACTTTGGCTAGCATAACCTGTAAATGGTTAAGAAGCTTTGACTAAGCAAATTGGTTAGAGACGAGCCAATTACAAAGAATAAAAGATACTGCCTTTTAGCTCAAGTCGGTTGCTATGAATTGTATTGAATGCCTTTTGGGCTTAACATGTGTTTTGTTAAGCAGTTTAACTACTGTAGAATCATCAGTTTCATAACAGCCATATTGCTTATTTTCTGAATTTATTGATCAAGCATAATTAATGTCATGGAAATCTTGTATGTTACACGGGAACAGTTTCACTGATGAAATCCCATTATTTTTTTTGAAAGGTACAGGAAAGCTGTTAATTATTTGGAAAATAATTCAACTTTAAGCCATTGTTGTTTCAAGTCAAATTCGTTTCAATGTTTGAAAGTGTTTCTTGCATTATATCTGCCTTGTAGAAATAAAAAAAAAAAGTTAAGATAATATTGTAGTGGGTTATATTTTATTTACATTATAGGTATTAATATTAATTACTGTAGCAGACAATATAAGTTAAACTCAGTCGAAGTAAACACCAGTTTGTATCTTCATAAGACTTTTGTTGTGGCATGAATTGGCCTATACTAATAGTTGTCTTAAATAGCCAGTTTGTCATGCTCTCCAGTATGCCTGCTTAACCCTTTCACCAATGAATTCCTAATCTCCCATTTTCAAGGCAACCACACAGGAAAATTGTTGAATATTTTGAAATTAATTTGACTGAAGACGTTGCTGCTTACGTCTTCCAGTCAAATTGATATCAATATATTCAACAATAAGTTTTATGTCGTAAAGAGTATTCTTTTTCAGGGATTTGTGTGTGAAAGCGCTAAGAGATTTTTAACTAGCTAGAGTATTGAAGATGGTAATATCTGTACACTAGTAGTTTATTATGTTATAATGCAGATACCAATCGGTATTTGGTGTGGGCTTTAAATATCTGTGTGAATAACTGCAGCTTATGATACAATGATGTATAATATGGCATAATGCAGTTTTAATATTGCTGTGAGCTGCCGGTGAATAATGATTATATTGTCACATGATAAGACATATTTTTCTAGATAGGCATGCGTTTCATTCATGCTATTAGTTTTAATACGAATATTACGATTTGACAGAGAGCTGGTCTCTCTTTTAAAATATAAATTTAATGAAAAAAATGGATTAAAGTTTCATAATAAATTGTAATAATAATAATTTTGCTTAAAATGTATAATCATTTTTTGACAATTTATCATACATCCTTTTGTAAATATTTACCCCATTGCCAAAACATTTCAATTGTATTTCCTTTCTTTTAACTAAATGTATGCATTTCCATTCACCTAATCTTAAAACAAATAAAAACATATGTATTATGGTTGGTTTTAATCCTTAGAGACCAATCATCATATCTAAGAAATATCTGTGTCTGTCTTTCAGAGAATGGTCTGGCATTATATAGAAATTTAATATTAACTTAGTACTAACTGCTCTTGTTTATTACTCATTAGCTAAACATTAACACTTTAATTGTGAAAATTTGTCAAGAAAATTAAACATTTTTACTTAGTAAATGTCCATTTTCAGGCCAAGAGGAGACTTAAAAATTCACCACTCTAATGAGTGGCTCAGTTATTGAGCCAGTCCAGTGACAAAATATCAGTCTTCTCTTCCCCTGCTGATGGAAGACCACTGCAAAGGCTGGTTTTGGCCGGCTCAGCCAGTAAAAAGTTAACAGATTGTCGATATTTGTAGCAATAATTTCAATGAAGATTATACATAACCCTCTTCATCCTGCATTCTCCATGGCTTGGATAAATAAGACATGCTCAATAATTTGACAATACAAGACACCACCGATGACTTCTGGGTCAAATGGATGAATCCACTTTTAGGTATGCCCGTGCATCGCTAGCCTTGGCTCCGCCCAAGCTTGTCAGACATTGTGATCGATTTATATACTTTGAATCCTGAATTTCAATTTCATAGTAATGATACATCTAACCAGCTGAATATTTCGAAATTAATTTAACTGGGGCTGGTGCTATAGCAGCAACTATGCCCAGTCAAATTAGTTTCAAAATATTCAACAGAATCTTCATTAAATAGGAAAGATATACAATTCATACAACTTAGGGATTATTCCAGTTTCATAGCGGAGTATTTCTGTTAGTTATGATTGTGACATGAGCCTACATGTGACGTAATGGTCCTTTCCAGTTTTATCTATGCGCCGCCCATCAGTATCTAAGCTCCACCAACACCTCGCTCGTGTTGGGATAGATCGATCTCTGAACTCCATGACTATCAATTTTATGAAAACTGTACAGGTAAGCTGTTAAATATTTTGAAACTAATTTGACTTGGCGCTGTTGCTGTCCAATCAAATTAGTTTCAATCAACAGCATGTTTATTAAATAGTAGACATATAATTCGTACAACGTGTTGGACTATTAAGAAGTAAAGACGGGCCAAATAGAATCATTTATGGTGTAATGATTATGATGTCAGCATATACGTCACTTAGTTGGTTATAACATCACATGATCGATGGATAACTTGGAAAGGTCCATTGCTTATGGCATCATATACTTGAGTGACTGATCAGATTCATCAATTATCATGATTTTAGCTGGACAAGGAATAATTAATACTTTAATGGCCAATGAGTAACTTCTCATTTATCAATATCCATTTTCAGCCCTTCTCTTTGTCAGCAAATGGCCATTTCTCAAGACTTCTGCAAAAAGATTGTTTGCTGGCTTAACCATTAAAAAAGTTAAAATGTCATAGTCTAGCAGCAATAATAATAATAATAATAACAGGAATCAAACCCGGCCAAAAGTGTCTTCTGTTGTTGTCTTGACGAATGTTCATTTACAAGGCACGTGAGAACAATTTTTTAACTGAGCCAGTTATTGCCTTGCTAAAAAAATTTTCATAAATTTTTTTTTAATAGTTCTCTTGCTTTGCAAATGTTTATTCGATATAAGGCAAATATTTAAATTTTCCTGACAAATCTTGACCATTACTGAGGTAATCACCGGGTACAATATCTTTAGATTATGCTACCCATGTTGCATGGGTGATAATACACATCCTCGTCAGGCGATACAATTTATGGCTAATTGATAGATCCGATCTGTCACTCAGGTGTTATAATCAATTACGTCACATGTAGGCTGATGTCATAATCAAAATGCATAATGAATGACGTAGCCATCATGAAGGTCCATCATAAACATTGAATAGTACGTCGAGCATGTCAAGTGTACAAATTATATGTGTACTATTTAATAAACATACTGTTGAATATTTTGAAACTATTTTGAATGAATGCTGGCTGCAACAGCACCCAGTCAAATTAGTTTCATAATATTCAACAGGTTACCCTGCATAGTTACCATGACATTTGATTCTGTAATTTCAACATTCAACGTAATTAAATCGATTGCAACATGCGCAAAGCATAGGCGGAACTTAGTTAGAAATGGGCGGGGCATAGCTAGAAATCGATTCGGCTATTTTATTGAGCTTTGGTACGCCTGTATTGTGTGAAAACGTGTCAAAATTTGTATGAAGTTGGTTTTAAAATATTTCGCCGTTGAATCCTGTTATAATTATAAGCTTGACAACATAGCCTATGACATATGAATGACATTGATTAAATATCTACTCCCTCACATAAATGTTTGCTGTGGAAGTAAGATGACACTTTATTTGTGATTTAAATAAGCCATTAATCATATTTATAAAATAAATTAATGCATAATAAAATGATCTAAATCATTACTTTTCATAGATTAATTCTTGTAAGAATATTTTTATACTCTTTCCATTGCAATTTGAATGTCAATTGATGGACAGTATTGTTCGTTTAAGATTGATTAGCTAATGATAATGTTTTGGTCATCACATTCGCTCAGAGTGCTTAGTCAATGGATCTTTGCAGTTTTAGCTATGCCCCGCCCTTCACTAGCTAAGCTCCACCTACACCTCACCGTGTTGGGATTGATCGATCACCGAATACCCTTTCAATTTCCTGAAAACAGTAACAGTGCCCAGTCAAATTAGTTTCAAAATAGTCCACTGAATATTTAGTAAATGGTAAAGCTATAGAATTCGTACAACAACACATAGTCTGTCTTCAAATATGCGTTCATGACGTACTTATCTACGTCATTCATGACATCATTCATTAGAATGTCATTCTACACATCACATAGTTGATTATGACATCACAAGATGGGTGGATAAAGTGGAAAGGTCTAGTGCTTCTCCCGTAGCTACTGCCTGGACAAATTGTGAAACAAACTTGTATGTCGAACACTCGGCAATTACAATCACTGGCACCATTGCAATATATGGCATATAGTGCCAAACTATGCCATCCAGGCACAAAACTTTAGTATTTTCCTAAGCAATCCACGACTGCTGATGTCATTTAAGGATTTTTACATGAAAAATTGTCATTTCTTTCGACACTAATAATCAAGCTGGCAAGAATGGCCTCCAGCACTTGTTTAGTCTTTGTCTTGTTGCAGGCCAAAAGAAGGCTATTTGACATTTTACCATTGTAATTTCTGGATCAATACACACGCCAGTCATTCCATTGGTAAATTGCCAGTCATCTCGTTATTCGCAAATGGGCATTTCATATGAGAGAAATTTTTTTTATATTCTTGGCCATCGTAGACCCATTATTAATAATTAATTGTTTTCAGTTAGTAATATATTGGTACGGAATTTTCCAGTGGATTATATTTTTAATCATTGTTTTAAATCAATTTAATGTATTCATTCAAACTGAGAGCAAAAGTCTAGCCTTATATAAATACATTCGGTCAATACATTAAGCTTCTCGTTCAGTCGGCATTGAGCTGGTATGACCTTTCTGTGTACATGTCATGCGCAGTGCTCGCTCTGTTATAGAGCACCTTAGTCTCTTGTTTACCGGCATAGTGCGCAAGCAAAGATTTCCTAGCTAAATGAGATGTATGAAGTTATTGGTTTGGTTGGCGTCTGTCGAATTCCCAATTACATGTCACATTTATCTAGACTGGTTTTACTTTAACCTATCATTTGTAACCTCCCCAGTTTTACACCAGTACCCAGTTATACTCTGGGTCGTGAGTGGCGATGAGGACTTAAGGAGGCTATGTTTCCAGCGATTGCGAGCTGGCTGACCAGAGATCTGATCCTTGGATCCCTGGTTTCGCAGCTCTGTGCATTACCATCTGAGCTATCACCTCCAATGAGATCAATGTATTGGTTGAATGATTTTATACCCAGCAAGACAGTTTTACTTGGGTCATTTTCAAATTATCAATAACGGGCATTCTAATATTTAGTTAGTGAAAATGAACATGTCAGGTTGCCCCACTAGATTACTGATATTGATTAGGATTCAGAATTTTGACATGTCATGCCAGTTTTAAGTAATTTAGTTAACTCTGCCTGCTGAATTTCTGCAGATTACATTTTCCATGGGGTTTAACTCTGGATATATTAAATATTTAAAAACAATTTGACTGGAAGCAACTTCAGCCAATTTGTCAAACTAGGTAGCAAATCCAGAGTTATTACCCATTGAAATTATTGTCTTGTGACTTGCTGCAGTCAGACAGTTAAGTAATTATCTCGTTACTTCCCCACTATAAAAATGATACATAATACAATTTCTGAGAAGCAAACAGCTATTAATAATGGCTTGTATATTTATTTTTATGTATTTGATTACCTCCCTTTGCTCTACCTCTTTTTCTCCGCCAGTCCTCTTGTGCAATTCTATGCTTAATCCTCTAATGGTCATGCCAAAATCGGCCGCCGCAGTAGTTTTGATTAGTGCCCATTTGCAGACCAAGAGAAAATCATTTTTTGAAAATCTACTGTAGCTGGTCAGTCCAGTAGTAAATTATCAGAAAAAGTCTACCCTTTCTTGAAAATGGACATTCAATAAGCGATTATTTTGATTTTCTTAATTAAATTTGATTATTAAAGGGGTACAAACCTTCACTGGCCTCTCAGACTTAGTATTCACTGCGCATTGTGATAGACAAATTGATTGTAAGGAAAGCTGCCAGTAGTCTACTTTCACTTGAGCGATTGTCAGACAGATATAGTTAGTGCTCAGTCACTGCTCTGGAATTACAAGGTTCATTAGGATACTGGTTAAAATAGGTGGTTATTAACCCTTTAACACTCATATCAGCCAAAAACGGCTTCTGCAGTGGTCTTGAGAAATGTCCATTTGCAGACCAAGAGAAGACTACTTTTGAAAATTTACCACGGCAATGACTGGCTCGATAACCAAGCCAGTCATTTAAGTTTTCTTGAACAAAATTAAGTGTTAAAGGGTTTAGCTATCACCCTCTTGCCCCACAACCTGTTGTTATTAATATAAATTACTTCTGGATTAATAATAATAATAATAATAATAATAATAATAATAAATATCTCTTCACAAAGTGTTAGCATTGTATAAATAAGTCATTATTTGTGAAGTAAAACTTGTTGTTCCAATAAACGTCTTATTTCTATTCTGTTCACAACCTGAGTCTGTCAATCTGCCTTATCCCATATCAGCACATTGATAGGCTTTTAAGGTTTTGAAAATTTTAAGATACTATATGATGATGACTGCATGATAGACCAAATAAGGATTGATACCAAATACTGGTGTTCCTTAAGACATGGTATTGAATAGTCTTAGATGCTTAAAAGTTGGCCAAATATTGGCTTTGGCAGTGATCTTCACATGCTTGTGAAAAGTCCATTTGCGGCATAAGAGAAGAGTATCTTTGAAAATATTCTACTTGAATTGCTGGCTAGATCAACAGGCTTAAAAATGGTGTTCTTCGACTGCAAATGGCCATTAACCCTTTAACACTCATATCAGCCAATAATGGCTTATGCAGTGGTGTTGAGAAATGCCCATTTGCAGACTAAGAAAAGCCTATTTTTGAAAATTTATCACTGGAATGACTGGCTCGGCTATCGAGCCAGTCATTCCAGTGGTAATTTTCAAAAATAGTCTTCTCTTGGTCTGCAAATGGACATTTTCTATGAAAAAAATTAGAATTTTCTTGAAGAAATTAAAGGGTTAATAATCAAAATTTGCCAATAAATCTAAGTTAATGCCCATTTCCAGTTCAAGATCATTTCTTATACAGTCTGTATAACCCACCACCGTGCGGAGCACCACAGATTAGTGAAGATCAAGTAATGGTTGAGATTGGTCACTCAGTTAAAGACTTATGGCTACCTTGTGGTCACATCCGATGGATTAATACTGACGTCAAGCACATGTAATGGACACAAGTGTAGTATGTCGCTTTTACTGTATCATAATTCTGTGTTTATAACATCCCCATTTGTAGCTGAGCAGCAAAATTGTTTTTCCATGAGCTCTACCCGAGGTGGAGAATGACTCATCTTATTGAGCCGATTGACATCTTGTCTCTGAGAATAGAGGAATGCAGATTATCTATCAATCATATGATGTAATAATCAACTATGTCATGTTTAGGCTGATGTGATAATCAATTACATCATGAATGACTATTTAGTCTGTCATAAACGCTTAATAGTCTGTCAAGTTATACAAATTGTCTCTACTATTTACTAAACAAGTTGTGAAATCCACAATTAGTTTCAACATATTCAACAGCTTACCTGTGTAGTTTTCTGGAAATTGTGAATCAGAGAATGCAGGGATCGATTGAACACATATCAAACATGATAAATTCTTTATGATATAAGGATTATTCCGTCGAATATTTTGATACTGATTTAACTGGAAGCTATGGATAACTACATATGCAGCAACAGAGATCAGAATATTAGTTAGGTAATTTTAAAATATGCAACAGATTTGCTATCAGGGACAGATTGGCTTTTGCAATGTTCTAGCCAATAGATTATCCAGATACCATTTTTGTTAGCCAAATATTAAATATTTTAGCTACATCTTTACTTCAATGTCAGGAACATTTTTGCAGTCAGTCATTATTAGTTAATGCTATCAATTCTACAATCCAGAAAATATAGGGTCTTACTATATAAGAAAGGTGTTGAATATTTTGAAACAAATTTGACTAATTGGTTGCTGCCTAAGGAAACAGCTTTCAGCAGTCATATTAGTTTCAAAATAATCACCAACTGAACATGTAACTATTACAACATTACATATATGTACCAAACAACACGTTTGCAATTGAAACGCTGGAATTAGTCTGGAAGCCTGCCAATCAAAACAATTGAATTCAAAAGCTAAATCATGATTTAGACATTGTTGCTTTTCATTAGCCAGATTAAAGTTTTACTAGCATTTGTCTACTTCGCTAGTGAATAGATCGGTCCCTACCTGTCATGAAACTATAATAGGTTGACATTTTAGCAAACATGTGAACCTGGAGGTATGCCATCATTTACTGAGCCTGTATGATAATCTGCATACGACCATACATGGATGTTAGCTATCTTTATTTAATCTTTATCTATGTATCTGGCTTGATGGGTTCCCCACTACTTTTGTGTGTGTGTGTGTGTGTGCGTGTGTGTGTGTGCGTGCGTGCGTGCGCACACTCGAAAATCAAATATTGCCGAGCACATGCGAATAGCTGTTTACTAATTGTAGTGACAACCATTCAAACCAGCATGACTTAACAAGACGTCCGCTTAAGAGATTGTAATTGTAGCAATTGATAGTCAGTGAGTTCAGGGTTCTATCGATCCCTACACGGGCAAGGTGTTGGCGGAGCTTAGGTAGAGAGGGGGGGGGGGGGCTATAGCTAAACAGTAAAGATCCGTTATCTGTCAGCTATTTGATATTCTAACGCGTGTCCATTTCCTTGCTTCATTAGATTAACTCTACTATGTCATCGCAAATAGAGGATCTCGAACATGGTCCCATTTAATATCACTTATCAACTGAGTTATCAGTGATAACTCGATGAGGTTTATAATAGTAATATTAAATGGGACAGATTTTGAGATTCTATTTCTCATATAAACTGAAATTTAGACATATTTATTTTCCAATGACGTTGATCCCTGAAGCACTAGATGACGTCAACAGTAGCTAATCACCCCTGGGAACTGGCACAGAAAAATATAGTACTTGTAATGTGAACTGTAAGAAAAATTTGCACTGATCAAAGTTTATTTATTTACATAACTAACAATATAAATTGACAAAATAGCTTATATACTATTGGACCTCACAAGCAGTATTGTTGTGGCATGATGTACATCACTAATGGTCGACTTAGGGATACTGATATCCATTGCTGCGCTGATGACTATGTTATGATTGGTCAGTATAATAATACTTTCTGACCCTTACAACCAATGAAAATACTTGTTGGAAAAGCTATTACATCAAAACATCAATCCTACATACTCATCTGTTATAAACTACATGTACATAAAGCTCTATGCGAAAGTTAAATGGAAAGACGAGCTCAGTGACTAGCACGGTATACTACACATTGGCATTCTCTACCCAGCTATGCAAACTTTGGCAATGGCCTACTTAATCTATTAGGGAATAGCAATCTTGGCCTCTCACGGAACCACATACTAGTGTGAGGGCTTATATAATTTAGTGGGAAGGGAATGTTACTTCATAACACATTTGTGTGTGGGTTGATTTGTAGATTTAAGAAATATATTGTCATTTTGTCTTATAATATTTGAGTTCAATTTGAAGCTATTGAAGGATGTACATCAAATTGGCATCGGAAAAGAATTATCTAACAATGGGATTGTAAGACTTATCAAAGAATAGGGATGTAGCAAATCAAATCATAGCTGACATAGAGTATGTCACAAATAGTCATTTTCTATATATATGCATTACAGAGCTATTAAGCTCAATTTATCTATGCACCGAATTTACAGTCATGGAGACTAATCAATCCGATGCATCATCGACATCATCAGATTCCTCGTCATGGTGGAAAGATTCATTAGTAACATTTTCCCAGTTTTCATTGTCTGCCTCACATCTGCATATTTCAGTACATGCTAGATTGTTCTTCCTGTATGAGCATGAGGACCTGACACCGTTGCCAGCACTACATCCACATTTGATTAGTTCCACAATTGCTACAGGCCAGCTGCAGATGGTAGGGCAGAGGCAACTGGAATATAATGTCCATCTTCCAGTAACCACCCATAATCCAGTGGTGAAGGCAATACTGTGTTTGCTATGATATCATTACACCATACACTTGATTGATAATGTGTAGTTAGAATGTGATATTTAAGAGTACTCCGTGTAAGGGAAGTGGTGGTGGTTTCTCTGCTTCTGCTTGACTTCCTAGACTAGTAAGTAAGGCTGTGGAAGGTATAGTTGACAACCAAATTCTCCAAGACTATTAAATATGTCTTGCTAAGCTGTTTAAAGTGTGCATGACACGACTCGTATAACTGCATAAATAGATCACACATAAATCGGAATATAAATGTATGCAAGTGGTCGCAAATATGGCAACTATCTTTCAACACAGGCACAACACATGTGCAGAAATAACCCTCAAACCAAATGCTATATGACAGATATACCTGAGCTGCATCCTGTATTAACGTCGGATGAAGAAAAAGGGAGTGCATATTGACAGAAACCTTTCTTTTGATATACATATGGGGAATATCGTAACCAAGGCGAACAGCCCAAAAGGACTAAACAAGAGAACATTTACTAACATTGACCCATATACTTTCACGCTCTTATACAAGTCTAGTGAGACCTATTCTTGAATACTGTAACTTGGCATGGTCACCAAGATTGAAAAGGCAATCACAGCTATTAGAAAGAATTCAATGCTGAGCAACAAAACTTGTCCCACAAATCAAAGACTATAGCGACACATAAATACTTGAAGCCCTAAATCTAATGTCACAGAAATATAGACTATTTCGAGATTTAATTAGAAGCTCATCAGGGATCTACGTAATATTGATAAGGACTACATTTTCGAGCTGTCCAGTATTACACAGACCAGAGGGTATAGGTTCAAGGTCAACATAAAGCACAGCAAGAAACATATTCGCAAGCACTTTTTCGCTAACAGAGTGGTACCACAGTGGAATTCACTGCCAACTACAATCATCGAAGCAACAACAGTCGAATCATTCAAGAACAGACTAGATATCTACTTTAAAGAAAGAACATTTGAATTTTACTGAACGGGCCATACGTATACCATCCCATCTCAAGGTAATACTGCAATTCTTCCAATACAGTGAACTGATCTTCGAGTAGCCTGTGTATAGACAAGAACATGCTCGGTAGCGATTCCAATAACCAGTAGATATATCTCTGCTTCCACGTCCACACTTTGTGGTTGCATGAAGAGACACTAGTGTAGAGGAGACTCGGATAGCGATGAACAGAGAAAATGAAAACAACAGCAATAAGACGAACCACAGCCTCCACAATTCAGTGTAGAAAGAATTTGCTGTGTTTTGGCCTGATTGACAATGAAATCAATCAGAGATGCGAACGATAAAAATACACTACACTATATGCTATTAATAAACCTCGGATATCCGAGTAATCACCTTGATTCTTAAGCCAACTATGGGTAACCAAATTAGCGGACTCGCGTAATAGCTTTAATTATGGTGATTTACGTTAGCGACCACTAGAAAGCTAATTTATATGAAGTGCATATGTTGAATTTGTCTAAACCATTACTGGGTGCATAAATTCGGATATCCCGAGATACAAGTTAAAGTAATCCCGCTTCAAAACGAAGCATTATTAGACAAACTTCACCAAACGATCATAGTGCATTGTTTAGTAAACAGCAAGCCTAGGCGAGTCCAAACTCGCTAGGCCAAGCTAAGGACTCGGTTCTAGGAATATGAGCAGGCTCAGAATCGATACCTTGGAGCATGCGCAACTAAGTTTGACCAATGAACAAATAGATAAGTCATATGCAGGAGACTAATACGCATGTGCAAGCTAAGTCATGACGTCACCAGCTCTTTATAAGGAGTTGCAGACGCTAAAATCATCAGTTCATTAACACGGCTCAGTCCATCAGTTCATTCCAGCGGCTCAGTTTGTTCATACAGATCACGCCGAGCACACGACTCACAACACGCTCTCCGTGCTGGTGGGAATAGGCACAATAGTGTGCCAACAACGCCCTATAGGCCAGGTGCTGGATTGTATGCCTGGTACATTCTTGTGCGATTACCACTCAGACTCTGATTATTTCTGTGATGCCACATATTCCTGTCGCCAGCTATCAGACTTGGTTAGTGTCCCGTAGCGGGTTCCACCAGTTCCTTATGCATCCGTGCGGACATAGTCTATTTCCTGTGGCGCATTGACACCCCTTTGCTCATGTTACAGACTTGGCCTATTTAACAAGCCTGTGAAACCAAATGTGTGTGTACTGACGCCGAACACCCACACTACGGTGACGGTGGCGTCAATGCTTATACATTATGCACAAACTCTGAATTTCACAATGTTTGAGTGTGGGTACCGATAGCAGCGCTCTTAGACGTGGTTTCAACACTACGCCAGCAACGCCAACGTAGTGGTTTGTCTAAATTCGCACTTGTGTGTTATTATAATTCACAAAGCTAGTTTCAGTACCAAACATCTCTAAATTCAATAAATTAGCCTTTAAGTGTCATCACGCCACACCTTCTGCGTTGTGCCTTCCCAGCAAAACACTTAACTTTTCCACACATTTTCACGTCCATCTTATTTGACGCGCATCAAGACTCTGACTAGAGTCAGACCTTCACGCCAGAATAACAGTTTAAAGCGCCAAAAGCGACGCCAAGCCAACCCTTTAAGTTATTGATTTCTGTCTGTTTAGTTGTTTGCCTTGTACAAGTTACTTAGACAATCTCGGACCATTGATCTATTATCTTTTATGGCTGCAAGCGCTAGCAAACACGCCTGTAGAACATAGTCAAATTAGACACCATTCTGCCAAGCAGTTTTTGAAACTTACACTTGGCACTTAGAAATTCTCCCAATTCTTGACACACACAATTCGGTGCGACAACTGATGGCCGATGTGGAGCTGCTAGCCACCTAGAAATTCTAGAAGCAAATAACTGATACGAATTCTAAGTCCCTTTTGGCCAAGTTTTAACACGCTAACACACAGCAGTTCACTCCTGCGTTGGATAGAAAACATAGAAAATACTAGTAGTACCAGACACGCACACGCTATCAGTCTAGGAACATGGAACCTAATTCCAGGGCATCACCGGTCCCAGAAACAATGTCAGCACCAGCGCCACTAACCATGGTCACGCCACTGACTGAGTTCGCAGTCAGAGACCTGGGAGATACTGTAGAGCGCACTGTGCAGTTTAATAGCACACCAACGCATATTCCACCCCAAAGAGAAGTGGAAAGTGTGGATGAGACTGATATTGAAGCAGACGCAAATTATGCGTTCAATGTCTTACACCACCATGCACCTTTTGACAATTTACATGCTTCTTTACAGCATCAGACGCATGCCAGTGAGCATATCTTTGCGGGCTTTTCCCTGCGCAATAACGATGATAATGACGAGGAACTTGAATATACTCGCGTACGGGTTCTCTAATGCTGCCAGCACCTCGAATTATAAGTACGGACGTGCGCACGACCAAGCACGACACAAATCCACGTAGTCTGGAAGCAAGAGAAAATCTTTATCCACGTCTGGGTAACACCCAGACCAGATACGGTCGTGACGCATCTCCTGTGGCGATCAGTGAAGATGGTCTCGTGGACCAACTGCAGAGGCGGGTCGAGATGCAGGCCGAGTAGATGCAGCAGCTCGGGGAGCTGATGGCGCAGCTGCAAGCGTGCCATGCCACCCTGAGCGGGCACCAGCTCAATGCAGAGGCCCACAACGGCCCACTGCTTGGCACCCCAGATGACAGTCGATGGCCAGCGCAGTCTTCGTCGCGCATGTTCGCTACAACTGGCGTCTGATGTGGTGCTGCCAACCACTTGGAGAATTCTTCAAGTTCCAATCACCGCCAACCACCGCCTCTTGGTCTGGACTTGCCATCCAGCACAAGGCAGATCAATATTGAGGACGTTCACAGTTATTTAGCAGCACATCTTCAACAGGCAGAAGACACAAGTCAGATTAACTTGGGTCTGGCACATACTCGGCCACAGAGACCAATACGGACAGCAGAAAATCAAAGACATGCTGTTCCAGTACAGTCAGGAGAAGTGTACAGAAGAAATGATTCTGACTCTGAAGATGCACACATCCAAAGGGCAGTCTTGCTAGCCTTGCAGGTGCATCAGCAATGCATCACCAAGCGCAATTTAGACGTGTTGCAACCAGTATGGCACAACCTGTTCTAACACAGAAGTCCGCCTCACTGCGACAGGCACAGGAGATCTTGGACTGGTGGAAACGTTGTATGCCATGGCTGGCGCCATAAATTAGGAAAGGGATGAGTCACCAAGTTATCTAGGGCCCAGCTCTAGTACGCTGGGCGTGGATGGCTCACATAGTTCCCTGCCAGCGCCACCCACTGTGCATATGAATGCAACCAACAAATGTGTGTGCCCGCCAAACTTTGATGGTGAAGATAGCCGGGCAGACTATCTCAGTCAATTTGAAGTAATTGCTGACTTGAACAACTAGAATGATGACGAGAAGGGTGCGCACCTAGCGGCCATGCTCACTGGCAAAGCAGTTATGGTGCTTACTGATGCCCCCTCATTCTACCGTACCTCCTATCGATGCTTAAAGGAAGCCTTGCAATTATGCTCTGGCGATCCTGCTGTGGAGGAAACAAACAGAATATAGCTACGTTCCTTGAGCCGCAGAAACAAACAACTCTGCAAGAATTGGCACAAGACATACGTAGGTTAGTAATGCGTGCATAACCAGCACTTGATGGCGCATCAGCAGAATTCATTCGTGTAGATGTGTTCATTGAGTCTCTGTCAAACACACCAGATGTGAAAGACAGACTATACCAAGTGAATCCAAGTTCCCTCAATGCTGCTGTTAACGTAGCAATCAGGATAGAGGGATACTTTTTCCATGAACGCATAATACACAGGGACCAACACCGCCCTGTACATGCGATCACTGACGCTCCAATCACCACAGAAAGCACCAACAACGTGGCACTGGATAGGCTAGTAGGTTCGCTAGAAAAGCAGACTCTGAAAAAAACAGAGTTCTTCTGCCAGAGAAGCGAAAGCAAGCAAACAGAATGCACCTAATGCTGACAATTCCGCGCTAACTAAAATACTGGCACTTCTGGAAAAGCAACAAAGTCCAGATAGTGCAATAAAAGCAAAGTCTGACCAAAGTCCTCAACAGTCAGGAGCACGACCAAAAACAGAAAACATACACACAAAACAAGTGGCAGCTGTGACACCAGCTACAGATACTGATATAAAGTTAGCTGAGCGCATCAAGCATTTAGAAGCACAAATAACTGTCTTACCATGGCTATTGCAAGCTAATACACAGATGCAGCAACAATTAGCTTCACAACCTCAGCAGATTTGTACCATAATGCAGCCTAGGGCACCAGCAACGCCAAGCGCTCCTGCTATGTTCAGCAGCACGCATCAAACTACAATCCACAGAGGAGTTATTATAACTCCACGCACGCACCACGTGGTCCATGCCCCCACTGTCACCAGTTTGGACACTGGCGGAGATTGTGTCCGTTGTTGACACACAACGGAGAGGAAGATCATCAAGCACTGACAGAGCGTCAGTTAAACTAACAACCCCACAACCTAGGTTTCCAATCAGTATAGCTCGCAAATCTATGCACGAAACCAAGAGGGTTAGGCTCCGCAAAGTTTTGTGTAAACAGGTGGCAGTGGGTCCATGAGGGCCCGGGGACACGCTAAAACATAGATATAGTCCAGAGGACAGACTGAAGGCCTCCGTGTCCAACGAAGGATGAATTAACATCCTACTGTGGTACCGTCTAGTCGGCGTATGTTCGGGCTACTGAGATTGCGCCAAAAGAATCTCAACAAGTGGACATACGTGGTGCAGGGATGACAGTCCCTACCCAGGACATCTCTAACAAACTAGACGTTCGCTGTGTTTGTTAGCAATGGCCTGGAGGCGAGGCCGGGGAATATGGTCAAAGTTCGCATACTGTTAGCAAAGATGGATGCAGATCAGACCGACAGTTGTCTCTGGGTGTGAGCTCAGGTGGTGATCGCTATTGACTGGGTCGCCGGCCGGTCATCTTGATCATGTCAGTACATCAACCCTTTCTGGTTATGTGTGATCAAGATGGTTCAATGTACAGTCAGGCCATGGTAAGCGTTCGTATTGCGAGCCATGCCTCATGTGATCAGACGTCATGAAAAATGAAGATTTGGTAAGCAGGACGACTACACGTGCAGACTTATCTTAAACTGAATACTGTTATACTGTTACAATGCTGGTCATTAACACAATGCAAGCCGTTGTTACCTGTGTGTCTGTTACACCACTGCACTTTCTGTTTCTGTTTTCGCAACTGAAGACGTTGCGTCATCAAGCCACAGCACTTCTCATATGCTTGCTATCTGCAGGATGACAAATCCCCTGAGATGGCCATATCATATGCTTGCTATGTGTAGGACGACAAATCCCCTGAGATGGACAATTCCCTGAGGTATGAACGGATGCCAGGACAT
Organism: Chaetoderma sp. LZ-2023a; assembly: GCA_034401795.1. Classification (NCBI taxonomy): domain Eukaryota; kingdom Metazoa; phylum Mollusca; class Caudofoveata; order Chaetodermatida; family Chaetodermatidae; genus Chaetoderma; species Chaetoderma sp. LZ-2023a. The sequence continues at coordinate 42,803,736 of CM067365.1, forward strand.
GATTCCCCTGAAGAACTGTATATTACCATTGCCGGCTAACAAAGCTCCATAGGTAGTTTTCAAGTTTACTCTATTATTGTGAATCTGTATACACTCTGCACGTGTAATGGGAAAGGCACCCAGCCTACATGGTGCTCATGGCGGCGGCGCCCGTATGAGAGACCAAAGGGTGAATGGTGAAGAAATGTGAATGCCAAGCATCCACCTAGCGCCACACAACATCATGTGTGGCGTACGACTAAGAAAACCTTTGCAAAACCTTGCCAAACATGTCATCAGTTTGGACACTCTTCTGCAATCTGTCTTATCAGATTTAAGCGGGAGATGAAACAAGAAATGTTAGAGTTAGAAAGGCAGCAAAACGTATGCTGTGCTGCTTTGATTGAAGATTTCAATATGGCACAAACGGCAGCGAATACTTACCTGCTCTACCTGCTCCTCTGTCTTCTCCCGTGCGTCAACAATGCCAACAGTCTAAAACTTATATAAATGCCCGCTCCCAAGACAAGAAATACAGGGTCACGGAGATCGGTGACTACGCTAACAGAGACAGTAACACATGTCCACTAGTGTGTATTACGCAGGACGTCTCCAGTATTCAGCTGCCAAAAGTGTCAAAGATGCAAGCCCAGGTGCCAAGCCGAGAGGGTGGTGCTACTATGCAAATCCCTCTTTGCATAAATGGCATACACGCCTGGGAAACCATTGACACTGGTGCTGGCGTCACTGTAGTATGCCCTAATCTATACACACTTATGACAAATTGCCACCAGTCAGAGTTGCAAGACTCTGATGTGATACTGCATGAAGCAAGTGGCCAAGAAATGCAATGTCTTGGCTTTGCGCTCATGCAAATTAACATTGAAGGCATGACGTCTAAGCACAAAGTTTACATCGCTGATGCTGTCATCCATTTCGAAGATGGCGAGCTAGAACTTAATCAGCGATGTATACTAATTATGCAAAGTCACCTTGAGTTTGGTCATTGTGCACTCTTGTTAGCACAAGACGCCAATCTACCACCTCAAAGTGAGCAAATTGTATGGGCCAATGTAAACCGCATCAGTGCTCAAACTAGATATGCTATCTCAGAACCTTCCAAAGAATTTATGGAACAGTACGCCATAGCTTTGCCTAGGACAGTGGTAAACACATGTCATGCACAAGTATCAGAGAGATGTTATATCGTGGATAACTTCCCTGTTCAACTATCAAAGGGGGACGTTTGCGGGCACTTGGAGCCAGTGACTGACATGCAGGTTCTATCAGAATCAGATGAGCACGCCACCACTACCACTAACGTCCTTCCTGAACATCTACGCGACTTGTATGCACGCACCAATGAAAAGCTGAGCCCAGAACAAGCTATGAGAGTAAAAGACTTGCTGGTCAGGAACAAAAACAAGTTTTCCTCCAGTGATTTTGATTTAGTCGAGACGCACTTAGTCCACCACAGAATTGACACTGGTGATCACAGGCCTGTGAGACAACCCGTCTGACGTCTCCCCATGCACAAAGAGGCTGAGGCAGGCAAGCAAGTTGAAGACATGCTTGCTATGGTGATAATAGAGCCTTCTGCGTCATCATGGGCAAGTCCGATCATACTTGCCACCAAGAAAGATGGATCACTACGCTTCTGGATTGACTACAGATGCTTGAACACCCTATGCAAGAAGGACGCATATCCGTTACCACGCATAGACAAGCCATGGACTCCCTTGTGGGTGCTCAGTGGTTTTCCACTCTTGATTTACCGAGTGGATACTGGCAAGTGGCCATGGAAGCGTCTGCCAAAGAGAAGACAGTCTTTTGCTGCAGAGATAGCCAGTTTCAGTTTCGAAAATTACCATTTGGCCTGTCTAACGCCCCTAGCACCTTTGAAAGACTAATGGAATGCGTTCTGATGCAACTCCAGTGGCATCTCTGTCTATGTTACGTAGACGATGTCATAGTCTTTGGAAGGGGTTTCGAGGAAGCAGCGCAAAACTTACAGCTAGTACTGGATAAATTTGCCATTGCCAATCTCAACCTCAAGTCTACTAAATGTCATCTGTTCAAAGAAACTGTAAACTTTCTGGGACATGTTATCAATGCAAAGGGGATCGCCACTGATCCCGAGAAGATCAGTGCAGTACAACACTGGAAAACGCCAAAGAACTTGACCGAACTTAGAAGTTTTGTCGGCCTTTGCCAGTACTACCGGCATTACATTGAGCACTTCTCTGATATTGCTCGTCCATTGCACCACAATTTCTGAGACAAATACACCGTTTGAGTGGACTGAAGCACAAGAAAATGCGTTCAAGACGCTTAAGGAGCTCCTAACGAGTGATCCTATTCTTGCATATCCTGATCCCCACTCACAGTTTATCTTAGACACTGATGCCTCTGATTTTGGTATAGGCACAATGTTTTCTCACATACAAGATGGGCATGCACGTGTGGTAGCCTATGGTTCACGAATCTTGTCCTCCACTAAACGCAATTATGCCACCACCGAGAAAGAACTGTTAGCAGCAGTGTTCTTTACCAAACAGTACAACTTCTTTTATGATAGATAGGAGCGCCAATGGAAGGTGTGGCCATAAACATATTAGGCCCGTTACCTACGATGCACGATGGCAATATGACCAGATACGGTCGTGACGCATCTCCTGTGGCGACCAGCGAAGACGGTCTCGTGCATCAACCGCAGAGGCGGGTCGAGGGGCAGGCCGAGCAGATGCAGCAGCTCGGGGAGCTGATGGCGTAGCTGTAGGCGCTCCACGCCATCATGAGCAGGCGCCTGTTTAACCCAGAGGCCCACGATGGCCCACTGCCCGGTGCCTCGGTTCCACCATCTGTGGCCGACAACGGCAGTCTTCATCACGCGCATTCCCTACGTTAGCATGCAAACAAATGCTAGGCGCAGCAGGATGTAATCATTAGTGTGGGTGGCACACCGCAGCTAACAAGGGGAACACCAATCTGCACCACAACATTTCCACAAAACAGAGCTAAAGTATTAAATCTACTGTCACTTATATACTGTAGGTTTCGAGGAGACCTAATTAAGCGACAACAGTCAAATCGTTCAAGAAAAAATTGGATATAATCTACTTCAGAGAAAGATTTTTTGAATTGGTCTGAGCAAGCCATACGATAACAAATACCACTGAGGCAATATCAAGCCAATGGCTTATGCCAGGCTCGTAAAATGATGATGATCATGATGATGACGATGTGTCAATTTCTTAAGACACACGCTGATTTGCTTGAAACCTCTGTTAATAAGAAAAAAACTACTTCTGTTCAATATCTGGCATCCTGCCACCAACGCGCTGATCGATTCCCAACTCGAAATGTATCACCTGTATGGGACGTAATCATGCTAATTTATTTGCTGAGATGGTTCTTTTAAGATGATATTTATCGCCCTTCCACCATATTTTCAATGAAAATCAGCAAGATTTGTGGTATTTTCCAGTACCAGAACCGATTACAAATATCGCATGTACTAAAGCTAATTGCAGGGACACCGCTTTTGATATCTGCCTTGTTTACTATTGATTGCAATGCGGGGCTACACTAACCGTAACTGGAGTGACGTATATACAGTTGGTCTATCGATTGCCGGGTTTGAAAAAGTTGAAATCAGAATTCCCGTTTTGGACGTTTTCAAATTTGCACTTCTGGCTTATTTCTTATTGTATGCTCGTACAATTTATATGTGGGAGATGGGTTTTGATTGTAATTGAACTATATTTTATAATTGGCTATTAAAATTGTGCTTGCATAATGCATACGAACTTTAAAGGCTTCAAGAACATTTTGCCTTAGTTTAAACAAAACATTCCAAAATGTTGCTTCACCCTTTCCAGCTAGTTTCCCAGTAGTGTGCGGACCCATGAAGGCATTAAATCCTGGTAGGCTCTCCGCAACATCTTGCCCAATGGAGTCATATATAGGTTTAATAGGAACAATACATCGTTTATCACGTGTGCCTAATATAAGTAATATCATGCATGCAAGCTCTCCAGGTTGCAGTTGCCTTCTTATAGCTAGAACAAAGGTATATGTGTCTAGTGGCATTATGTGCACTGTGTTTTTTAGTCTAGTAGTGCGAAGTTTTGGGGAATTAAGATAGTAACTGCCTCTTCATGGTCACTTGACAGCTGACCTGCATCAGTATGAGTTGACTGATCTCTGTAGCTCGTGGGGTTCTGTCAGGTCATTCCGGCATGAATCGCTCGGCTGTCACACACCACATGTGCACGATGAATGGGGGGCTGGCTAGCTCCGAGTCTCGGGGTTCCGGATCCCATATGACGTCGCTCCACGAAGTACATAGACCGGCTCCTAAGGCCGGTCGAACTCAATCGTTCTGGTGGGGCCATGCGACTATTGCCACAAAGATTAAACTGCATGGTGTCATCCCAGCTATTGGTGTCACCGGTATGTCGTTCCATGTTAATTTAAAACTATGGAGAATAACTATATAGAAAAAGAAGTAACAGTTTGTCAAACAAGGTGTATCGTCTGACAGTAATTGAGCATATAATACTAATACATAAAGTAGAGCTAGCTGGTGTACTTTGCATGTGGGGTCGCCGGGGGTGCCACACGGATTCGTAAATCCACTGAGGTATCCCCGCAAGGGAAGCATCCGCATAACGAGGTCACTATTTAACTTAATATAACCTATTATACCTTGATTATAAGAGATTCCTGTTGTTGCGTCACCTAGATGTTTTCATGGTAGTGCTAGAGTAGCCTTGCGTGGGCCTCCGTCCAAGACATCTCGCTTATGCCTCCGTCACAGAAAAATGCCTTCAAAAAGAGCTGGCAAAAAGGGGTCATTCTTTTGTTCAACAAAAATGCAAGGGAAAGAGACCAATCTAGTGAAAATATAATTAACGTGATGCATACTAGTTTAAGTGAAGACGGGGCGAGCGATTCCCGAAGAATTCACGGGTCCCTGTCTTATGTTATTCTAAGATACTGTATTGGTTGGTGCCGCTTTTATTTATGCAGACCTTCTGCTAATCCTGATCTACCATTTAGGTGTTAAAAACAGGAACTAGTTTTGGCTGCAAGTGGCAGAGATTCCTACCTATCATTAGATATGGCCATCCAACGGGCGCAGATGCCCCGCTTCCCGTAAGTTGCTTTGGAAAGCATCTACCTCCATGGATAGCAAGTGTACATGTTACTTCGCAACATATCCAAACTGGGTGAGAATCGGGATACCCTGCTCCATAACCACATAAAACATCACTGGACGATGGCTACATTTATACACAAGCAAATTTAATGACTGACATATCATTACGGTTGGGGTAGAGAGACGCATATCCACCGCGAGTGTCCTTCCAATGAGGGCATGGCAGATTCCAAGATCTTGCCCAGACACTACAACGAGTAGGGTGGAGATGCGCGTCTCGTCTGTCACCAGTCCTATGGATCTAACTACTGACCTGGCGTTAGGTTTATTTTCCAATATGCCCAATATGCACTGCGGGCCGGGAATAAAATATCATCCTAATAATAATAATAATAATAACTACATGTTTTCGCAGTGCTTTCCTTCTTTGGCAAAGAGTCTAACTAATAAGTATCCGAAGATACAGGGGAGATGTATGTGAACCCGCACTTTGGCCATCACCGCTCGAAAACCTCTGATAGTTTCCCAGAGTCATATCAGTCCAACATGCGGGTAGGGCCATTCAAACAATTAAAAAGCCTGATGGCTTGGTGGATCGTGGGAAGAGACAATATCTTGATAATTGTGAGGCCCTATAGGTATTTGGCCAATTTTACACAACCTTGCCGGATTGCTAGATTACCGCAAAAGCCGGAAAAGAGGCGTACACTATATGTCTCCTAATGAAGCAATTGTCCCTAGCCACTATTAACCTATCCTATTGAGCTGAGTAGCCAGGTTAGTCGGTAGCATGGCGGGCTCACATATTTAGAGCATGGTCAGCGACCTCAGTGTAAAATTGTTGGTGGCGGGAATGAGTGATGCGTATATTGTTGCTATATAGTATCTCCTAGCATACTGCGGTCCAAGTTTTCTACAAAATAAGCAAAACATATGAACTGAATGGCTAACTGCCATATACATAACTAACCATTACAATAGAACAATATCACAGTTTTACAGAATGATTTCAATGAGATAGTAAGTGTATTAAGGTCAGTAACCTATACTGGTGCGGTTAGTCAAGGCACCACAGTAAACAAAGATAATATAGACAATAATAAAGAAATCATAAATTGCAGTCTGAAGACCGGTACGGTACCTATTAGTCATCAGTACCTTAGGCAGACGTAAATCATGACAATAAAACATACTATGTATAGTTACTTGAGTACACAGTAGTGATTTGGATGGTACAGGCTACTATGTTACTGTCACAAGGACCCTCCAGCAAAAAGTTCCACTTATAGGTGTTCGGAAACAGGAACCATAACTTTAGTTTATTATTGCTCCTGAATGGCCGTCCGGGAGCATCCAAAATTAGATTAGTGCGGGTTAGCCGAGAACTGCTTTTACGTGTGGGTGATCTGAAAGCTGCAAGGAACTGCGGGGGATGTTTTGTATCATTCTTATCCGCAGGTATTCCGGGTCACTCATCTAGTCCACACACCCAGTCAGTTCCCGACTCTCGGCCTCCACGCCGACGATGCATCTGATCTTCGAATTTCACCCCTTTTCATACTCGCTGGGACGTCAGCGCTGGCTGCCTGAACCAACCAGAGATCACGGTACCAACCAATCAGCGTGCTAGAATACCGTGACGTATACACAAATAACTATGTATTACGATATGTATAGATATGTGTAGTGAAGTAGTAGGTCACGTGTACACAAATCACTGTGTAGTCAGCTATGTATATATGGTGTAGTTCAGATCGACCGGTCAGGTACCAGCCGTACCAGCTAAGCTGGGTACGCGCCACCCATCCTGGATTGGTTCCCTGAACACGCCCCCCCCCACCCTGGGTAGAGCTATAAGCATATATGAGCGTTAAACAGCATGGTGCGCATGCGCGCGCTTAATACTATTTTTGAGAGAGCGCATAATTTACGACCAAGATAGGATGATGCTTTTAGTGTACCGAGAGGGTACAATGTAATCCTTTTTAGTAACTTGTTCCCGCCGAATCTGGCATTAATCAAGACCAGAATTCGCCCGGCTTTCCAAATCTATAAACCATTTCTAAATCGGTTAAGAAAAGGCTGAGTTATCCACGGAAAACCCCTTTTGATTATCTTCAAGATATTGCCGTGACGTCATAACCACGTGTACGCAGAACTTCTAGAATGTTCTAGAACATTCGACAGCGTTATTATTAGCTACGCGCTGATTGGGTGTTGCTCGATCAATGATTGGTTGGAGCCTGCGCCTGTGACGTCACGAGTAGTATAAAAGGAGACGAATTCCAGGGCTCGAGAGCATCCTCGGCCAGGGGCCGATTAGGTTGGACCTGTGTCAGTTACAATCAGCAAGGCAGGCATTACGCAGATCATTTCGGTCTCTGTCGGTTTCTCTCCCGTAGCCAGCAGTAATCCAACCCACCGCACTAAAGCAATTTTGTATCTCCCGTTGTTGCGGGAGCATTTTTGGAACTTTTGGATACTGTTCACGGATATATCAAGAACTAACTCGGAACACGAACTTGCGGTGAGGCCTTTCCTGGCCTGAAAATGTGATTCTACAGATGTAGAGGCAGCGGTGTTCTTTGGTGGATGACTCGCCGGATCTGCCGGCCATGCTAAAAAGTGGTTATTCAGCCATCCCCGCACTAATGTCGTACAGGTTTATCTAAACTTTTTGACTGCAGCAAAGTAAACTTTGCCCGGTACGTCTTCAGAGCTGGCTGACGTACCCCGCACCGTTAAGCTTAATTATGTATCTTCATCCACATTCAACAACCCCCGCTCATGATCGGGTTGTTGGCAACTTCCATCCATACCATCGGTGTACAGGAACTATCATCATAGCAGTAATGTTATTGTATCTCTTGCTGACTACTCGTTAGACATTCTATATATTGTGATCACAGTCCTGAGTTCGATCCGCTCCCGTCATGGGCTGCTTGCGGGAATCCTATTTGCGGAAACCGGCATGCGGGAACTTTCCAGCTTCCAGGGAATGCATCAATTCACGTCAAACCAAGGGTGACGTATCAATTTCAGTAACACGATAGCCCAGACTTAAGAATGGCTACCGATTATTCAAGTAACTATACTTGACATTTTAATTATCCCGTTAATTACATCTTTGATAATTATATAGTATCTGTATACACCGTCCCGATGACTAAAAGGCACCGTATCAGTCTTAGGACCGCTAGTTATAATTTCTGTATCTGTTTATAGTTATTCTTATTTTCTGTAAGGTGTTTTTGCTAACCGCACCGTAGTAGGTTTCTCAACCTGTACTATGTATATTATTCTGATCATTTCACATTGTATTGATTGTTCTGGTTAGTGTATATATGGCAAGTGGCCATCAGTTCATTGTGTGGCCCCTTGAGCGGTCACGCATATATGTGCTTATGTCTAGAATTGCCTATAGGCGCGGCCATTTTGCGCAAGGGATTGTGGTCTCCAACCGCTACCTAGAGCGAGGGAGATTTCGCGCGTCTTTATTTTTAGATTGTAACCATAGATTTAGGATATATATTGGCTAGATCGCTCATTGGCATACGCTCACTATGGGGGCTGGCGGACTGACTGACTGCCATCTGAGGCAGACGATTAGCTGTGTGTATAGCCTTCAACAGTAAGTAAATCTTTTATTGGTAATTGGAATAGAAATTCTGCCTAAATAGCATGCAAAATACGGAACTACAAAACTACGGTAACAAAGAAATTGGGGAAATACGGTAATACGGAGAGACGTTAGGAATTACAGACATGTGTTAAAACCTAACTCATACATTGCTGAAATTCCACATATAACTTCTATTCATTTTGGAAACTGCTGCCGTAAGCTGTTCCTGCACACGTGTAGGCAACTTTCAGCATTATTGCTAACATAATCTACACAAATCTTTCTTGTACTTGCCGTGAAACAACTAGGCCTTTGAAACCAGCAAGATAATGGTTAAAGCGAGTTTTTCAATATCTCAGTTTCCTCGAAACCTGACACCGTTTGGTATAGAAGACCTCAAAAATAAATTAACACTTTTTAAAACAAGGTAGAATTTATCTTTTTCTTTGTTAATATAGTAAAATATATACATGTATGAGCTGTACTGTAAAACCGCCGAATCGATGAAACAGAACATCTAAAAAATAAAATAACATGTTTGCAAAACAAGACAGAATTTCTGTTTATGTTTTGTGGGTATATTAACTTATTTATGAGCTGTAAAACGTAGCCTAAGCGTTCGAATCACTGGTAATAAGTGAGCACATATTTTAGCAAGAGCGGTCAAATATTGTAGGTAAGCTGATAAATATTTTGAAACTAAGTTGAATGGATGCTGTTGCTGCTTACGGCAGCAACAGCAACCAGTCAAATTAGTTTCTAAATATTAAACAGCATGTTTATTAAATAGAAAAAACATACAATTCTTACAACATGTTGGACTATTAAGAGTTAAAGACAGGCCAAATACAAGCATTTATGACGTAATGGTTATGATGTTAGCATGCATGTCACTTAGTTGGTTATGACGTCATATGACGTTATATAATAGATTGATAAACTTGAAAAGGTCCATTGAAGATGGACTACACGTTGTTGTAAGAATTGCATGTCTACTATTTAATACATATTCTGTTGAATATTTTGAAACTAATTTGAATAGGAGCTGTTGCTGCCATAGGCAGCAACAGCACCCGGTTAAATTAGTTTCAAAATATTCAAGGGTTACCTGTATAGATTTCAGGAAATTGATAATTATGGCATCCACGGATCGATCGATCCCATCACTGCAAAGTGTGGGTGGAGCTTAGCTAGAGGTGGGCGGGGCATAGCTAAAACTGGAAAGGTCCATTGCCTATAGGCGCTGCCATTTTGCGCAAGGGATTGTGAGCAATGTCAAGTTGCATGCCAGGAGGGGACAGTTTTTGATAATTTACCACTGGAATGACTCTCGAGACAGTCATTCCAGATTCCAGTGGCAAATCTGCAAAAAAACAGCCTTCTCTTGGCCTGCAAATGGACACTCAATCTCTAAATATTTTAACAATCTTTACCAAATTTAGACAGTAAATGTTTAATATATTATGAAAACGTACTGTGTCTGTTTCACTTTCCCCTTATGTATTATAGCATAAAACACTAGGCTAAACAATCGAGATAGTCCATACATTTCCATTGTTACGTTTTGTAGAGCGTCGGAGAAATGATTTTAATATCGTGGACACATTTTACTAGTCACGATATGTGTGGTAAATTTTCAAAGTAAAACATGTATAATAATATTGTAGAGCATGAAAAAGTAGACAAAATTCGCTAAAAATAATGTATGTATGACTTTCATTCGTAATTTATTGTCCTTAATCCTTCACTGGGAAAAGAGCTATGCATGCAATTATTTAGCACTATGGATAGATAACTGATGTTCTGAATTTCCAGTCAAAACGGCTGTTAATAACATTGTAGCAGGTGGTTTAAATACAGAAATCAACAGAAAGCGTATGAATGTGCTAAGTTAGTAATGCCTGCAATGTGTTCAGTCCAAAAGTTCCACCCATATGGTTAGATATGCATTTGAATATGCTAATGAAGTATTGAGTTAAAAAATGTTTTCCATGAAGTAATCTAATTCGTTGTACACAATTTCATACTGAAAATTAGCTGAAATTTTAGCCAATTCACATTCTTCACTGCCCTATTGTCTGTGGGTTATGCTCGGCCCCAGATTTTAATCCCCATAGACTTGAGTTTGATTATGCTAGCTATATAAAAAAGATTTTAGATGAAGTAATTTCATAGTATGCAAATCCATACTGAAAACTTGTGAATTTTGTATCTGATTCATGCTTTTCAGTGCCCTACTGTCTGTAATATATTCGGCCCCAGTATTTCAGACACATAATATTGCCAATTCAAATGAAATCTACAGCGAAGTAATTTGTCAGATCCACGGTTTTCAGTATGCTACTGTCTGCAATAGATTCTGTCCCAGAATTCCACTGATGTGTTTAGATAGGTATATAAATGCACTTTTAAAATGTCGAGTTTAAAAATAGTCTACCATAAAGTAATCTCGCAATATGTAATTTAGTTACGTCCAACAGTTATCAGATGTCAATAATCTACTATTTTAAGTACCAATATCTGCATAATCTGTTTTCACTCTGCTTTCAAACATGTTTACATATAAAACTCTTTATAGTGTTGTACGGAATATTGCACAATTCTACTACCATGTAATTTCATAGTATGTAGTTATATAATCGACATGTGCCACGATTGTAAGATAGTTGGTTCACATTCATCACATTCACCACATTCTGATAGCTGTTGATATGTCCTGGCATATTGCATGTAATAGCTTCGACCCCAAAATGACAGCCATATGTTTACATATGTATATGAATACGTTAATGAAGTATTGAGTTTAAAAGATTTATATCATGAAGTAATTTCTTAGTACACAATTTAATCCAAAAGCTCCAAAGGCAGCTTTAGACAAACTCGATGCCTGCCACCGCAAACATCTACGCACCATCACTGGACACCAATGGCCAGACAGCATAATTTTCACAGATGCACTAAGCAAGATGTGGAATACGTCACCGCTGTCCGTAAAAGTCACCCAGCAAAGATGGTCCATGTTTGGCCATGTGCTATGGATGCCAAAAGAGACACGTGCACAGAGAGCCTTCGAATTCGCCCTACTCGGAGCCAGCAAAAACAAAGCCAGGAGATGACGCCACTGCATAAATCTGCTAAGCGTGCTACGAGGTGACCTCAAGAAAGCAGGACTTGGTACACCCAAGTAAAAAATGGACTTGAGGAAGCTAAGGACTTCACCTGAGGACAAGACACATTGGGTAAAAGCGAAGAAGAACTGATTGCAGCTGTAGGATGTTTCTGCTACTACAGCCACAGAATACAGTAATCATACATAATAGATTGTGTGTGAAATCACACTGATCTGTGCTGCACCCAAAATATTAATATATGTATATATTGCATTACAAATAGATGTGCGAAAGCCACCATGGTCTATATTGTACCAATAGTATTCTATTACAAGTCAATTATGTGTGGAATCACATCAGTCTATATTATATCACATACAATGCTACAGGTATATATTATCACTATTAGGCAGTGGGTCGAGCAACACCAGTCTCTTCGTTTGACCAGACTAAAACTTACCCTAACTTGCACTACATACACTATGAAAAATTATAACTGTATATAATACGACCCATATCTTTACTTTTCGGAATCGATGTGGCCCATCTGTTTAAAAAGCAATCTAACTAAAAAGTATAATTTAGCCAAAATTTCCTCTCAGCTGTGAACAATATGATATCATATCATTGCTAGCTATGTTCATAATTAAATCAAATTCTACAATGAAATAGTGCCATAGTCCGCAATTCCATACCAAAAATTGGCTTAAATTTTGACAGATCAGTGATTTTCCGTACCATACTGTCTGCAATAGGTCAGGCCCCTATTCCGTTATAAATTCATACATATGGTCAGATCGGTATATGAATACACTAATAAAGTATCAAGCTTAAAAATGTCTACCATGAAGTAATTTCATAGTACGCAATTCCATGGCAAAAATTTGCACAAGTTTTGGCAGATCCACGGTTTTCGGTAGCCTACTGTCTGTAATAGGTTCGTCCCCAAAATGCCAGATAGATATAAGAATAGGCTAATAAAATACTGATTTTTAAAAATTCCACCATAAAATAATTTTATAATACACAACTTAGTAACGACCAAAAAGTTGTCAGATGCTAATAATTTACGTACCGATATCTATGTACTCTGTTTGTAACCACTTTTCGAACATCTAGCCATACAGAACTCAATATCTATTATTATGTAGTAGTGCTGTACGAAATATTGCACGATTCTAATATCAAATAATATCATAATTCCCAAGTATGTCCATGGGGTTAATTATTCGCAATATGTCCCCATTGAAAGATAGTTGGTTCACATTAGCCACAATCGGATAGATGTCAGTATGTCCTGGCATATCGCTTGTAATAGGTTCGGCTCCAGAATTTCACCAATATGTTTAACTAGATATATATGAATGCGCTAATAAAGTGTAGAATTTTAACAATTTCTACTATGGAGTAATTTCGAAACATGCAATTTAGTCACAACGTACAGTTTTCAAATGGTAACAATTTACTGTATATTGTGTATCAGAATCTCTGTACTCGGTTTATAATCAGACTTTCGAACATAATACCATCTAGAACTCACTAGATATTGCACGATTATATTATCAAATATTTCTTGGAATACTGTGAAAATCTTTCTATATATCCTATAATTTTGCTCCGGATAGAATCTGAATTATCAAACAAAACCCCCAGAATTTACACATATCTTCAACAAGATGGATGAAAAGATGGCTGGACGGCTCCAAAATATAATCTGCTTCTTCAAATAGCCCATAGCTAATCCTATCCAAGGCTGATGTCATTACAGCCATCTTAAACATATGCCACTACCAAGAAACTATCATTATCACTATCACAATCACCATCAGCACTACATGGCACAGGTAAGAAACTGTAAATGATAGTAAGAACCAGTGTGACATTGAATCTTAATATAACAAGATAAACACGCTTCTCTCTGTCCTGCAAATATGTTGTCAATTTATCACATTGTCTAATGGCTATGTCTTTATGGTACATTGACTTTAACTCGAATCCCATGTTTTCTTATTGTGCATAGTGACTGTACCAGTTCTACATGTATAATTTATTTTGTGTTCTATGTAGGGGCCCAAGGTCTAGATATAGTCACTGTATTTGGTGGAGAACCTGTTGTGCTACTGCAAATTGCATATTATATATAAAATGAATTTGAAGCTCAACTTGAATTATAATAATCTCCGGCTTCGCTATTTACCATTGATTCCTTGCATCAATATGTGTACTTGTATGTTTTGTTTATTTGTAGAAAAATATAGGACTGCAGTGCACATAGGAAACACTATACATCAACATTTATATATACAGCACTTTCTCCCGCCACCAACAATTTTTCACTGAGGTCGCTGTCCATGCTATAACTCTGTTTAGCCCGGCATGCTACCGACTAAAAACCGTTTCTGTTCAGCTCGATAGGATAGGTTTAATATGATTAGAGACAATCTCTTCATGCCAGACATGAAGTCTTGGAGCATTAATTTGTCGCATCTGCGAGCTGTTCAGTGTACACCCGGAGGAACAGTCTATCCTGCATGGCAGCCGGATTCACGTGTGTGTTCTCGAGGAGGGTTAAGAGTGGAACTGCCACGGGCTTCTCGACACCTGCCCCTAGTTCGATTTCCGTGAACCCCTCATTGCACCCTACAGTGTAGTACCCCTTTCCCATTGCATAGAAGGTTGGGCCACGAGCCAGCGGATCTAGGACTCGGTACTTATCGTTCACATAGGTGGTGTTCATGGTGCTGTTGCTCTGCACGATCTCCCACCTGTTCAGAACCTGCGGGAGCTTTACCATCTGTTCTATTGTGCTCTGAAGCTTGAACTCGAGTGTCATGCTCTTGATCTCGTGTCGTGGATCTGTGCCGAGATTGCAAAGTCAATGTACTTTCCAGCAGCGGACAACAGGTTCTCATCGTGTACACTGGGTCGAATGACTGTCAGGCAGTCCTTACAAGGATCAGTGCGGTGCGATGTCGCGTGTTCAATGGCCCCATCTCGATGTTGCACATACTGCAGCATGTTTAAGGTCTGGGTATATAGAGGTTTTAAACAGCTGCCATGTTTGGTAAAGTTCTCCAGCAGATTGTCTATAGGCAGCAGGACAAGTCGGCATGACAGTCACAGCCACGACGTGCGCTGTCCCACTGTGACAGGGTCTGAGGACAGCTTCCTGACATCAAGATTATCCACGAGTGAGCCAAGGTCACCCCTCCGTCTGATGCGGAGATACTGGCCTCCATCGGGGAAGGAGCGCCAGCTCGTAGTACAAAAGAACTCCTGACTCGGATAATCTACCGGAAATTTGACAACACCCAGGGCAAGGCACTCGGCCTACCACATGTGTCCCAAACCAACAGTCCTGTTATTCTAGCTCTCCAAAGTGTGAGGGTCGACCACTACACCCGCACCCGTATTGTCCGGAGCAATCGCGTCCACTCAGCCAATATCGGTAGTTATCACGCCGCCTACAGAGATGGAGATTCCAAGCTACCCGCAGTCACCATCTCCTCCTGACCTGACCATAGACGAGGGACCGGGACCATCGCAGCCCACTTTTATTAACATCACTCCAACCCGTGTCATCCAGCATCCGCATCCCAGTCTTTCTGATCCAGCGATCAGGAAGGGGACTACGCCTGAACGACCATACGCGGGGGAAAGATGTATCAAACTGTGCCCAATGTCACCACAAATCACCTTTTGAAGTACGCTAAGTCTCGCAAGATGTCATCACCTGGCACATCCGCTCCCACATCATTGCCTCGACCTACAATCCGACTCACCGCCATCACCACGACAACCACCACAGTCACTGCGACCATCACAAAGACCGCAGCATCAACCGCCTCAACACCAACTAGCACTACCACTTCCGTGCGAACAAACATTCTAGCATCAGCAGTAACTGTGAGAGACATTATAGACGCTCATATTCCCGCAAATATCACTTCAGAAATTTCCAAAAGCACCAGTGATAATGAACGCATCTCAGCATTAATAATTCATCCACCATGACCAACCCCCGCCAGTCGCGGGACCCAGACTCAGTGGGGAAATTTTTCAGCAGAGGTGTGATTGTTTGTGTTACAGCAGAACATCCAGCAGAACATCAGTGATGCGACACATGGAAAATTACTATTTATTTATTTATTTATTTTTGAAATACTTTTCTTTTTATTATATATGTTAGATCAATTGAATCCCGTCCCTGGGATGACTGCGGTTATCCGACTCAGCTGCGCATCTTAGTTGCCCAGCTGTGTCCCACACAAAATGAGCATGGCGGACTCCAGTGTTGTAAGAACGTCGTGTGCGACGTAAAATATACAACACCCCGCAGTGCAATAATGTCATAATCCCATCATGCAGTCTCAGCTATGCTGAGGCTGCCTGATAAACTAACTTTTGAGTTATTATTATGTTCTATTTTTCTTATTATTTTTCTTCCTGTCTTAGATGTCAGGACGCCTATGGGGTCAGCGAGAGCTGCCCGTTGCGGACCCGCTATAACGGGTCGCAAATATTTTAAATCAAGATACGTGTTGCGTACCCCTTTATTTACCCAGGGTGCGCAAGTAATATGGTTGTAATATTTTAAATACTACGTAAGGGTATGCTATGTGTAAATTATATACGTATATTCTATATATATCATTATATATCTTAACTTAAATTGTGGTACGTTGGAGCTTGGGTGTTCTCTGCAGAGATAATAATTATCCACACCCGAAGAGAACACCCATGTGAGCTATTGTTTAGAAATCATTGGCTAAATAAAGTTAAAAGCACACACCAAAATATTTACAAAAAAAGAAAAAAAAGAAGACCTGGAAAAATAATTCCAGGTCAAAAATTAAAACTAAAGGTATGCCTCCCCTCTCCTCTTTGGCACCCCTATGTGCTCTGTCTCTTAAATGCACGCCTATTGCATCACTACTCCTCTTCGGCCACGCGCCTACCCGGGAAGTCTATAATTCTCGGGAGCATCCTCAGCCAGGGGCCGAATAGGTTGGATCTGTATGCAGCTACTATCAGCAAGACAGGCATTAAGCAGATGACTTCTGTCTCGAAGGTTTCTCTTCCGTAGCCACTGCAGCAATCCAACCCACCGCACTAAAGCAATTTTGTATCTCCCGATTGTGCGGGAGAATTTTTTTTAACTATTGAATATTGTTCACGAATACATCAAGAACTAACTCGGAACACAACTCGCGGTGAGAACTTTCCCGGCCTGAATATGTGATTCTACAGATGTAGAGGCAGCGATGTTCTTTGGTGGATGACTCGCCGGATCTGCCGGCCACGCCAAAGTGGTTATTCTAACGTCCCCGCACTGATGTCGTGCAGGTTTATTTAAACTTCGTGACCACAGCAAGTAAACTTTGCGTACGTCTTAAGAGCTAACTGACGTACCCCGCACTGTTAAGCTTAGTTATATATCTTCATCCGTATTCAACAACCCCCGTTTATGAATGGGCTGTTATTAACTTCCATCCGTACAATCGGTGTACGAGAACTTTCGTCTTAGCAATAATGTTATTGTATCTCTTACTGACTACTCGTTAGACATTCTATATTGTGATTACAGTCCTGAGTTCGATCTGCTCGCGTCCTGGACTGCTTGCCGAAATCCTGTTAGTGGGAACCGTCATGCGGGAACTTTCCAGCTTCCAGAGAACGCATCAACTCACGTCAACCAAGGATGACGTATCAATTTCAGTAACACGATAGCCCATGCTTAAAAATGGCTACCGAATATTCAGGTAACTATGCATAACATTTTAATTATTCCATTAATTACAGCGTTAATAATTAAACTTTATCTGTATAAACGGTCCCGATGACTAAAAGCCAACGTAACAGTCTTAGGGCCGCTAGTTATAATTTCTGTATCTGTTTATAGTTATTCTTATTTTCTGTAAGGAGTTTTTAGTAACCGCACCGTAGTAGGTTTCTCAACCTGTACTTTATATATTATTCTGATCATGTTACATCGCAATGTTTATTCTGGTTAGTTTTATATATGGCAAGTAGCCATCAGTTTATATGTTTTGTTTATTTATAGAAAAATATAGGACTGCAGTGCACGTAGGAAACACTATACAGCAACATTTATATATGCAGCACGTTCTCCCGCCACCAACAATTTTTCACTGAGGTCGCTGTCCATGCTATAACTCTGTTTAGCCCGGCATGCTACCGACTAAAAGCCTTTCAATTCAGCTCGATAGGATAGGTTTAATATGATTAGAGACAATTTCTTCGTTATGAGACACATAGTGTACGCCTCTTCTCCGGTAGTTGCGATAATTTAGCCCTGCACTCCGGCAAGGTTGTGTAAGATTGGCCAACATACCTAATGGGCCTCATAGTTCTAAGTTATTGTCTCTCTTCATGTTCCACTAAGCCTTATGGCTTCTTAATTGTTTGGATGTCCCTATCCGCACCATGGACTGATCCGACCCTGGGAAACTATTGGGGTTTCTAAGTGGTGATGGCCAGGGTGTGGTGTCACACACATTTTCCGCGTATCTTCGCATACTTGTAGTTACTTACCCTTGCCAAGGTAGGAAGCACTGCTAAAACATATCTTAATTATTATTTTCTTTTATCTGATGGACAATCCTCCCGCACCGCAGTGCATAACTGGGCAACTTGCGTTTAAACCTAACGTCAGGTTAAAAAGATAGCTCCGTAGGACCTGGTGACGGGCGAGATGTGCATCCCCACCGAATTCCATAAGAATGTCTGGGCATGATATTAAGATCTGCCACACCCTCACGGGAAGGACATTCCCGGTGGGTATTCGTCTCTCTTACCCTCACCATAACGATAGATCAGTTTCCTAAAAAAAATGTTTTTGTGAAAAGTAACCAATGTCCTGTGACGTTTTATGTGGTTACGGAGCAAGATTTCCGGATTCTTACCCAGTTCGGAGATCTTGCGAAGTAACATGTATGCACGCTGTCTTCAGCATTGATGTCTTAGGGCATCCATTCTCAATGACAATCGTATCTAAAAACCAGGTAGACGCCAGCCATTTGCGGCCTAAGATAATTCTTGTCTCTGAAAACTAAATATGAGGTTAGGCATAGAAGAAGGCCCGCATAAATAAAAGCGGCAACTACTAATTCAGCATGTTGAAAACTACATAAGACGGTGACATGGGAATCCTTCAGGAATCGCTCGTCCCGTCTTCACATAAAGCGGCACGCACCCTTATAGTCATAATTTCACTAGGTATGGTCTTTTCTTTACAGCATTTTGGTTGAATATTAGAATAAGCCCCTTTTCGGCCAATACTCTTCTCCCTCTTTAAGCGATGGCGACATTTTTCTGTGATGGAGGCCCACGCGAGGCACTTGCTTCTCACAAGGATTCAGTGATGACGGCCCACGCGAGGATAATACTCCTCACCCAAACTAGCACTAGGAGTAGTGCCCGCCTGAGGCACATGGCTTTTCGACACTATAAAAGATAATTTTCTTTCCTTTCCGCTTAGAGGTATACTAGCTTATATTAAGTTAATTAGTTATCTCGTGTACCGGAGCCTCCCTTGCGGGGATACCTCTGCGAACCTACGAGTCTGTGTGGTACCTCTGGGAGCCCCACGTTTAAAAGTTCATCAGGCTGTCTCTATGTCTTGTATTTTCGTATGCTCATTATATTTATCTAGCATACTTGATGGTCTGTTTTAGGTAAAATCATTGTATAGACTTATCTTACTTAGGTCACCAATCAAATCTTGTAAGTCAATAGATCACGAAATTGCTATGGACAGCCATACTGGTGACACAAACTCTTGGGATGAGACTGTAGTGTTTAATGTTCGCGATGATGGTCGCACGGCCCCACCAGAACGATCGAGTTCCACCAGCCTCAGGAGCCAGTCTTTGTTACCCGTAGGGCAGTATCGCATGGGATCCCTAACCCCAAGACCGGAAGCTAACCAGCGTCATTAATCGTCGTGCACATGCGGCGCGGCGAGTCGACACCAGACACCGAAATGGCCCGACACTACCCCGCGAGCTACATTATCAAGCGTGTTATCTCATCTCATACCAAGGGCAACTTCACACGGCATATTGCATCTGTAGAGAAGTCTCTTCCCATATTCCGAGAGAGCGACTCACTGACCTACCTCCGATATGGTTCATTCTATCTTGAAACTAATAAGCTCCTACAAAGCACTCATCATGAGGTCTTACAACAATTTTTGTGTGACCATTTTGTCGGGAAAGACTGCTCCGGTTGATTCAATGCCATCGCACCAGATATGAAGTTAGACCAGTCTATCCAGCGGGCGTCAAAGAGCAAGGGCCACCCGAGAAACACAGCTGTTGTGGTTGAATCGCAGCTCATATTTAATTAGATTCTAAGTGAATCTGCAATGGTCCACTAAGATCTTATAGGTCGAAAAGCAGTGCATCTGAACAATAATGTAGCATGGCATTTTGACTTTGTATGCAACCGAGGCAATCCATTCTTCATTCAAGCACCCGGTATTAAGCTGCATAACCTCGTCACTAAACAGGTAGCTGATGACGAAGTGTCTGTGCATCTGCGTCAGGCTCTCGTAAATGGTGAACACTGTTACAAGGAGTTTCGCAAGGAATGATTTCTTGAGAAGAAAAATAAACTGTCGTCACTATCTCAAAATGAAACTTGCCCTAACTAGACTACAAATCAGCCTCTGGCACCCTAATTGCTCAGGTTGTTGTTTCAGAGACGATACTAGCTGCTGCTCGGCATAACATAGCTATTGTGAAATAACGGGGAATGTCGCTGGAATCAATGTACTCTCACGATATTCTGCCATCTTCAGTCATCTTTGAAGGTGACCAAGAAAAAAGCAAGCTCATGGCAGAAATCAAGAAGCATCTAGCACGTGAAGACATGGTATTTCCACGAGGTGATGCGGCTGTACAAAATCCGTTCATTCCCGAATCTGTCTTCATTTGGGACATTCATAGATGCTATACGATCTATGCTCTCTACTGGCCAATCTCTGTGTTCCAGAACCAGGCACCATGTTGTATTTGACAGCTATCGGGAATCCTCTATCAAAGGGAGTGAGAGAACTCGGCATGGCGCTGGAATTGGAGATGATGATATGACACTCCTAGGTCCAGATGCCCCTATACCCCACCAAATGGACAAGTTCTGGCCATCGTCTTGTAACAAAACCAAGTTACAACGTCTTACTCGTATGCTTGCCTATGAACAGCACTCACAACTCCCTATCATTCTCAATGGATGCATTGTTGATGATGAAGTGGTGCTAGATAGAGGCTGAGAGCGGCTTCTGGTGATATATAATGACACAGATACAGTGGCCAGACTGCTGCGTCTTATCTCGGAGTGGCGAGAACATGAGTTGCATGAGTTGTGGATGGGGTTTGACTCAGGCGAGCATAGAAGACACCCACCCTTGCACATTCTGGCTGAGAGACTGGCCCTCAGATTGTGTCGGATTCTAGTGAAGGTGCACGTGCTAACAGGAGATGACGCTCTCAGCTAAATCGGAACAAAACATGCAGCACTCACGCGTGAGCCTGAGAAATAAATAGAAAATTTCGCGGAGACCCATGAATGGAGTGAGGAATCAATGAAGAAGGTTGATGAATACCTCGTTCGTGTATGAACTGGCGCTGGACGCAAGACTTCCTCTAAAACTTGTGACCAGCTCCGACTTGAAAAATCATACTAAGGATGCTACACCAAAATCACTGGCACAGCCGCCACCCACGTCAAGTATAATTAAAACCCATATTCAGCGATCATTTTTTATTTTGCGCAATCTCCTCAATATTCTAATTGATAGAGGTTGCCACTAATCATGGCTGTGTATGTGATGATGGCACCATTTTCCAGTGAATGGTCTGAAGGCACTACCGGATGAAACCCTTGTTGTGTGCAAATGTGGTAGTAAATATATCACCAAACGTTGTCCTTGCGCAAAAGCAGGACTAATGTGCTTAGTATTTTGTCACACCTATCAAAATAAGTAGTTTGTATTGTACACTTAGTGTAATGCACAATAAAATCATTCAGGTTTATAACATTTTGTATAATCAGTTGTTCCGCTACCCGACTCATAAATGTATGTTTTATCTTTGTACTCATTGCAATTTTGCTATGTTTTTTCATAATATATCTTGTTCCTTGCTATATGATGAAGGTTACTGTTGCATTATTGCATGTGGATGGCAGGCATCTGAGACATCTCTGTCATGAATATATGTCAAATATATATTGTTAGTAATGGCAGTGGGAAAATGGAGACCTGTAATTGCTATAGATAAACATCTTGGATTCATCATGGCCTAGACCAAGGACAACATTCAAGAACCTTTTAATTAATACGGCAAACTTGTTTTTCACTGGAAAAGATTCATCCTTCTAGGCCAAAAAGCTTCGAAGTTATGACCGTGGGAAATTCTCACCTGTTTGCTATGGGCGGACATTGTGGATTTTTGACGACCTAAACCTCGGAGAACATTGAAACCCCTTTCAGTCAGCCAGGCAACATTGATTTAGTGGGAGAAAACACTTCTTTTATCCCTCTATGTCAAATAGTTTCTGAGTTATGATTGTGGCAAAATTTTACCTGGTTGCTATGGGCGGCCATCTTTGATTTCAGTAACTAGGCGGTATAAAATCGATTTAAACAACTCCATTGTAAACAGCAGACTGGAAGACACCATTGTAGACATAAAGCACTTCCTTTTGCTAAATCTTACACTGTTTCAAACAAAATATATGTTAATGTCATGGTTGTCGACAGACTATTGGCAGCCATTTTGAAATATGTCTGTCACAGAGTTATGCCCACGTTTTCAAAATTCCACCTAGTGTAATTTTAAAGCTCTATGTGTATATTGTTCAAATCGACATTCAAATTCTCTTAAGTAAATAAGGCTTGGGTCGCACCAGGGGGCAGGGCTGTGTAAAAGAAGCTGGTAGGACATACCCACCTAGCCTGCTTGAGTGTATATAAGGATATGTACAAAATGTTGTCTGTTAACATAATTAGAGCGTAAGCTTGGCGGAAGATCCATACATCCATGTTTAGCAAATAACATTGACATTCGCCAGCATAACGCAAGAACAAGACATAACCTACACATTAAATACACAATAACGGATATAAGATAATATAAACTATTAGAAGTCCATAACAAACTGCAGCATTTGCAGCCAGAAAGCTATGGAATAATATGCAACAGAAATCACAGGTTAAAATATTACAACATAATCTTTTAAGAAATCAGTAAAAAGCAATACCTAATAGACACATCTAGAACTAACCAATATTTAATATTACCAATACCAGATAAATAAATACAATCACTACTACTGCTGCTGCTGCTGCTGCTGCTACTGCCACTGCTACTGCTACTACTACTACTACTACTACTACTACTACTACTACTACTACTACTACTACTACTACGGCTACCGCCAACAGCACCACCACTAAATATAATTCATTTCCTACGTATGTGTCAAAATGCTGTTGAATCTTTTAAAACTAATTTGAATGAAAGCTGGTGCTGTCTCTTAAAATATTCAATAGAACATCATCATACATCTGTTACATCAAGACACTAAGAAGAAAATGGTTAATCAGGGAACATACATACGAGACTATCGACTGGATATTATCAGAGTTTGTTAAATACTGTTGATTAACGTTCAGGGATTTGACTGTATCATTTCAAAATTATATACCTATAAGAAGACTGCTGGCCTCGTCCAGATTTTCGAAGCTAAGTGTTTAATCGACTGTATTTTTATTGTTAGAAAATATGAAATGCCGCTGACTATTTAATTTTTTTTCGGGTTTAATACTACTTGCTTTAGTTAGATAGTTAGATATATGATATTATCTAAATAGACCTAACATGCGTCTTCAATTTTTGAATTTTCTACCAGCTATATAAATAACAATTGTCTCTAGTCTCTAGTTTATGTATCTCTCATTGGACTCATTAAGTGAGGGATTGATTGATTAGTTTATTCCATGTAATTGATTGAGTGGATAATTGACTATTTGTTTGTTATTTGTATATCTGATTGTTCCCACATAATTTGCGATTGATTGGACCGACAGACCGACCGATGGTCGCCAGCACACCCACCCCACCAATCTGATGGTCGGTCGCGTGAGCGTCAGACGGGCGGGTGGGTGGACAGACTGACTGACTGACTGGTTAGCTGACTGACTGACTGATTGATTGATTGTTTAACTGACTGATTGTTTAACTGATTGATTGATTGTGCAACTGATTGATTGTTCAACTGATTGATTGTTTAAATCTGAAAATCTGATTGATTATTTAACTGATTGATTGTTTAAATGATTGCTTGATCGATTGATTGTTTAACTAATTGATTGATTGTTCAACTGATTGATTGCTTAAATTATTGATTGTTCAACCGATTCATTTTTTAACTGATTGATTGTTGACTGTTTAACTGACTGATTGCTTAAGTGATTGATAGTTTGATTGTGTGATTGATTGTTGCGTTGGGTGTGTGTGGTTGGATGGGTGGGTGGCTGGATGTGTGAGTGGGTTGGTGGGTGGGTTGGGTGATTGATTGATTGATTAATTAATTGATTGATTCATTCATTGATTGATTGGCTGACTAATTGGGCATGAATAAGATGACACATAAGCGAAATTATAGTCAACGGTACAAGAAGACTGGTGGTTCGAGTAAGCACATCCACCATACCCACAAGGACCAACTTTCTAACCCAGCCTGTGCAAGGCTAATCGCGGTATACGACCACATCTTGCAATGCTTTCATCATATATGATGATTCTAAAATACACTTTGAGGATGACTCCCCAGGTCATGGATCAGAAAATTGAAGACCTAAATAGGTTGTCCAACCCTGCTATACCATGCACAGAGGTCTATAATTCGCTGGCCAGGGTCAATCCAGCCTGGGTACGGCAGTAAACACCATTATGTCCAATTGATTTTCAACTCTGCTTTGAGGGATGACCTCGTTGCAGCACAAAAGCCACATGACATTGACATTCAATGTTCCCAAAACGTAAACAGTTACAAGCGCGAATTGGAAGAACAGTGACACGACTAGTATAACTTTGCATAAAGATATCAGACATGTGGCAATATTTCATAAAATACACACCGATTCGCTTGAAACGTTCTCAATTAAGTAACAAAAACAGCTTTTGTTCAATATCTGACAGCCTGCCACCAACGCGCTGATTGATTCCACCAACGCGCTGATTGATTCCACCAACGCGCTGATTGATTCCACCAACGCGCTGATTGATTCCCAAATCAAAATGTATTGCGTGTATGGGACGTAATCGCGCTTTTTTCTTTGCTCAGACGGTTCTTATAAGACTACATTTATCTCCCTAGCATCTCAATGAAAATGAGCAATATTTACGCGCTTTTTCAATACCTCATTGATAACCAATTTAGAGGAAATCAGTGTGTTTAATAAAATAATAAGCATGTACGCGCGTATGCAGCAGGAAAAACTGTGACCATAATCAGTTACAAATATCATGTAAATATTATATTATCTTCACCCATGATCCAACTATTACTGAATTATATGTTTATTATATGTTAAATGTAAGGGGTCCACCGCTGTATAGGCTCAGCCTTTGGTGGACTGCCTGTTGTGTAAATGTAAAATCTGTGTTATATGAAAATAAATAATTTTGAATCTTGAATCTTGAATCTTGTGAGTACTAAAAGTAATTTCGGCGACAGCGCTTACAATATCGGCCTTGTTTAGTATTGATTTCTACGCAGGGCTTCGCTAGCCGTAATTGGAGTGACATAGGTACAGTTGGCTTATCGATTGTCGGAATTGAAAAAGTTGAAATCAAAATCCCCGTTTTGCGCGTATTCAAATTTGCATTTCCTGCTTATTTCTTACTGTATAGTTGCACAATTTATATGCGTGAAACGGATTTGATTGTATTTCAACAATACGGTATAAATGCCAATTAACACTTTAACACTCATATCACCCAAAAACGGCTTCTGCAGTGGTCTTGAGAAATGTCCATTTACAGACTAAAAGAAGACTATTTTCGAAAATTTACCACTGGAATGACTGGCTCGATAACCGAGCCAGTCATTCCAGTGGTAAATTTTGGAAAATAGTCTTCTCTAGGTCTGCAAATGGACATTTTCTATGAGAAAATTAAAATTTTCTTGAATAAATTCGAGGATTAAAGGGCTAAAATTATGTTTGCATACATACCTTAACCCAGTACCAACACAATCAACCACATATCCAAGGTGTCATGACCACGCCCACCACATCTGCAGCTACCAGGCCAAAGATTTCGCAGCCTAATACATATATATGCCATAACAAACATCCACCATCACCAGCAGAAATATTGTCCCAATTGTTGAGATGGGAAATGTCGTCGCTGGTACCACCCAGTGTACTTCAACATCAGTAACTAATATTGACAGCTATGCTAACAGAATTGGCTGCCTCTCACTATCTCACATCCCACTGCCAGACCATACAGCACCATCGCAGAGTAAACTCGGCAGCAAGAGGTTAGTTGACGTATCATCACCAACTGCATTTCCACGACTCGCTCCACGTTCACCAAGGCCAATGAGGAAAAATGACAACGAAACTATTCAAGCAAGATAATCTCCGCATAGCAAACAGTCACCAGAGACACTAATTCAACCACCTTATTATCTAGGTCCAGTATCAAAACCATACCAACAATCGCAGCTGGGTCATAATCACCCAGACACAGGTCTGGGTACTATTGTTAATTTCGGAACGCTACTAAATTACGGACTAACTTTTATTCCAACACCAGACTAAAACTGGTCTAGACTAGTATAGATTAGATAGTGGTGTGTGTGAAATTGAAGAATTTAAGCGCGAAAATAAATGAGATCTCTTTGGTAATAAGTGATTTTCAACCTTTTGTTGACAAACCTCGCAGGTACCACCACCACTGCTGCTGCTGCTGCTGCTGCTATCTGATTCGCTTGTTATTTATCCTGTCGAGTGCACAAGGTGACAGCCATGGTATCTGTAGATAGTGCTGCTTATTTTTTATCTATAGGCCTACATTTTATTTCATAAATGGTTAATGATTTTGGGCTCATTTTTAAATGGATACAGTAAGTTTAAATAAATGGTGCCGAAGCCACAATTGACATCAACACTGGCCAGCATCCATTTCGTATTACATTGTTATGCAAATGGGCTTAGCTAAGCAATTATGTTTACAGAATAATTCTAAGAACATACTTACATCGATATGGCCTATGGCTGTTATGGTTAAATGTTATGTGTAATGTATTGCCATATATGAACTCTATGAAATAGTAGGTTCACTGATAGTCTGATAGCCTCACATTTTCTTGACCTGATGTCCTTCAAATCCAAGACAGGAGGTGACAGCATGTCATGCATTCACAACAATAAAACGCCACCACGGCTGGTCCATAGACAGTTCATCGCCTGTAGTACGCGATTACACGGTAAGTTATTAACCATTTAACACTCAAATGACGGCTTCTGCAGTGATCTCGAGAAAGATCCATTTGTATACCAGGAGGACTGTTTTAAGCTTTACCACTAAAATGACTGGCTCGATAACCAAGCCAGTTATTTCAGTGATAAATCTTTAAAAAATAATCTTTTGAATTGTTAATGGACATTTTTTATGAGGAAATGCAATTTAAAAAAATGAAATTTGTGGGCGAGAGCTACAGAAACAATAGCTTGTCAATTTATTATACGGAATTGTGTGCATAAAATATTTGAAATTCGCAGAAAACACCAACGTATTTTGAGCGCTATATTGTGTCCTAAAGTGCAAGTGGTTGTTCAGAAATGGTCTGGCACTACAAAGATGAACGACGATGGGATTCCCACCTCCATCGCGCTGAGAAGTGGAGGAAGAGAAGAATCTTGGGCGTCCTCTTCTGCACCTCTACCGACATTGCAACAGCTCGGTGGCTCCAGAAGTCCCTCTTGACCCACATAGCCTAATATTAAATACAACGCCTTCAGAGAACATTATTGACACCTAAGGGCCACTCAAGAAGTTTACTCAACTTTACTAAAGGTAAGTCCATAGCTACCGATCAAATTGCAGCATTTGGGCGGCCATTTTGACCTTTTTTATTTGACAGATCTTGATGGCAAAAATGTGTTGCCATAGGTTGTTTCATATCACGAACTCAAATTTGGCATTTTCAAGTGTCCCATGTTCGGTTTTGCGACCACCTTAGCGGCGTCATATAACACATACACATTTATCTTTCTGAAACTTCACCCATCTACCTGGAAATGGGAATGCGACTCATCAGACCAACCCAATCAAGTGTGTTCCCGTCAAGTTAATATCTAAAGTAATGCACCAATAAGAGTTGAATAAGGGAGTTACTGTTGAAAGCTGTATAACTGTTCTTGACCATTTCTAGATGCTACTATTATTAATTATTATTATTATTATTCCTCGGCAGCTCTTGCAATTTTTCACCATGAAATTCGTGTGCGTTGCCTTAGTTTTGGTACTTGTAGTTGCAATTGATTGTGCCCCTATACCAGGGTCCAGTCCCAATGGATACAGGTAATTACATGCGTAGTGACACCTAGCATGCACATGTATTTACATGCACACTATCATCTACACCCACACCCACATACACACATGCACAGTTATTTATATACCCACAATGGTTCTCGAGCTGGCTATAAAACGAGTGTAACGTTAATACTATTACAGTTGTCTCACTTGAAATAAATTAGTATTTAATGGACTTTTCCAACTTTAGCTAAGCCCCGCCCATCTCTAGCTAACCTCCACCCATATCTCGCTCGTGCTGGGATCGATCAATCCCTGACTATTAATTTCCAGAAAACTATACAGATAAGATGTTGAGTACTTATGGCAGCAACATTGGCCAGTCAAATTAGTTTCAAAATATTCAACAGCATATCTTTAATAAATAGTAAAAATATACAATTCATACAACAATGCTTAGCCCGTCACCAATTATGCGTTCATGACGTACTTGTCTACGTTATTCATGATGTCATTGATTATGACATCATCATACATGTCACGTAGTTAATTATGACATCATATGATGGATGGATAAACTCGAAAGATCCATTCTGTCATACAGTAAAGCTCAGAATAAACCTAAAACAAAAGAAAAAGTAGGCGTTTACTGTTTTGAACTTAATTTGACTGGCTGATGGTGAAGATTATGATGATGATATCAGTTATGAGTAGGCGTAGTCACTGTCCTCAGATATTTTAATGCAAAGTAATTAAAAGTATTATTTCCGCCATATCGTACCTTCACAGAGCGAAAATGTTCCTTTCAAATATGCTGTGCACGTTGCAGTACCTCTGTCAGTATCTGATACTGGTTAATTTTATAATGGACCTTTACATTTTTAGCTATGCCCAGCCCAGCTCTAGCTAAGCTCCATCCACACCTCGCTCGCATTGGGATCGATCGATCTCTGAACTCTCTGATTATAAACTTCGAGAAAGCAATACAGGTAAGCTATTGAATATTTTGGAACTAATTTGACTGGGCGCTGTTTCTTCTATGGCAGCAACATCGTCCAGTCAAATTAGTTTCAAAATATTCAACAGCATGTTTATTAAATAGTAGACATACAATCCGTACAATGTGTCAGACTATTAACAGTAAAAGACAGGTCAAATGGAATCATTTATGACGTCATCCTACACACTGCTTAGCTGATTATGACATCATATTGACAGATGGATACTCTGGAAAGCTGAATTGACCACTACCTCCTAAAAAGACACTGGTACTTTTACTGGTACTGATGCCTAACTGGAGCACTGGTCTATACAACTGTCATAGGGTCGGGCGAGATCCAGAGACTAGTCTAAGACTAACTAAGTCTTAGTGTGCATGCAGTGGATGGAGCTATGCTAAAGGAGGAGTTTATGTGCCACACAACCAGTTTGATCAGGACCGGGCTAATGTTAGGAGGCAGGGGGGGGGGGAGGGCTGTGCAAAGTTTCTGAAATTCTTACCCAGTGGCCTTTTGAACTGCCATTATGGTCGTGCGAAAGCTAGAGTCCCACTTGAACTGTATTGCCACAGAGGGGGGGGGGGGGGTAAGGGGGTAAGAGGGGGGGGGGGGGTGCACATGCGGTCAGAGGGAGCCCTTGGGAGCACCTTAAATGCACCCAATTACCACAACAATCACATACAATTGCACGCTGATTAGATTTGTTGCAAGATAAGCACGGGAACTAAGACAGGCATGGACAGCAAAATTGGGATGGCTAAAGGCTATTGTTGGCTACTGTGATGGAGAGATAGTGTTTATTTAATAAAATGAGGTTATATATAATATTAAGGGATTAGATGGACAGTCTTTGCAGGTGCGGCTGTTTCTTAGCATGAGGCATCTTACCAGACTTGTATGGCGACTTTGTCATAAAATTAGCATATACCGTTGAGTGTCTCGAGATAATCACGACCGGAAGCCATCACTGCGCAAGGCAGCAATGACTTCGTCGCATCAACCTCAAGATACTAAACAGCTTTCCTGCATGTTGACCTTGTAATTGAGATTGCTGCTAAGATAATCTGCTAAGCAGCTAGCTTCAGTATTCAGGGTGCTAGGTGACGATACAATATTATGCATGGGCATGATAGACAAGCAAACCTTGGGAGGGTTGACAATAGGTATTATTATTATTATTATTATTTCTTGCATTGCTGTTATATTGCAGTGGAGGATTTAGTGAATTTTCTTAGCCCAAGGCTTCGTAATCCCGAGATGTGCCTCAATGCCTGCAGCGGTGCACCACTGCCCATGAGACATTTCTGTCCCGAGGCATGTGAGATGTACGTTATCAGTATGGATGATGACGATGACAATGGTGGTGGTGGTGGTGGTGACGATGATGATTGTCAATGCGATGATGACCCATAAATATCCCATAAATGATGATTACATAACAAATATCAACGACTATAGTAAACAGCTTATTACAGCTTCTCCTCCTCCAGCAAATACTGCTCATGTAACTATGACGATGACAACTACTACTAATTTCATCATTGTCGTCGTCATCATCATCGATTTATTATAATCATCACCACGTGGGACATTAGAATTTGTAATGCTTTGCATGCTGAAAACCATTGCATCAATGTTTTTCGGACAAATCTGTTTTAAGATATCTAATGTCTTTTTAAAATGATTGCCTTTAAACAGATATTCCAGAATATTATCTATCAAAATTCCGAATAGAATCTCTGAAGCCTACCACCAGTGGATACTTCCAGCAAAATTTGACTAAAATCTGCAAAGCTCTATATAGCAGGAGATACGTTTGAAAGGATTTCCAGAAAATTTAGGAATGCGTATTGAAGACTATAATCATAGGATTGTTCCAACAAAGTTTCATTGAAATCAGGCCATTGACTAAGTAACATTTTAAAGAATTTCCAGAGTTTTCGGAAAATCTATGATGGGTGGAATAAAAATTAACCAATCAAAACTCTGAATAGAAGTTCAGAATCCAAAGACAATAGGATCTTTCAGACCAAATTTGATTAAAATCCACCCTAAATGAAATACTGCTATCACATGATTCTACTGAAGCAATTAATTCACTTTTCCAGTTTATCCATCCATCACATGACGTCATAATCAAATCAGTGATGTGTACGCGGACATCATAATCATGGCATCATGAATGATTTGATATAGTCCGTTTTTCGCGCTTAATAGTTCGACACGTTGTACGAATTGTATGTCTTTGCTACTTAATAAAGATGCTGGTAAATATTTTAAAAATAATTTGACTGGGCGCTGTTGCTGCCATAGTTGAATTAGTTTCAAATTACCTGCATGGTTTTCTGGAAATTGATAGTCAGAGAGTTCAGAGAAGTCTTCAATATCAGCAGTCACTTTATAGTGCATTCAGATTTACAGTTACTTCAGTAACTGAGGAATCCAGTTTATCGATCAGTCATATGAAGTCATAATCAACAATGTCATGTGTAGGCTGACCTCGTAATCAATTACGTAATGAATGACACGATTTAGAACATCACAAATGCTTAATAGTCCGTCAAGCTGTATGAATTGTATATCATAACTATATAATAAACATTCTGTTGACTATTTTGAAACTAATTTGACTGGGTGTTGATGCTGCCGTATGCAGCAACAGCACCCAGTTAAATTAGTTTTAAAATAGTCAACAGATTACCTGTATAGTTTTCTGGAAATTGAGATTCAGAGTGCAGGGATCGATTGATCCCAACACGGGCAAAGCGTGGGTGGAGCTTAGCGAGACATGGGCAGGGCATAGGTAAAACTGGATTCCTCAACTGCGTTAATATTATTATTATTATTATTATAAAATATTATTATTATTTTCAGCATTAACCCACCAACTATTGGAAAGTAGAACTATTCATCTTTATCATTTTTGTATTTGTAATTAAATAATGCATGCATTAATAAAATAATTATCTGAAATACAAAGTTTACTGTTTATATTTGATTAGTAGGCCCACCACATGGTCAAACAACCACATGCCTTCACCATTTAATCGTCATGATTTTCTACGAAAATTGAAATCTGTATCTAGGTAATGTCAATTAGCAGGACAAGAGTTCATCACTGGAATGACTGACTTGGTTTTCGAACTGGTCATTCCAGTGGTAAATTAAAAAAATAATTTTTACTTGGCATGCAAATGAAGATTGCTCAAGACCACTGAAGAGCCTTGCTTTCGCCGGCTTGACCACTAAAGGGTTAGAAGAACCACAGTTTCTTAGCTCAAAATTAATTTTCATATAAAAACTGACTAGGAGCATTTAGAACCACTTGTTTTTACTTTTAATGGGAAGATTTGTCACAAAATTTGAAATATCCGTCTGTCCATCCATCAATGTAGCAAAGCCGTTGTTTTCCGGGCTGTCGTTTCAAGAGTTTTCTGTATAGAGTAATCAAACTTGGTGTATGCACGCATTGTAGGCTTAAAATATGTACCATAACAAAAGTAGGTCACTGTGACCTACTTTTTATGCTTTGGCCAACTGGTCTTGTGGTTTTCTTACGCTGGATCAGTTGGACCCAAATCCGAATGTCAGTGCTTTGTTCTCCACTTGCTTTTTATACTCTCGGTCCCGGTTACAGTTGCTCGTCGGGTGTAACCGGAATGAGGCAAATCTGGTTACGTGTATCCAGGTTTTCTACTATGTAACCAGAAATGTTGAATTTGTAACCGGAAATTTTCATTTTGTAACCGGAATTGCATTTTGTGTAGCCAGAATGTTGATTGTTGTAGGCGGAAATATTTTTTGTGTAACCAGATTTTTTGGTTGTTGGATTAGTGTAACCGTTCGATACCTTTTGATGCAAACATTAAAGTTTTGATTGTTGTTTCTGAGGGCTAGTGTTAGGGCTGGGCGGTATACCGGTTTCACACCATCTCAGGGTTTTTATGGTGATGGTTTAAAAGCCATTACAAAATTTAAAAAAACGAAAAACCGTCCGTAAGATCGCCATTGCGCAATATCTGGTGACTGTCCTAAACTAGTTTGTTCTTGACTTGCACTTTAATATTATCATCTAGTGGGTAACATTTGCTAATAGGGCCATAAAATACAGTTATCTATAACCATTAGCCATCTGAAAGCAAGGGTGTTGGTGAAATCCCAACACATCAGCAGAGGACGACACTCGGCAAATATGATTTGATTTGCCAGTAGTGAATTTTACATGACGTAAGCTCTGCGGGTTCAAGGTGAGATTGAAAAATTTGAAAATCTAAATTTCTTTGTAAAAATAATCCTTTTTTCAATTGGAGTTTATACTATGTTTAATTAAGATTCCAAATGTGACACGATACAAAAAAATTCAAGAAATGCGCTACGAAAACGATGCTATACAATGAACTCCCAATCCAAACATGTCATTATTTCCCTTAGATTTCGACAAACATAAAATGATCCAGCACGGAATAGGACATACGAGATAAATTGCTTGTTTTGTTTTATGGACCGGCCCGGTCTTTTTCGTCTTCATATGTCTTTCAGGCTACGGAGTGTTGATTTAAGTTAGATTTTCGCGAATCATTGCGTTTACGTTATCACATTATCATCATCTCTTATTATATGACCATCGAAAAATAGTCAAACAGCTTTTTGTGAGAATTCTTGAGGTGCGATTTCCGGGAAATGATGACCCGTTATCTACGTGCTGAATGACATTCATCCACGTGAACGACAGTTTATTGAGGAGTATTACTAAATACAGAGTACTCGAATACAAACACATGACTTACTAGACTAGATCATACTGTAGGTGCTTATACGAACCCTAACCGTTTCATTGCTACTCTACTAGGAGCCTAAATTCGCTCTCATACCCGGGTGCCTACTTACATGTGTTAGATTTTACTACGCTTTCGAAAATAGTGACCTAAAAACAGTGTTGAAAATCAACATTTTAGTACTTAGTGTTATTTTCACGACATCACATGAACCAGATTTTATTTATTTTAACTACTATTTTGAGATAGCATCGAAGTGAACAGTCATACGTAGTTACCGTTCTAATTTCTTGGCAATTTACGTCAGTTGTCAAATCGTAAAATACATGTACTGTAGCTAACGAAAACAGCATCTTTTCATATTTCAAATAATTTTTGATCATTCTAACCCCTTAAACCGGTATTTCATTAATACTGGTTTAATTAGTGACACCGTCACCGGTTTTCTTTTAGGCCAAACCGCCCAGCCCTAGCTAGTGTAACCATTAAAAACTACAAATGTAACCAGAAATTTTTCTTGGTGTTGATTAGTTGTCAATCTGACTGAGACAACATTCGTGTGGTTTGAGGATTCCCAATATTGCGGGTTTTGGTTGTATAATTCGCATTTGATGGACATAGGTTTCTATTGTTATAGAATAACCTTAAGTGGAGTGATTCAGATTTATAGCGTTTCGTACTTGTCTAGTTATACTCATCAGAGAAAATGAAATTGGATTTAGTTGTCCATTAAGAGCAATTCAGATCAAATGTGCATGATTCGAATATGTCTGCTTAGCCTCATGCATTGGGCAGACTGGGTGTTGCAATGACGGCACTTGTAGATACATATACAATTAAGTCATACAATTTTGGCTAACTGATTTCAATTGACGTAAAAGGAGCGGTCGTAGTAGTCGGTGTGACATCATTTGATGATGTTTATTAAGACATCGTAGAAGGGTTGCCATGACAGGGAGATTGATTATTCTAACTCTGTCATGGCAACACTTCTAGGACGTCGTAATAAATGATTCAGTGTAAGAAAACCACAAGAAGAGGAGCTCCTGACCAGTTGACCTATTTATGGAACCTGAGAATCTGCATCCAGGCATCCTGTACTCAGATGTTCTATACTGGTTGATGGCAGCAAGCGCATCACTATTTCCGTGCAGACAGAGCTAAATAGTGGACAGAACGTGTCTTTTAAAATTATACATGTTCTTCCTCATACCCTGAGGATCTCGACAAAAACTAATGTTAGAAAAGAACAAGTGAAGTACGGGATACACGCACCTCATACGCCAGATCCCATAAGGATCAACAATGTAGATTGGTGATTCCAAAATCAGATTTTTTTTTATGCTTCACCTGCAGCTACTGATCATGAGATTCTATCGACCTTTAATTATAATTTGACTGGCGCCTATAGCAGCCATATAAGCCTAGGCATAAACAGCTGCCACTCCAATTAGTTTCAAAATAGTCAACACAATATTCCTTACATCAGAGAATTTGTCATTCCTGGTTTAAATAAGACAGGTAATTTCCGAGAAATGCAAAGATCTGGAATTTGCTCAGATTTGTATACAGGGTTTTTTCTAATCCAGATCAAGACCAGTGTAGAAATCGTAGTTTACAGTAAGAAACTTTCTTGTGGTACTATACAAGATGATCTATTAGTTTTTGAGACACAGATGTGAACAGAGCAGACACAGACACTCATGTATGCATGCACACACATTAATGCAATATCGGTTTCTAATAGCGGGTAAGAGCAGTATGTTGCTGCTGCTATACATCAAGATCTGCACCACATCCAATAGGCTCAACACAGGCAGCAAATGTTAAAATTGAATAAGACAGGAAACTTCTGATTTGTAAAAATTATATTTCTTTTTCTCAATCTGTGAAGGAAAGGAAATACTTATCATAAAACAGATAAATTTCATTTCAACACAGACTGTTCTTCTTCGCTTGTTATTAGTTACGCATAATATCATAAATTGCTAGCATGCACCAAACATCCAACATTCTACAATTCTCTGATGCTTTCATATATTACCTAATCCGATTTCACTATCTGAGAAAATACTGAAATTGGGATGGATAAAACTCTTTTCTTGAGCTGTTCCATAATAATTTATGGCTAAGATAAGATCTGATCACCATATGACTGCATTAGCAAATGCTGTGTAAGTCAACAGCCTTAAAGTTATCATGAAGTATTAAGAATAGAAAATATTTAGAAAAATTCAGTGATGATCGCCTTCTGAGACGCCATTTTACTTTGATATTTGCAGGTGCCATTATTTGGAATTCTATTGTTCTCGCTTCTGCCCAATGCTCAGTATAAAAGAGTCATTGTACTGTTGGCCTCCGAGGTGAGCGGATCTACATGTATAGTGTGTAGTAAGCGCATAGTAGTTCGATTCTAATTGTATATTTCCTATGGCAGATGTGTAACGTGCTAGGCTGGATATTTTTTACAACAATTTGACCGATAATAGTTGTTGGCGATAGGAGCAACAACTTTCTTTCAACTTACTTGCGAAACAATCAGCACAAAATGCAAGCACCATTATCTAACGATTTGAAAATTTGACTGAAAATCTTTGCTGCAACATCTTTCAATCAAATTGTCCTCAAAATAATCAAAAGGATTTTCAATGTAGTAAAAAGATATTTCAAGCAATTCGATTGACAGTCGCTGCTGACTAAGGCATCAACAACTGTTTCAAATTCTGCTCAGAATAATCAGTGCCGAGCTGTCAATATCATTAGCTAATACAATCAGCAAGGATCAAACAATGTTGACTGATATCGCTAACAATGACGGATTCTGTTTATCGAGTTGTTTAAATTGTTGAGCACACTTGTTACGTTCCGACGTATATCCGAGTTTATCGTAAAGTCTCGCCTGATAGTATAGTAGGTCTTTAAGTCGATGCTGTGCTTCAATTTTCTCGAATGCCTCGCGAGCTGAAGTGATCATGTTGCAGGCTCCTAGTAACTCTGTAAGCAAAGGTCAACAAGAACGATAATTGGAAGATGTTGAAAAAATTATCCCGCTCACCATGTCCGTATAACTTTAAGGTTAGTAGAGTGTTTCCATTCACCAAGAGGAATATACAAGCCAAGTTTGCTGATCATTGCTTCAGTAGAAGTTGAGTTATCAGATGAAAATGCAACACAATTTTCTTACTTGGGTCAGCACTCTAGTATAGTGAGGATTCCTCCAATAGGGATGGTAACATGGACACACACATGCACGCACGCACGGAAAAGGCACATACAATATGGCACTCATATCTTATTATTTGGTGGGGGGGGGGGCCTGGCATAATAAACTAAAGGAAATGTAAATAATACTAAAACGTGCAGTTGCCAACCACTACTACAAATAGTTTCGGAGGGGATAGCCAGATGGACAGACAAATGGACAACAAATTTAAGTAATTGCAATATCCCAGATAGTCTTTTTGGAATGTGTTGGTATAGCTTGGATGCCAAACAGGGATTGCTCAATTCTAACACATACTTCCTCATTATCAGTTGGCAGGTGGCCAATTTCCATAATTGCATCAATCCAACCATAACCATTTGATCTATTACGGTTTTTCCTTAGGTTTTTCTGCTTAAAGCTTCAAAACAAATGCAGTAGAACTTGAAGTAATACACAGCAGTAGTGGAACGCTGGGTGTATGGATGGACACATTGAAAGAGAAAATGTTATATACATAGATAGGGTATAATTAGTCCGATATAGTTCAATGGCATAATTCACGATTTCATGGTTAAATTTTGACAAGAATATCAAAATAATTTCCTATTGAATGACCATTTGCAAGCCAAGAAGACTATCTTTGAAGTTATGACTGACTCTGTAATTGTGCAAGTCATTCCAGTGGAAATTTTTTTTTAAATAGTCTCTTGGCTTGCAAATGGACATTCCTTGAGACCACTGCAGAGGCAGGTCTCCGCCGTGAAAGGGTCAAATATTATGGCCTACATCTGACATAACCATATGCTTTTAACAGACCAGAAATGACAAGTTCTTTATGATGTACGACTAATCTTTTAAATATTATGAAACTAATTTGAATGTGAGCTGTTGCTGTCTATGGCAGCAACAGCCTCCAGTCAAATTAGTTTCAAAATAGTCAACAGCTTTCCAGGTTTGAAACTGAAATCTCAAGGAGAAAAGGAATAAAGATATATTTATTTACCCATTGTTTGTGTCTGTTCTGTGGCTGTACTCATTGCCACGGCAACCTGACATTTAGCGTAGAGTAGTTGAACACGAGCTTGGTCCATCAAACTGCCATGAATGAGAATTGTTGGCATGTATTCGTCGAGTAGCTGGAGCGCCTTACCAGGAAGCAGGAGGAACATCTGTAAAGAAGAAAATCAGGCAGTAGCAGAAATTCAATCTCAAGAAAGAATTTACTGAAATTATGAAAATTTGGTCATTGTCCATGTTGCAACATTTGAATCCAAGAGGCTGAAGTAGCCTGTATCGCCCAGCTGCGAAATAGGATTTAAAACCAGAAACTGGAATTTTTTTTTAGAATTTTGGGTGGAAATGACGGAATTCTGGTCACGAATTTGGTTCTGAAACAATAGAATTTATGTTAGCCACTGTAGACTTAATTTTAAACGATTTCCAGGACATTTTCAGAAATCTAAGTTGGACTACAAAAAATTGACCAGTCAAATTTCTGCATAGAAGTCTAACACCTACCGAGCTAGTTTACGTCAAACAAAGCTTGATTAACCCCTCTTATATTTAACTTAAACCTTTTAATGGTCAAACTGACCAAAACAACTCTGCAGTCGTCTCCAGGCATGTCTATTAGCGGGTCAATAGAAGAGTATTTTAGAAAGTTAACCACTGGAATGACTGATGCTTCGGTAACTGAGCCAGTCATTCCAGTGATACATTTTCAAAAAATACTCTTCCCTTCACTTGCAAACGGATACTGGGTGAAGCCAAAGCTGGAATTTTCTTTACCATTACCCCTTAATGGTGAAAGCGGTAAAAAATTTCAGAAGTAAATTTACAAAAAAAAGAGTTCTAATATTAAAATTTCTTGACAAATGTTGACCATTAAAATGCTTA
Organism: Chaetoderma sp. LZ-2023a; assembly: GCA_034401795.1. Lineage (NCBI taxonomy): Eukaryota > Metazoa > Mollusca > Caudofoveata > Chaetodermatida > Chaetodermatidae > Chaetoderma > Chaetoderma sp. LZ-2023a. Next base: position 42,843,065 of record CM067365.1, read on the forward strand.
ATTGATATAAGAAGTACTTTTAGCGCCTTGAGGCGACCATTAAAATGCTTAATTGATATAAGAAGTACTTTTAGCGCCTTGAGGTGACCATTAAAATGCTTAATTGATATAAGAAGTACTTTTAGCGCCTTGAGGCGACCATTAAAATGCTTAATTGATATAAGAAGTACTTTTAGCGCCTTGAGGCGACCATTAAAATGCTTAAGTGATATAAGAAGTACTTTTAGCGCCTTGAGGTGACCATTAAAATGCTTAATTGATATAAGAAGTACTTTTAGCGCCTTGAGGCGACCATTAAAATGCCTAATTGATATAAGAAGTACTTTTAGCGCCTTGAGGCGCTGTTGACACAAGAGATGTTAAGCTTGGTCATGCAGTTCAGGAGTCATTTACAAAATGAAGAAGTAGACAGATAAAAGATGGACTCCATGGCCTAAGCTCACTTGGCCTTTTTGTGTACAAGCCTGAACAGCCTCCTAATAAAAGGATCCATTTCTAGCTATGGCCCACTGATTTCTAGCTAAGCTCTGCCCACATTTTTATGTGGCTTGGATTCGACTGGAAACATTAAAACCTTAATTCTCCAGAATCTGAAGTTCAAGGTAACTATACAGTGGCAGGAATAGCTTCCAGTAAAATAAGTTTCAAAATATTCAAACAAATGTTTATTAAATTGTACATTTAGCAAAGAGATACAGTTTGTACATATTAGTGATGGACCTTTCGATTTTCCTGAGGGAGCTACATGATTTTGATTGTGACATTAGCTAACACATGACGTATTAGATTATGACATCAGATACTTAGAGTGGGTGACACGACTGGTATAATTTTGTTTGCATAAATAGATCACACATGTGTCAATATTTCAGAAAATACACACAGATTCACTTGAAGCGGTCTCAGATAATAGCAAAAACAACTTTTATCCCATATCTGACAGACTGCCACCAATGCGCTGATTGATTCCCAGCTCAAAATGTATCACCTGTATGGGACGTAAATCACGCTAATATATTTGCTCAGATGGTTCTTATAAGATGACATTTATCTCTCTATTTATAATTTCAATGAAAATTAGCCAAATTTGCGGGATTTTCAAATACCTCAATTTAGAAGAAATCAGTTTGTGTAATATAAAAGAAACACATACGAGCCTATTCAGCAAGAAAAACTGTACTAGAACTGACTACAAATATTGCGCGTGTTAAAGGGATTTTCAGCGACAGAGCTTTCAATATCTGCCTTGTTTACTATTGAGTCATATGCAGGGCTCTGTTAGCCGTGACTGGAATGACGCATAGAGTTGGCTTATCGATTGCCGAAATTGAAAAAGTTGAAATCAGAATTCCCGTTTTGCGCCTTTTTTCAAACTTGCATTTCTTGCCTATTTCTTCCTGTATGCTAGCAAAATTTATATGTGCGAGACAGATTTTGATTGTGTTTCAAATATATTGTATAAATACCTATTAAAATTGTGTTTGCATACAGACTTTAAGTGACAGATCATATCACACAGACTAACAGAATATACTGCTGACTATCCATGCTGAGTAGAACATCTAGCATTACCCTTTTATGCTCAAATCGTTTCAAGAAAATGTCCATTTACAGACTAAAAGACTATTTTTTAAAACTCAATTCACCTTTCCAGAGTATCCGTCTATCATATGATGTCATAATCAGCTAAGCGGAGTGTAGGATGACATCATAATCATTATGTCATAATTGATTCCATTTGGCCCCTCTAACTCTTAACAGGCCTGTGCTGTTATGGTAACCTGTTGAAAACGTTCTCCATGAGGTTGCCTTAATTTATTTTATGGGACCTGAAATTCGTTACCGTAATCGGTTGATTTTAGTATGGACATTAATGAGTTTTCTGAGGTTTAGGTTACCATATGTCTCCTTAAAACATATATAAGGTAACCAATTATGGGTTATCATTGGGATTATTACAGCACGGGCCTGGTTTATAGTCTGATATGTACGAATTGTATGTTTTTGCTATTTCACACACATGCTGTTGAATATTTTGAAACAGTACCCAGTCAAATTAGTTCCAAAATATTCAACAGCTTACATGTATAGTTTTCTAGAAATTGATAGTCAGGGAGTTCAGAGATTGATCGATCCCACCATGAGTGAGGGGTTGGTGCCTGGTGGAGCTTAGATAGAGATGGTCGGAGCATGGGTAAAATTGGCACGGTCCATTGCAGGGATGAAAGGAAAATGTATATGTCCTCTTGCACTCCACAATCATATACTAGGTAACTTGGTTGAATCCCGTCCATTGGCATCGGTGGAGTTGCGTTACAATCAATTTCAGCAGAGGCAGATACACAGACAGACAGATGACAGTGATTATTACTGGAATGACTGGCTTGATTATCGAGCCAGTCATTCCAGTGGTTAAATTTCAAAATATACTTCTCTTAGCCTGCAAATGGACTTTCCTCAAGATCACCACTGCAGAAGCATTTCTTGAACAGCCTAAGTGTTAAAAACTCAATTACAAGGACTGCATACCTGTACATGTGCCAGGTAGACATTAGCGAGTGCGAGCAGGTAGCTGAGGTGGTGCGTCCGAGACCACGTGACACACTCGAGTAAATGAGGCATGGCCTGGGTATGGTTCTTTGTACGACAAAACACATCCGCAATCTCGAGAAGTACCCTAAAAATAACATCATTTTGATTTGGCATAAATGGCTGAAATCTTTTTTTAATGCATGGGAAGAGCTTCGCAAAGGCTTGTTTTAAATCTGGGTACATTTGGTCTGAATAAAAAGATATTACTGGCTTACATTAACAGTGTCCTCAAGATATCTTTACCAATTAATTGCTGGCAATCATATTAGCGGCCTACATGTCAAACCATGTTGTCTTTGGTACAGCACACTATATATATATATATATGATTTTAATTGTTAGTTAAAGACCTAGCCAATCCTGCTTTAAAGTTTAGAGTAGCCAGATTTAAGATTTATTAGTATGTGGCTAATGGAGTGATCCGATCTGTCACTCAAGTATATGACATCATAATCAATTCTGTGAATTATGATAATGATGTATTATACTTCCGTCATGAAGCTCGACAGGTCTGTCAAATGTACGTGAACTGTGTCTTTGAGGAATTTACAATTTACGATTACTAACAACGTAGACTAATATGAGATTCTTAATGAGATATTATAGACTGATGTTTCATCTTGTCTTTAGAGAGCTAGAACTCTTGAAAGATCTTGGCTTGTGTTGTGAGCTCCTTTTATACCTAAGAACTCTTAGTTTTTGTCCTGCACATTCTAGAAGCGACATGCCCTACAGGATTATCTAAGTGCTCAAATCAGACCAAACCAACAACAGCATCATCATATGAAGAAGACAAAAAGAACGTCCCTGGCTACATCGGCTCCATGCCATGGAGCCAATTGGCATCAATCAAGTATGGCAATGGTTGAACTGGCAGCAGCTCCATCCAGTTAAATTATTTTTTTAATATTCCAGAGCTTAACTGTAGTTATCTTTAAATTGGGATTCTGAGAATTCAGGTCCCCAACCAGGGCTCGATTTTAACCCGTTAACCTGAAGATAGTAGAATTTCATATGGGTTAGTAAAGCTACACCTGCACTAACCCGTCTGGATTAGTAATGCTCTCAAAAGAGGAAATAGGAAAAGACTGAACATTATAATGTCATTATGTTCAGTACCCACCAAAATTTGACAAAAGAACAGATTTTCTGCTACCTTCAATGCTTTATTGAATATTTTGAAATTAAGTTGTTTGGAAAGCCGTTGCTTCCTAATGCAGCAATGGCTTTCCAGACAAATTAATTTCAAAATATTCAACAGCTTCTTTGTATGGTTGCTTTGGAAATGAGTTTTAAAGGGATCCATCGGTGAATGGATTAAAGAAGTGATCAGCTTTGAGTTTACAAACATTGGGTTAGTGAAATTTGCTGTAGGATAGTAAAATCAATGATGCACTCTCCCGTCTGGGTTAGTTGAAAAAATCCTTAAAATCTACCCCTGTTGAATATTTTATTATTTATTCAAATATGGTAAATTTAGCTTGGATGCATAAGCTCAAGACAATATAATATAGCAAATATCAAAATATGACGAGTGTACATAGTACTAACATTAATATTCAATGGGTTACGCATACGATAAATATATTTAATATTATTTTCTACCTGACTCTGAAGTCTGGTGAGAAATCTCCCTTGTGTTTTTTACTCTGACATTTCTCTAGTAGTTTCTGACAGATTCTCAGTGATGTATCTGGATCACCTTTCTCCTTTAGCAACAATGCCTGTCTGACGAAAGCAAAATTAGTCTATATAATACTAACTAGATTGATCAGTCGACGACACAGCATCGCAAATCCCCACGTTCACCGCTTTGAACTTTTGACACACTCCACAACCCACCCAAGGGGGCGGAGCCAAATGTAAATGTCATTTTGCACTCCGCGATCATATGGGTAACTCACATACCAAATTTGGTTGAATTCCATCTAACAATGTCAGAGGAGTTGCATTACAATCAATTTCATTACCTTTTTACCCCTTCCACCAACTCTGGGGATAGGGCCAAATGTAAATGTGCTCATCCACTCCACATTGATATGGGTAACTTACATACCAAATTTGGTTGAATTCCGTCCATAGGTTTCGGATGAGATGCATTACAATCAATTTCTGCAGGTTAAAATTTGACCTTTTGACCCCTCTCCCGCCCCCTGTAGGCAGAGCCAAATCTAAATGGCCTCTTGCACTCCCCAATTATAGGAGTAACTCGGATATCAAATTTAGTTGAGTTCCGTCTAACAATTTCAGAGGAGTTGCATTACAATCAATTTCATGACCTTTTGACCCCCATCCCCTGGGGGAAGGGCCAAATGTAAATGTGCTCATATACTCCTCAGTGATAAGGGCAACTGACATACTAAATTTGTTCGAATTCCGTTTAACAGTGTCAGAGGAGTGGCATTACAATCAATTTTTTTACCTTCTGACCCCCACCCCTCACCCACCCGTGGGCGGGGCCAAATCTACATGTGCTCATGTACTCTACATTGATATGGGTAATCCATAGACCAAATTTGGTTGAATTCTGTCTAACGGTTTTGGAGGAGATGCGTTACAATCAATTTCCGCCGGTTAAAATTTGACCTTTTGACCCCTCCCCACTCCCTGGGGGCGAAGCCAAATCTAAATGGCCTCTTGCACTCCGCAATCATATGGGTAACTCAGATATCAAATTTAGTTGAGTTCCGTCTAACAATTTCAGAGGAGGGGTTACGTTACAACTGATTTGACGTTTTGACCCCTGCCATGCTCACCCCTGGGGGCGGAACCAAATCTAAATATCGTCTTGCAAAGCGGAATCATATCGGTAACCCACATACCAAATTTGATTTAATTCCACCCAATGATTTGGGAGGAGATAGCATGACAGCCAGATGGACAGACGGATGGAGGCGATTACAATATCCACGATGTTTTTTTAAAATGTGGGGATAATAATCAATAAAATTATAATTTATCTATAAACATGCAACATTGTCTGCATCATACAGACCCACTGATGGGCGGATGCGGGACGAGTGGTGATCGCTCTATCACACATGACTGAAAAGTAGGACTATGTATGATCACATGATTTTCAATTTACTCGGGAGTTTTGATGTTACTTAAATCACAATTTTTTATGATGTAATTAAGGGAAGATTTAAATCATCAAAAATTCTATGTGTATTTTACTGTTGGAATAAAAGCACTGGCCACAGTATGTAGAGAAATCATGACAAAAAATGCCCATGATTTCCCAATGTAAAAATTTAGCATGTCTACATCTACAATAATGACGGGAGCATATTGTTGAATATTTTGAAACTAAGTTGACTAGAAGCGGCTACTAGCACACGCAGCACCGGTTGCTGCCATATTAGTTTCAAAATATTAAACAGCTTACCTGTATAATGGAGGATTCCAGTTTATCCATCAATCATATGACGTCATAATGAACTACGCGATGTGTAAGATGATGTCATAATTAATTAGTACATCATGAATGACGTAGCCAAGTTCATTACGGACACCTAATTGATGACGGACTAAGTGTTGTTGTACAAATTGTATGTCTTTATTATTTAATAAACATGGTGTTGAATATTTGAAACTAAATTAACTAGGCGCTGTTGCTGCCATCGGCACCCAGTCAAATTAGTTTCAAAATATTCAATGGCTTGTATAATTTTCTGGAAATTGATAGTCAGGGTGAGTGGAGCTTAGCTAAAGATGGGTTTGGCATAGATAAAACTGGATTCTTCAACTGTTTTAATCCTTTAGCCCTTACCACTTACCACTCTGGTGTTAAATTTAAAAAATTTCAAATCGAATTAAAAGATGAAATGGTGTTATTTTTCAACAAATTTGGTGACCGTAACATCGTTCACCAAACTTGTTGAAAAATGTACACCAGTTTCTTTGCTATTAACCCAGTAAAAGATAGAATATTAACATGAGAGTGGTAAGGGCTAAAGACCAGAAACGGCCTTTATGATTTAAGAAATATTCTCTTGAATATTTTCAACCTAATTTGACATTCCTATGCCTACAACAGGTTCCAGTCAAACTAGATTCAAAATATTCAAAATGTTGTTATATTGAGTCACTGCCATATCATGACTTAAAAGTTCTAAAATGTCTCCCTGAATACAGCACTAACCTGATATCGGCCTCTGACTGATTGACAGCCATCAGATTTTGTATCGCTTGCTCGGCTAGCTGCCATTTACTGCAGTTGATGGCTCTCTCAAATGTAATACTCTGTTCACAGAACATCCATATATTGGCATGTTGTGAAGTAGAAGGAAAAAGCTTCTTTGCATTCATTAGTATATCAAAGGCTGCACCATAGAGGCCCTGGACACAGAATTTGTTTAAATAAATATAATGTTAATTCTACGAAGGGTCATCGAATTAAAGCTGCCTATAATTTTGAAATGACACAAAATATTTGGTGAATACGGGGCTATGAGTCCACACATCTTTCTTAGCGAGAGAACTATGATGAGATTAGACCTCAACAGCCCCTTCACCACCCAGCGCACCTCCAAAACAACACAAAAATAGGACTGCGTTAGAAAGAAAGATACACTATGGTACTGAATCAAATTGGCTCAAAATTGAGATTAGCCACATTGTAAAGGATATTCTGTTAAAAATTCTGAAAATAATTTGATTGGAAGTCATTGCTGCCTAACACAGCAACAGATTCAATTCAAATTATTTTTAAAATATTCATAATTAATTCTCTATGAGTTCCATGAAATTAATGCATTAAAACTTCAGGATTCAAAATTTTAACAAGACTCCCAATGACCTGTGATGCTCACCTGGAACATAAGCCTACCACGATGTGGTCATCTAAGTCTAAGTTTGTTTGAAATCTGCCAAGCGGGTAATAAGGAACTATGGGATGGGAAGCATACCATCATAAACAGGTTTAATTAAATGTAGAGAACTACAGATTTTTTACTAGGAATGCAAGTTTTTCTTAACCCATACCACTCTGTCAAAATTTAAAATTTTCAAATTAAATTAATATATGATCTGCTGTTGAAATTTTCAACAAATTTGGTGGACGATGTTGCTGTCTACAATGTTGCAGCAACATCGCCCACCAAAACTGTTGAAAAATGTGCACACCAGTTTCATAGTTATTGACATATTAAAAGATAGAATATTGACATCACAGTGGTACATGTAAGGGCTAAGAATAGAGAAATCTAAGTTTTAAAATCAAACATTCTGGCTGGAAACATAAAAATTACCATCAGGTGATTGATCTGTGTTTCTTCCACAGTAAAATTGTTTCCTTAAGTAATGTTCTGGCAAGATGTTAGACGCCATTAAAAATAAAACATCAATAGTTAAACACTGACCCTATCTGCGTGATGTTTTGCGAGATTGCACAATGCTATGCACGTTGACTCTCCATTGTTGTATATGCCACAGTCAGAGGTATCGAGATTCAAAACCAGCTGACTACACATTGAGCAGTTTTCACTAGAGCAAGCAGAAAATAATCAAGTAGCTTATATTAACCTCTTCACTGATAGATAGGAAAGCTGCTGAATATTTTGAAATTAATATGACTGGAAGCAATTGCTGCCGCTTCCAGTTATATTAATTTCAAAATATTCAACATAAGGCAGCAATGGCTTCCAGTCATATTAATTTCAAAATATTCAACAGAATCTGCTTATACATAGAATACATAGTAAAGAATTTAGAATTTTTTTCAGGGATTTGTCGTTGAAAGGCTTAAACAAAAGTTAATTTAATACATAATATATTTTAAGAGTAAGTAGAGGTTGCATACCTTCAAGAATCATTTTATTTCTTTCACCAGTGGCCTAATGCTATCATAAGGCTATGTCTGACATATCTCTGTAACTATATAATATACAGAGAAACAGTAGAGGTAGTTTTAAAATTATTTTATGCAGAGGGAGGGAGTGAGTGAGTGAGTGAGTGAGTGAGTGAGTGAGTGAGTGAGTGAGTGAGTGAGTGAGGGGGAGAGAGAGAGAGAGAGAGAGAGGGATGGAGGGAGGGAGAGGGAGGGAGAGATATCCTAAACTTATTCTCCAGCAAAGAACCTGATCAAATGGACAAAAGGAACAGAAAAGGAGGAAGGATCATTCGTTAGTCTTAACGTGACAGTGGATGATAGGGGTCGGTGTGGGGGTGATCATCATATGGATTGCATTCAAGTGGTGTAAATACTTGAAAACCTAAATTACATATAGTTTCTCCTTTGAGGTGTTTTGGCCAGGACAGCGATTCAAAAAAGCATCCGCTTTTGTTTCTACGAGAATTCTTAATACTTACCAGATGTACTATTATGATAATGTCTATTATCCAGTCTAGGTCAAAATAAACAATTAAAACTCCGCACTCTCCTGGTCCTGCCCATACTGTGTCCGGGAATACCATAGCCGCAGGTACCGAGTCTATTCCCACTCACAGTCAGATTCGTCTTATGTTTGCCTTGGCAAACTGCGAAAGCAGCTCAGCCTCACCTCAGCGGGGCGGCTGAGGCAGGGCCATAGTACATCTGGTAAGTATTAAGAATTCTCGTAGAAACAAAAGCGGATGCTTTTTTGATTCTACTTCGAATAATACTTACCAGATGTACTATTATGATAAACTCCGGATTTCGACAGCCAGGAAATGCCGGTGGGAGGAGGTGAGGCTCGAACCAGCACTCATCAACCATCCAACAGAGAAGGTTGTGAAGAGACTAAAACCCTGGCATACGCTTGGGTTCTGCTATCTGACTCATAGAGTGCTAAACTTCCATGGTCTAGACCGCGCTCCCCCCCCTCTTTTGTCCGCACAAAACCAGAGGGATGTCCATGGGGATGCAACACCCACCAGACCCGTGTCAGCCCCAAGTCTCAGCTAGGGCAGTCCAGTAGAGTGCAAAGAAGCTACTACAACTTCAAATCTTTGAAAAAACTAACAGTATATCGATTAGATTTTCAAACTGGAATGAGTCTCATGTCTGTATGAGAGGATAAATATACTCTTGTACCAGACTATTCACTTACTCAGTCTGGTATTTCGACTGGAAGTAAACATATTTATAGTCACTTAATTAATGTAAAAACTCACCATTTTTGAATGGTCGATCTGTTATTGATCATCACAGGAGCTAGGCCCAATCCACGGTCGTACTCAGTCATGTGCATGGCGCTTGGTCAGTGTAGGCGGAAGTCCTTTGTGATGTGTGCGAAGTAGTGGTCGGACGTGGCTTAGTTTAGGTTCGACAGATTGGCGACGGCTACTGGATTAAGTGTGCTGGAGATGTCTCGAAGGTAGAAATCAGTGAATGACGACTCGGCATGCCATTGTGCTACAGACATCACCTGCTCTAAAGAGACACCCTTATAAAGGGCCGATGATGCTGCTAGTGCTCGGACCTCATGGGCATTCGCACGATCAATCTGCTTTCCTGTAGCGATCTTGTGCGACATGTGAATAGCATCAACTATCCAACGAGAAATAGTATCTTTCGAAGCACGTAAATGGGGAGCTTTGAGACATAACCACAGAGATTTCGGGTCGTCTCTCCACTCAGAAGTACGTTTCTTATACATCTTAAGACATCTGACAGGACACCAAGTACAAGAATTTGGGTCATGTCTAGTTAAACTTGGCAAATTGATCGGCTGTCCTGGATATTTAAGTGACTGATTCTTTGCCAGGAAACAAAGACGTGGAAGTAATCTTAAACCTTCACCCGTGACGACAAAACGGTCTTGTTCGGCAGAAAGCGCATGGATCTCGCTTCTCCTTCTCGCCGACGCTGCTGCAACCAAGAAAACTGATTTAATAGTTAACAGTTTAATGTCAATAGTTCTAATCGGTTCAAAGGGAGCATGCCCTAAAACCTGTAGAACAAGAGATAGATTCCATGACGGGATAGGAATTGGCTGTCTAGGTCGCAGATTGCTCATTCCTTTAATAACTTCATTCAAGGTGTCATTCTCTACTCCCCCAATGGTGAGACTAGGAATGACAGAAGCTAATGCAGACTTATATGCTGCTAGGGTAGAAGGTACAAGTTTGTCAACTTCGTATAAATGACAGATAAAGTCTGCTACGTGTTGAACAGATGCAGAAAAGGGATCAATATCTCTTCTCTCACACCACTGTGCAAATTTGTTGATTCTATAATTATATGTTTTTGTGGTAGAAACTCTTCTGGCCGAAGCAACAAACTTCGCTGCTTGCTCAGAAAAGCCACCCTCAATTGCACGCTGCTTGACAACATCCATGCAGTCAATTTGAACATTTCTGGTCTGTCGTGAAGGTACAGACCCTTGTTCTGAGAGATTACATCTCTTGTGTCTGGAAGAGGGATTGGACTGCAGACCAGAAGGTCCAGCAGATCCGTAAACCATGATCGGCCTGGCCAATAAGGAGCGATCAGTAGTACTTGGCACATCCCCTCTCTTATCTTTGCCAGAACTTTCGGGATGAGAATTGTTGGAGGATACGCATACGCGTACATTCCCTTCCAACTTATCGCCAGTGCGTCTACTGCTAGAGCCAACGGGTCCGGGATCGGTGACACGTACGTGACCATCTTTGCGTTTGACTTCATCGCAAATAGGTCGACATTCGGCTTGCCCCATTGTTTGAATAGAACCTCTGCTACCACTTGGTTGAGCTGCCATTCCGTCGGACGACAAACCGTCCTTCGACTGAGAGCATCCGCTAAGATGTTCAATCTTCCTGGAATGTGTGCTGCCCGAAGAATAATATTCCTCTCTTGGCACCACAGCAGAAGGTTCCAAACCATCATACACAACTCCGGTGATCTTGTCCCGCCTTGGCGGTTTAAATAAGACACCACTGTTGAGTTGTCTGTCCTTACTAGGACAATTTTGTCTTGAACTCGACCCTCGAACTTCTGCAGTGCTAATACCACCGCTAATAGCTCGAGTACATTGATATGTTTCTGCGCATTGGTCCGATCCCATTCCCCGGACACTGACTGATTGTCCAATACCGCTCCCCAACCTGTCAACGACGCATCCGTGAACATGGACATCTGAGGTTGAGGAGGTTGTAGAGGAACACCTCGCAGGAGATTCTGTTCCGACAACCACCACTGAAGGTGGAATATCAATGGTTCTTTCACTGGTATTCTCAGAGATAACGGATCTGTTCTCTGTGACCAGAACGACATCAAATACATCTGAATCGGCCTGCGCCTGAGCGCCGCATATGGCACCACCTTCTCCAGAGATACTAGCAAACCGAGTATTCTGAGAAATTGACGTGCCGTCAGATAGGCTCCTAGAGAAACTGACTCCAATACTGCAATCAGGCTTCTGACTCTGCTCTCCGCCGGAAAAGCTACGCCGTCCCTGAGATTGAAAAAAAATTCCCAGATAAACAAACTCCTGGGATGGAGTCAGTTCTGATTTCTCTAGATTCACAATCCATCCTAGCTTCTTCAATAAGTCTAGGACTACCTCCAGATTGCTGCGCAGAGTGACTGGATTCCCCGCCTTTAGCAGCCAGTCGTCTATGTAAGTGTGAACAGCTATGTTTCTCCTGCGAAGTAAAGAAGTCATGGCGAGAACCACCTTGGTGAAGACCCTCGGAGCCGTGGTCAGGCCGAATGGAAGAGCATTGAATTCCCAAACATTGTCTTGGAATGCAAATCGCAGGTACTTCTGAAAGGGAATTGACATTGGAATATGAAAATAAGCATCCTTCAGATCTATTGATACCGCCCACATGCCTTTCCTGAGGCCTGCCATCACAGCTGCTACCGTCTCCATCTGAAACCTGGGAGAAAGAATAAATTTGTTCAACGGTTTGAGATTGAGAATTGGTCTCCACCCTCCGGTACGCTTCGGAACTAGGAACATAATCGAATAGAAGCCCAGTGATGACTGATCGGCTACCAGGTGAATCGCCTTCTTCAGACGAAGCGATTCTATCTCTGACTGAATGGCAACTAGACGGTCTAATTCCCTTGGAATAGGAGTCCATATTGGAGTCGAGGTTAACGGAACTAACGATTGATGGATGAGCCAGTCCGGATCGTAGCCGTTTCTTATCCACTGACAGACTAAATAGTCGCGCACGACCTGTTCCCATTGGCTTAGGAATAGCTGAAGTCTGCCTCCGACGGAAGGAATCTGCACACAGTTGTCGGTCGAGATTAGCCGACAAGACGCTACATCGCTCGGGTGAAGATTCTCGACTCCATTTGTTTCCAAAGCCGCCGGTATTGATTCCGCCGGAAACCCGTCAGGAACGAGCCCCACGGCCGCCCCGCGGTTTCTTGTGGTATGACGGTCCGGAACCGCCGCCGCGACTATCCTTACGGTAGCCGCCACGGCCCGAACCGCCACCCTTCCTGTCGTCCTCATACGGCCTCTTACTAGAGGGCTTGTATGTGGACGAACGGCCAGGTCCTTGCGCTCCGGATGGCCTATGGGCATCACGGGCAGAAGGACGGAAGGGCGATCTAGGACGCTGCCTCTGCTGGTCCTGTCTGTGTTGACGGTAGGACTGTTGCGGCTGAGTCCTCTTGGTCGACTTCCACGACTTGCCGACCACCTCTTTCTCCGCCACCATCGATGCCACTTTAGAGAGCGCTTGTCGTGCCGAGCCGCCGAACAAGCCTGGACCAATGAAAGGCGCAGAAGATAACGCTGCCCTCATTTCCGGTCCTGGTTCCACACAATCGAGAACCATTCTCCGTCGCTCTGCTAAAGTTCTTGTGATCACCCTGGCCAGGCAATCCTGAGACAGGCGCATGGTGTCCCGAACAACTCCGGGAGCAGCCTCTGGCACCTGTCCGCCTTCCGCCGTGCAGTCCAGCATACCCTGCAGGACGGTACACCCGTGCGACAGCGCAGCCATGGCCGCCCTAGCCGCATCCTCAATGAGCGTGAGCTCATTAAACGGGTCTTTGTTGGTCTGGGAAACCAAGGGACGTGACCGCCCCTTGGCCTTCCCAGCCAACGGCCTATTCAGCGCCTCACGTTCCGCAACGGAAAGCCGTGGAACCCTGGCGTATTGATGATAGGCCTGCTCCGGAAAACGGACCCTACTCCTTATCCCCTTCGGGGCCTTGGGCAATGCATAGTCTGGCTGAACCAGACGATATGCCGCAACTTCCAACATGTCAGAAGTCTGCGAGTCCAAGGGGAGTGTAGGCATGGCCGAAGAGCCACTGGACAGAGCGCTAGCCGCACGCTCTGACATCCGCTCCATCGCCGGATCGCGCTGAGATCCAAGATCCGATGCCAACCCGAGACGATTGGTCATCCATCCTAGGACCTGCACCCATTCAGCCTCGGCGCAGAAAGCGGAATCGTCCATTAAAGAGCTTCCGTTTTCATCTTCCCTCTCACCCTTGGATGAGAGGGCCACCGACGATCCATGCTGAGCGCTACGATAAACGTCTCTGCCAGGACAGAGCGCATCCGTAGCGCGACTACCGGCGGCACCAGTATCCAACGAGCCGTCGGATACGGATTCTCCGCAGTCCATCGGCTCCAACACGGGATCCGGGACTACGACCGCCTTAATCACGGCTGGCACGGTAACTCCGATAGGAGCCGCACCCAACGCCGTCGGGATAGCCGTCGGAACCGCAAACCACGGCTCCGCCGGCATATCCGGTTGCACAAGTGACGGATGAAAAATGCCCGACGGAACGTCGACATCACCATCCGCCTGGCAAACCTGTACAAATCCCGAGGGAGACCCCTGGGACGTACTCGGCATTGCCGACATTGAAAGATCCGGCATGCCGGAATCTTCCATCAACAGGAACTCTTCTTCCTCTGCCGACGGCTCTTGAGCCGAGGACAGAGAAAGGTCAGGTGCATGGCCCTCAGCAAAACTAGCCGGGCCACCTAATGGTTGCCCTGCACCAGCTTGCCTCACCGGACCCGTGGACTGTAACGAATCAAACATGGCCTTGAACTGGGCCGCCCATACGCCCAGTGCTGAATCCATCCTCTCATTCAGCCGACCTTCCAGTCCAACCAACGACGCCTGCTGACGCTTCACTGCCTTATCCTTCTCTATGCGCTCCAGCCTCGCCCGTCGATCCCTGTCAAACTCAGCCACCATTGCCGACGACCACTTGGCGCACACATCACACGGACTGCCGACCTTACACCTCGCACACGCCACACAGTGATGTCCAAGATACTTGCGTTTCATGAACCTATTACACTTCTGGCACAAAGTGTCCGGGTTCTTCGGTTTCTGCGAACACAGAGGAGAATTAAAACGCTGCACATGACAAGTGACGACGAGCAATACGCACAATAGACTTGATAGTTAAGATTTCTTAAACACATTAACTTTCTCTTAAATTAATGATAACAAGTCTTAGGCAGGAAATATTTGAAACTTTTTTGAGTGAAAATTTTACAAAACACAACTCAGCCTTTAACTAGCGTTAAATAACCAAGAAAACCTCGCCGATCACTACAAACACCCTCGACAATGAAGCGAGAGCTAAAATCGGCGATAACAGAGTGCCTGGATACCCCAAGCCAATAACGACATATTACATGGGCGCCGCCATCTTGGCTAAGGACGCATCCATCTTAGAGGAACCGAGTCGCAAGAGAAAATTAACCGAGTACCCGAATTAAAACTAAAAGTTAACGGGTACAGAAGCGACTCCAACAATGGCTACCATTATAAATCAATGTGCCAATTTAAGGAAATTTCAAACAGGCATTATGGCACGAATGTATAAATTCTAGATTGATACAACCTGCCCCTGTGATGATTTTCCAAGTTCCTCCATTAGTCCAGCGATGGCTTTCACAAACACGCGCTAAAACTGCTTAATTTATCAATAAATTGACACTCTAAACACATGCGACTTGAAACAAGCGCAAAATAAACGAATCTGACTGTGAGTGGGAATAGACTCGGTACCTGCGGCTATGGTATTCCCGGACACAGTATGGGCAGGACCAGGAGAGTGCGGAGTTTTAATTGTTTATTTTGACCTAGACTGGATAATAGACATTATCATAATAGTACATCTGGTAAGTATTATTCGAAGTAGAAAGTGTGTATCCTCACCTCATACCATACATATCCCATAGTGCTGCTTTCTGCGCGTAGCTGACACACATGAAGCCAGCCTGAGAATGCTGACAGTTCAGGATATCACTTTTTAACAACGAGTCAAACACGCTGATGAAAAAATAAAACATGACTGATAAAAATATTTTATTTAACATTTAGTCAAAAATGGCTTCTGATGTGGCCTTGAGGAATGTCCATTTGCAGGCCAAGAGAAGACTATTTTTGAAGATTTATCGGTGGAATGACTGGGTTGATAATTGAGCCAGTGATTCCAGTGATAAATTTTCAAAAATAGTGTTTTCTGGACCGGCAAATGGACATTGGTTCAGCAAGTATTTTAATACTCTTGACCAATTTTAACCATTAAAGGGTTAAAATCGCCCAAAACACATGCACAAAAGCAGTTTATAGCACTGTTGCTACATCACAAGTCAAGCATTTTTACTCATTGAAATTACTATCTGGTGGCTTGCAGCAGCGAGACATTTAAGAAATATTGATTTTTAAAATTAAAAAAATTTTAACCATACCTGGCTGGTGTAGAATTAGTGAAAGCATTGTGACGGGCAAAAGCTTGAACACCAAGTGAGGTCAAATACTGTGAAAAAACAACAACAGAGGGAAATAATATATATATATATTATATAATGTAGACGGTAACACACAACAAGCTTTAACTGTAATGTTATTGTACAAGGGATAATAAAGGGATTCTTGATCCCGAGTGACTGTGTGAGAAAGTCAAATGTTGACATCATCCTCTTCATCGGGAGCCATGATCTCCGCTAATGTCCTGAGACCTTGCCTTAACTGCCTGACTGCTGCGAGCCACCAAACAATAATTTCAATGGGCAAAAACTCTGGACTTGCTGAATAGTTTGAAAAAATTTGACTGAAAGTTGTTGGTGGCTTAGCCACCAACAACTTTCAGTCAAATTGTTCTCAAAATACGCAGCATATCTACATGTAAACCCCATGAAAAATGTAGTCTGCAGAAATTCAGCATGAACACAGTTAATGTTTAAGTTATGAATGCCATTAAGCCATCTTTGCCGTGTAATTTTTACTGACATCTTTGAGTCCTGCAATGACTGACGTATTCTACGTTGATAGCTGTATTTAGTACACATTTTATAAAAATTTGCCGAGTGACATAATGTAAGCTCAATATGTCTTCTGGACCACCAGAATTAGTGTTTGGGGTTACCAATCTGCACGATTGATGCCGAGGGGGTCCATTTTGTTTAGTTGGTGGATCCAATAAGATTCACGGTCCTTGCATGGATTTGTAGCATCAAAGCTTTCAGGATCGTGTCGAAGGACTTGAGGATTCTGTACTGGATGCTGGTGGCATCGTGTCCAGCAAGTGGTTTGCTACTGGGCTGTCCTTGTGGTTTTTACATCTCTGTAGTGTTCCTTTATCCTGATCTGGAATTCGTGTTTAATCTCACCTACATATTGTTTTTTGCATAGTGAGCAGGTGAGTAGGTAGACGACATTGCGAGTTGTGCAGTAGGCTTTGACGTTACATCTGTATTTCAGATGTGTGTGTGAGAGCTTTGAAATGTGTGGCTTTTATCTTGTTTTTTGCAAAAGTCACAGTTTGCTCTCGGGAAGATGTCGATTCTGTTGGCTATTGTGCTGTCCTGAAAGCCTTTCTGGTTTGGATAGCTGAATTCTGCTCTGACTAGTTGGTCATCGAGGGTGCGGGTTTTCCTGAAGCCAAAGATTGGGAATTCACAGTGTCTCTGTGACACTTTTTTGGCTAGTGTTCAGTAGACCCCAGTGTCTTTCAATATTTTTTTTGGCTTTTATGCTTTCAGGATGGAAGCCCGTTATGAAAGGAATGCCGTTCCTTGTTTTAGATTTTTTATATCTACTGGTTGTAGACGATTATCTGTTTTATGATCGCTTATGATCATGTCGATAGTCACTTACAGGACTGGCGGTATGATCAGCGAACGAAAAAAAGAAGATCTGTTTTGTTTCAGTGCTTTGTTGTATTTCTCAATGAGTTTATCGAGTGGATAGCCTCTTGATTCGTAGTGTAAGATGGTCTTCTGTGCATGTCTTTCGAAGCTGTCAGTGTTGCTACAGATTCTACGTAGTCTAAGAAATTGGCCGTATGGACTGGCATCCTTGGTTGCATCCGGGTGGGCGGAAGTATGGTGCAGGTAACCATGTGTGTTACGAGGTCATCTATCTGGTTTGATATAGACCGTAGTGTCTAAAAAACACTTGTTTGGTATTAATTTCAGGAGTAAATTTTATTCTGTGGTGGGATGCATTCATACATGTATATATTATGAATTCATCGAGATTCTCTGCCCTGGGTCCATATGACGAATATACCATCAATGTAGAGTAGGTACAATGCTGGTTTGTATAGTGCTGTTCTTCTAACAGAGCCATAAAGATGATGGCATAGCTGGGAGCTAGTTTAGTGCCCATGGCTGTGCCTCCTAATTGGAGCTAGTTCTTGTTATTAAAGACAAAATTGTTGCATTTAAGAGCAATATTCAGTAACGAGAGTAGCCATCTCAGACTGGCTGTCCCTGGTGTGCCGCATTTCCTCATAGATTTAGCTGTGACTCTAACTCCTTCACTGTTTGAAATGTTGGTATAGAGGGATGTGACGTCCATCGTGACCATGATGGCGTCACTGGGGACCAACCCGTGAGCTCCAAGTATGTTGATGAAATCTCTGGTGTCGCGCACATACGAAGGAATATTTTGTAAATGAACTTTGATGTGTTCATCCATGAGACTGTGAATGTGTTCCGTGGGACTCCCATTTCCACTGATTATGGGTCTGCCAGGTTTTGACCCATTGTTTTTGGATTTGTGGATTTTGGGGAGATGATAGAATCTAGAGGTTCTAGGATTGTCGATTATAATACCGTTTGCTATGTCCATGATGATTTCGCCGTTGACCACCATGGAGGTAATAGCTGTTTCTACCTTCTCAAAGTGTTCAACGGTGAGATCGTGGGTTTGTTCTGTGTAGTATCTAGCATCTTGTAATTGGCGTAGTGCCTCATCGTTGTATGATTTAGCATCCTGGACAACAGTGGCTTGTCCGTTATCAGCTCGTTTTATGACTATCGTTTGGTCACTGGCGAGGTTGGTGAGGCCCTTTCATTGTGTTTTAGACAGGTTAGAAGTTTTTCCTCTCCTGTGTACAGACCTAGAGGCATCATGTTTGACTGCTCTAATGAATGCATTTAATGTTGCATCATTGCCTGGTCTAGGAGCCCATTTCCTTGGTTGTTTGAATTTCTGTGAGGTTTTGGAGGAAGGTGTCCTCATTATGGGGTGTGTTGGTGATTATGACGTCATAGGAGGAGTTATCCTCTGAATATGGAGGGTATGGTCACACATCACATGCACGTATGACATCAACTAATGTGACGCATTCCTAGTGGACTCAAACTATATAGTCTGCCTCTGTTCTCTAATGAAGAAGCTTAAGTGTGATATCTGTGCCCTGAGTATTGCACCAAATCAAGTCTTAGTAGACACCGTACCTCAATAATTGAAAAACATCACTGTGACAAGTGTGCGAAACCGTACATCAGGAAGGACAGCCTTAATGCCACCTAGGATTGCAACCAACAGCACAGCAGAATTTTCGCCATCAGTCCTTCCAGTGGCTGATTTACCAGAGGTATTCCACACATCCTTCATCACACTCGATATCTGGAATACATTTGACACCACAAACCCGCCTGTCATACCCATCACTTCAAATATAGAACAAGCCACAACTGTTCAGCTATTCACAGAACCAACTGTCAACTATATTTCAATGGCATCAACAGCCACTGCACCTGAGTCAACACAAGACAACACATTTCCACCACCAAACCAGTGGCCGGCACAGCCTACCTCCATACAGCCTTCAACAGTTGCACAGAACTCCATCGATACACCGTTACTAGAACAAGAAATCTAAAATAATGAAACCTTCATCAATTGTTCTTTCCTAGATCTAGCCACTGAACTACAGTTCTAACTTCATTAACACACACCACATAGCCTACAACCAATACAGCTGCGCAACTCCGGACATATTCATAGAACCTGTGGTGGACTACCTAGGCGTTTGGTCACCTGACAGTGTGGTCGAGGGACCAGTTCTAAACACACCATCACCCGCAGTTGGACTATGGACACCACCAGTTTCCCACCAACCCTCATCATTCCACCCACTCACCAACTACACCCCTGTGTTTTTCCCAGACCCAAACACGGTCGCAACAGGAACTTATTATTTCACCCGACCACTAGGTGCATGCGAAATAACCAACAGGGAGACGCAAACTGATTTTTAAAGGTAGGCTTAAAACTTAGTTATTTTAAAATATTTTCTCTACATGAACTTATAAAGAGAATCTTTTACCCAACTGTACATCCTGTGTAAAACCCATAACGTACTTGGCACAACTTTATCTGTAACTTAAGCCCTCTGATGAGTAGTCCTAACGTGGACACGAAATGTCCTGAGTCTGGATCCCTGGAGGTGGGACCAATTGCTCCCACCAATGCTGAACAGTACTATACACATCCGGTTATTAGTAAAACACATACTCTCTCCATATATGTCATAACATGATCAAGGGAGACAAATCTTCATGACTTTTAAAACCTTTCAGATTTATCCCCCTTGGATACAACTCACTTCTGATTGATACCGCAAAATGTTGCAGCTAATGGCGGGTAACACGGTCAATTTATGTGAAACTGCGGCTAATAGCCACGTACCCGCCATTACCCGCATCTTCCAACCTAGAAAATTATGGGCAATGGCGGCTAACTGCGGCTAACCCATGTTAGCTGCCATGTTAGCCGCATCCACAGGAGTAGTCGACCGGCGGTAGAAAAATTACCCGCCCTTGGAGTGTATATAAGCTGACTCCACTACTTGGATAAGCATCCAGACTCTACTATAACTTAGTAACCATCAGGCATTTATAGACCCGAGTTGAAGTTTGTCAAAATAAGCTCAATATGTCGTCAGTAAATTAGATTAAATAGTTGTCTTAAAGTAATTTCAAATCACACAGCAATCAGTTAATTTTGCATATGGCTCAGTAATTTTTTCGAGACAGGAGAACTTTAACCCTTTAATGGTTAAACCGAGCAATGTCGCCATAATTGTATGCAATGGTCTTGATAAATGTCCATTTGCAGGCCAAGAGAAGACTATTTTTGAAAATTTAACACTGAAATGACTGGCTCGACTCTGGCTCAGTCATTCCAGTAGTAACTTTTCAAAAACAGTCTTCTCTTGGCCTGCAAATGGACATTTATCAAGACCATTGCATACAATTATGGCGACATTGCTCGGTTTAACCATGTCATATTAATCAAGCAATCTTGACCATTAACCCTTTTACCCTTAAACTGGCCAAAACGTCTTCTGCTGTGGTCTTTAGAAATGTTTGTTTACGATAAGCGAGCCAATCATTCCAGTGAGAAATTAAAAAAAATAATCTCTTGGTCTGCAAAAGGACATTTTCTATGAGAAAATATAAAGGTTAAAGGGCTAAAGAAGCAAAATCTTTGGTTACAAAAACACGTGTCCATCAAAAACCAGTTGAACTGTGTGGTTATCATACCGGGAGATTGAGTTCACTGCTCCTAGCTATTGACCTCTCCATCAAGCTTGCAGTCTGTTCACTGCCCGGCTCCTCAAGACGATACAGCCAACCCTGCAGAATAAACACAACAGCTCAGCGAAATATTTTACATGCATGTATCCATTGGTGCTTAAACATGTTAAACAGTAGCAGCTGAAATACAGCAGGAAACAGAATTTTCAACTGTCCAACAGCTGCAAGACCACACCTTTGTAGTGGTCTTGAAGAATGCCCATTTGCAGGCCAGACTATTTTTGAAAATTTACCACTGGAATAACTGGCTCGATAACCGATCCAATCATTCCAGTGGTAAATTTTAAAAATGGTCTCTTGTCCTTCAAATGGACATTAAATATGCAAATATTTAAATTTTCTTGACCAAATATAGCCAGTAAACGGTTAAAGATTCTATCACCTCGATATTTGACCCGCAATTTAAATTATTTCTAGCCTAACACAATATGATTGGATGTGTGTCAAATTGGGTGATTCTATCTTCTTGCATGCAGGAGTCATGCTGTAGACATACACACAACCAGACACAAATATAGACGGCACAACATCAATACTAACACTGTTCTTTGACGGCGTGAGTAATACATGTAAAGTATGTCGAGAAATAACTACTGTCCATTTTGTTTAGACAGCAACAGCTCAGAGAAATCAAAAGTAAACTGAAAATTGAACAGTAATGTACACAAAAAAACATGGAAATTATAGTGTTTTAAATTTAAAAAACAGCTAAATACAGGAAAGCTTTTAAATATTTTGTAAGTAAATCGACTGGAACCTGTTGCAGCAACAGCTCCCAGTCACAACTGTTTCAAAATATTCAACATAAAATTCCTTACATCAATCAGAGATTGTAGACCCTCACTCTCCCCTTTTTGTCACATTGCAAAAGGTTTTCAGATTTTCCAGGTTTATATTATCAAGCACAAATTTGTGGAATCCTACTGTATGGCCACACCCTTTCCAGTGTTAAAGTTTAAACCAAAACTGGCCAGTAGATACCGAGATATCCACAGATACAAAATTTGATCTGATCTGGATCCTGGTTCATTTATCCAGCATTTCTGGATTACAACCAAAGCCATGAAATCATTTTGCACAGCAAGTACATTTTTTTCCATTACCTATCCAAGTTTTAAAGGCAGATAACCACAAAAGTTTGGAAATCATAATTTACTGCACCAGCATTTCCTGTGTTAAATTTCGTCCAAATTGGATCAGTACTTTATAAGATATCTATAAATCCAGAATTTGATTAAATCTGGATCCCGGGTCTTAAATCTGGATCCTGTACAAACTCTGAAAATCCAAGTTTACTGTCACAGCTATTCATGTGCCAAAATGTGAGCCAAATCAGGGCCCATGTTCCCAAAGCTATCGTTAGGATAGCGATATCGTTACACCAATGGCATAACATGAGTGTAATGATGTCGCTATCCTAACGATAGCTTCAGGAACATGGGACCAGTCAGTAGTTTCAGAGATATAGGTGCAGACACAGACAGACAGACACACATATGGTGACGTGTGAGCTCGCACACGCACACAGAAACCGGAATGCATGCAATGAGGATAAAAATGTTGCCCAAACACAAACACACACCCAGTCTCACACACATGCATGCTCACACATTGCACACGCACGCATGCACACACATGCACGCACACACACGCGCACTCACACCCTTACCAGAGCATGCTGTAAGCAGACATGATCATTTGTCTCTCTTGCAATCCTTATAGCTTCTCTCAGCGCTGCTAATGCCTCTTCTCTATGAGAAATACACATATTAACAACCTTAAATTATTAATTTTTATCACGTATTAACCTTTTCATGCTAAAGCTGGCCAAAACTGGCCTCTGCAGTGATCTTCAGGAATGTTCATTTGCACGCCAAGAAGACTTTTTGAAAATTTACCACTGAAATGACTGGCTTGGTAACAGAGCCAGACATTCCAGAGGTAAATTTTCAAAAATTCCCTTCACTTGCCCTGTAAAGAGACATTCATTAAATAAATATTTACATTTTCTTGAACAAGGGTGTTTAACCAAGCTTTATAGTCCAATGCATAATATTCATCAATTTATCTTCAGTTAGTGTAATAAAGTCATGTGTTAGTGATTCAGAGACAACTTCACAATTCATACTCTAAGTGGAACTTAACTGTCCCGCTGCTGCAAGCCATCAGACAATACTTTCTATGAGCAAAAACTCTGTACCTGCTGAATATTTTGAGAATAATTTGACTGAAAATTGTTGTTTGCTTAGCCACCAACAACTTTCAGTCAAAGTTTTTAGCAGATCAAGATATATAACCCTTGGAATATATCGTCTGCAAAAAACTCACCAATCAGACGGTTAAACATTTAATAGTTAAATTTTGTCAGAAAAATTGCAATTTTCTCATAGAAAACATCCAGTTGTAGGCCATGAGAGTAATTAAATTTACAAACATGGGGCAGCCTAAAAATCTACTACACGTAGGAAACCAAATTTAAATGGAGTAGTTGTCATAAGGGTAACATGAATGTGGTCAAATCTTCAAACCCTGTACCTCGATAGAAGAAATTCTAAAATGGAGGAAATTCATACTAACTTGTGTCCAAATCGGTAATATAATCCCGCCAGATTAAGTGCAGCATAGCGTCGGCTGGCATTATCCTCTCGTGTTTTACTTGATTGGTTAGCAGCTGTTGTATGTGAGATCATGTGATGATCAAAGTAGTGATGCAATGCATGAACCGTGGAACAGAATTCTTTTACACGTAAATTGTTCAGAAAACTCAGAAAGTGCTGTGGAGAGATGTGACAAAAAATGAAACAGATATTTATGTAGCCATAACAATAAGCATTCTGGACAATTTGGAGTCCCTCGCCATCAACCCCTTTTGACGACGTCGACCTGTGACCTTTTCACCAACATAATAAAACTTTTCAGGAACCCACACTCAAACTCCCACCCAAGTTGGGTCAAGATCCCTCCAGTAGAACCGGAGTTATCACAACACAATTTTCCAATGAGCTTCTATGCCTTCTAAGCTTTTCTCCCGCAACATCAAGAAGTTCTAAGATGATTTATTGTTCCGGAAACAAACACACACACGCACACACACCCGCACGACCTTACGAACACAAACCACAGCTATTACAATACAATAGTTTTGCATCATACTGTGGCGAGACTAACAATAGGAATTAAAACGGTCACATGCTTATCAGCAATATAATTCACCTTTCCAGAGTACCCACCCATCATATTACGTCATAATGAACTGCGTGGTGTGTACAATGACATCATAATGAATGACGTCGATAAGTACGTCACGAACGCATATTTGATGACGGTCTATGGGCTGTTGTACAAATTGTTTGCTTTTACTATTTAATAAATATTCTGTTGAATATTTTGAAACTAATTTGACTGGGCGCTGTTGCTGCCTATGGCAGCAACAGCACCCAGTCTAATTAGTTACAAAATATTCAACAGCTTCCCTGTATAGTTTTCAGGAAATTGATAGCTAGGGCATTCAGGGATCGATCAATCCAAACAAGGCGAGGTGTGGGTGGAGCTTAGCTCATGATGGTCGGGGCATAGCTAAAAATGGAAAGGTCCATTGCACAATCTTTTCCAAGGATATAACAGGGATAAATATAAACCAATTTTACTGAAACACAATCTTTTCTCACAGTATCCATGGACCCATAGATAAAAATAAATCAAAATGTACCCTTTCTTGACCTATATACCATAAAGCTTGAGCTTCTCGAGGTAGATAACAACACTTATGGACAGCTTCTTGCACAACATATTCTTCTCTTGACCTGTAGATGGACATTCATTAAGCAAACATTTAGAGTTTGTTGACCAAACTTTAACATTAAAGGGTGTTTAGACTTTCCCCTTTACTAGCCAATATCTGTCAAGAAAATTGTAACCTTTTTTGATTGTTAATTTCCATTTGCAGGCTAAGAAAAAACTATTTTTGACAATTTACATCTGGAATGACTGCCTCAGTTCTTGAGTCAGCTATACATGTGGTAAATCGTAGATTGCAAATGAATATTTCGCAAAACCAGTGCATAGGCTGGCTAGGCCCAGCTTGACCGTTAAAAGGACGATAGAAAATGCTATATGAACTTACAGCTTCTGTGAGATCCGGGTTCGTTATTAACATCTCTGCTATCTTCTCCTGAAGTTTCTGAGGGGCTAAAGCTTCATTCTCATTGTACTGTACAAGAAAACCCTGAAAATTAAAACAAGCATTTACAGTACCGTTCAGAAATAACGTATTAGGCAGCAATGTCTTCCAATCCAATTATGTTCAAAATATTCAACAGAGAATTTCTTACATCATGTTCAAAATTACACTAACTAAATATGTTTCTGCTTCAGAAACATGTTATTTCTGAGCTGTACTGTACATGCACCATAGCCAGTGTCCAGATAGAATTTTTTTCAATGGGAGTAGGCCCACTGTACACCTCAATTTTTCAACAGAGGAGTACTAAAGAATAGTGATGAGTATGAAGAACCTATACATGTACTATGGGGCCCTCCACTACTTTTGTAAGTTATAGCGCACCCTATCACAACATGACAGCAACTTCTACTTCTACACATAACGAATTGTTATTTCTTCCACTGTTCACGACTTCTAACCAATTAAATGACAAGAAAGATATTCTGCATTAGCCCTTTTATGAGCAAGCCGGTCAAAACCGGCCTCTGTTAGTAGTCTTGAGGATCGTCCATTTACAGGCGAAGCAGACTATTTTTGAAAATTTACCACTGAAATGACTGGCTCGGTAACTGAGCCAGTCATTCCAGTGGTAAACTTTATAAAAAATAGTTTTATCTTGGACTGCAAATGGGCATTTAATTAGCAAATATTTTTACTTTCTTAAATAAATTTGGCTATTGAAGAGTTAATAAGAAGAAGCTTGTAATTTATAATCACAGTACTCAGTTTAATACATTGAAGATTACTGCATTTGCAGGACACATACATGGTACTCTTGGAAAATAATATCCATGCCTAGAGGTAAAATTTACATGCATACTGTACGCATGTACGGGCCTTCTCTGGAGCATTGACTATAGCCGTGGCCTGTGGCCAGGTAAATATCAACCATTTGACCAACACAGATAACTAAGCCAGTCACTCCAGTGGTAAACTGTCAAAAATGGCCTTTTCTTGGCAAGCAAATGGACATTCAATCAGGAAATATTTAGATTTTTTTTTACCAAATTTGACTGAGAAAGGGTTAAGGAGCACCTTGAAAAAGAAATTCTGAATTCAAGCACCTGAAGTACTTCAAGGATCGCTATGAATATTGCTAAATGCAAGATTTCACCACCACCATCCCACCCTCAACACCCACTATAAAAAAGAACGTTGAAGCGTACAATGTCTTGCCTGTAAAGGCATTGATAGTGTGGATTTCCAAAGCAAACTTGGCATGGTTTGTAATACAAATATTCATTAAGGCACCAACAAACAAGTGTAACGAATCCAACATGGAAAACTTGACCAAACTGTGGATAGTCTGATCTTGGAACTAGTAATGATGCAGATAGTACACCTGCATTGAGTATATAATTCTGCTGTAAAATTGTGTTGATATCTGTTGAGCCATTGTTGAAAATGAGTGGTCCAAAAATCCCCCAAAAAACATGAAAGGATCAATGTCCATGACCATGAAAAAAGTAGTAAAAATTGCCCCAAATCATATCAGTAATGATGCAGATCATATTCCTGTATTGTATTGAACTATTCTGTAGTCTCATTGAAATCGGAATGACCATAGTTGAGCTACATGCTCCATAAACAACCGTAACCCAAAACAATGACAAAAATTACTGAGGTAACTGTAAATCTGCGATGACTGGGCGTTAATGATTATTGTAAGGTCTCTTCTTATATGACCACTGGACATGTCTGGTGCTGATCTAGCAAAAATTCTACGTGTGGTTGCAATTCAAAGATCCATACTTGAAATTCCCATTGGTTTACTATGGGGGACACAGCGCACTGAGACGCAGATTTCTTGAGAACTATTGGAATGAGCCTTTTCAAAATTGAGATAAAGTCAAGTCGCTATAGTACCCATAAGATCACCAAATTTCAAGTCGATTGGAACAACTCATTTTGGCAGCCATTTTAATGTTAAAATGTCATTTTGAGTTCATTTCTGGCACCAAAAAATTTGAGATTTTGACACTAAAAGGTGCAACTAGTCGCAATTTTGAAAATTTTCAAAAAAGATTTTCCACAATTTTTCATTCCGAGTTCATTTCTACAAAAAATGAAAACTGGTAGTTTTGCCCAAAAGTTTGTCATGGCGGCCATTTTGAAAAATAATCATCAGCGGTAACATCCTACCCAAGTATGCTAGTGATTCGATCAAAACTCTAGGCACAGTAGCACTTCAAATATCCATTTGAAAATCCCCATACATTTCCTATGGGACTTTTATGCCCACTTAAAGGTGGGTAGCTCGAAAACCTTTGGGCCAATCCAAAATAAAACTAATC
Organism: Chaetoderma sp. LZ-2023a; assembly: GCA_034401795.1. NCBI lineage: Eukaryota > Metazoa > Mollusca > Caudofoveata > Chaetodermatida > Chaetodermatidae > Chaetoderma > Chaetoderma sp. LZ-2023a. The sequence continues at coordinate 42,870,925 of CM067365.1, forward strand.
GCAATGCAAGTCCCAAGGACTACTACAAGTTGCCCAAGTTTGGAGCTGATCAGGTGGAAACTGTAGGAGGAGATAGGTGGTAAAAATTGTGAATAATAAGTATAAGAAAGATTCTGAGTAAAAACAATAATCATGTGATTTCACCACAGATTAATGATGCGTATAGTACCCTTGCATAGTATATAATGCTGCTGTAAAATTTTGTTGATATCCGGTGAGCCATTGTTGAAAAAGACTTAACCACAAAAATAGGAAAAAAGCTCAAAGTCCAAAACAATAAAAAAATAATTACAACACCGCAAAATGAAATATGTTGTTATGCTGATCGCATCCCTGTATAGCATAGATCAATTCTGTAGTTTCATTGAGATTGGATGAGCCATTGTTGAGAAATAAGTTGATTTAAAAACTTTAACCAAAAGTGCTCAAATGACGGACGTCGCCAGAATTATTAATCCCTATGTCTCGCTGCCTGGTGAGACAAAGATAAGACTAGAATGTGCAGTCAATGGCAAGCCATTGCAAAGTTCCACACACCACCACCCCCCATGCTAACTTTGATGTCGTGGACGCAAGATAAAAATGGAAAGGTCCATTACGTCACATAGATGTAGGCTGAGCTCAAAATCAAAATGCATAATGAATGACATATCTATATCTGTCACGAACACTGACTAGTCCGTCAAGTGTACAAATTGTACGTCTTTACTATTTACTAAACATTATGTTGAATATTTTGTATCCCGACTCTGGGGGGGGGGGGGGGGGGGAGACTCTAATGTAAACATTGTCTCGAAATCTGCAATCATTTGGGTAACTCACATACCAAATTTGGTTGAATGCAGCCAACTTTGATTTTCTGCCATGACCTCCACCATCCCCACTCAGGGGCTAAAGCCTATTGTAAATGTAGTCTTGCAGTAGGTAACTCACACAACAGATTTGATTGAATTGCACCAAATGGTTTCAGAGGAGATAGACAGATGGACAGACAGAGGGAGGCGATTGCAATATCTCTTCCACTGTTTCAAAATGTGTGTGCGTAATAAATAAGTATGGTGGACTGAAACACTACATTATATATTCTGTAGAATTATTAGTGCACAGAGTAATTACATGTGTATACACTATGACTGTAACATCAGAGCAGCTCTAAAATTTAGTATTTAACACATATCTTTAATACCCAAATTTTCTATTACCTGTTGTGTGATGAAGTACTCAGCTTGTTTTGGTGAATAATACACACCTGAAATATGACCCAGAGATCTGAGAACATAAAACAATACTTAAAGAATGTATATTTGATGGCACACAATCGCGAATTCCACCCCACCAGATGCTAATAATTCAGGGGTAGAAATAAGACATTTGGTCAACATGTACATTGTTCATCTAACATCGGGATCTTACATGCACAGCAAAAAAGCTATATGCACATAAATTGACACCATAGCATATCAGCCAGAAATGCCCATGTACCCTGTGCACCCAGAAGTACACATACACATGTACCTGCACCAGCCATTTTGTATCTGTACTGTGCATGTAAAAAGGTGTTAGTTCAAGCCTTGGCCTAACATAGATATAACCTCGGAGTCCGTAAATCACATAACAATTTGGTTGAATTCCGTAAAAAATGGTTTGAGCGGAGATAGCCATATGGACATAGATGAACTTGGAGGTGATTACAATATTCCCATATTTTTTCAGAATATGCGAGGATGATAAATTCATGACAAAGTGGCAATAATTTGTCAATGGAAAGTATATACCGTCATAATCAATGGATCTTTCCAGAGTAATGACGTCATAATCATTACATCACAAATGATTCTATACGGCCCGTCTTTAACTCTTAATAGTCTGACACGTTGTACAAATTGTAGGTCTACTATTTAATCACCATGCTGTTGAGTATTTTGAAATCAATTTGACTGGCAGCAACAGCACACAGTTAAATTAGTTTCAAAATATTCAACGGCTTACCTGTATAGTTTTCTGGAAATTGATAGTCAGGGAGTTCAGAGATCAATCGATCCCCACAGCACCGAGGAGTTGGCAGAGCTTAGCTAGAGATTGGCACGACATAGCTAACGAGACGTATCAGACGATATCAAATATCTTGCATTTTTAAGTTACCGCAGGAGTCGGCTGCCGCCGGACTTAGTCTGCTAAGGACAAAATATTCTGCGAAAAATAATGTCCAAGCCATGTGCATATATAGAACAAGAGCTATCAGAAGACAGCAAATTGCTTACCTGTATATTAATTGTACATCACAGGATATGATGGACCACCGGATACAGTCTCATTTTGAAATTTGACAATCCACTTGTCGATTCAAAATACCGATGGTACTACACATCGGGCAAGCATAGCTTGGAGACTGAACCATAAAACCTTTCTGCCCAGTAGTAACCTGCAGTACAATGACTACTGGCATCCCAAGAGAAACCGAAAGGCAAATGGTCCAAACATAAGCAAAGTTCATAGTCTGAAAAAAGAAATATTTTCAAAAGCAACTACATCAATATGATGCACGGAACATTTAAGAAGTCTATATAACAAATCAAAACATTTTATCTAAACTAATACGTCTTTGCTGATTAAATTGTCATTTGAACAAACCGTAACCACAGCATAATACATATAACCTGGATGCAAATCAGCCCTTAAATAATCAAAGTCTAAACCCAGAAAAATATGTCAAAATTTATCAAAATCTATTTCCTTTTGATGTCGCCTAGTCGCAAGCATGGTATAGAACAAATCTGTGAAGTTTTTATTCAAATCTGATAATCCCTTGTTGCCTAAATTGTCATTTGAAACAAGAGCCACAAGAATACGGCATATAATAGTGCCACCAGATCCAAACATTTCAGATAAACATACATCAAGAGTGGACATACATGTAACGTTAATTATAAAGGACAATATTTTTGAAAATCTAATCAATGAAAAATGAAATCCTGACATTGCATCTTGCCTTAAAGAAAGATATATTTGTAAGTGCAGGTTCAAATTCCATTCAACTTTTATGCCCGGACAAGAGAATTTTGGTGAATTTTAAGTTTTTCAAGGGATATAACTCAGGAAAATATGGATGAATTTCTTCAAAATGGAATCATAGCACTGCTTCTTTAAGTAATATATTCAGTGACAAAGGAATTGAGAGCATAGGTTCAAAATTCTTCAAGATCTGGCACGAACAAGACAATTTTGATGAATTTTAAGTATTTCAGGGGAGATAACGACCACAGAAACCCCCTAGGGTTGGTCTGTTGTTTTATTAACCAGATAAACATATTTATTGTTCAATCACTACATGCTAAATAAATCTACTTACATTTAGCGCCAGAAAAAGATTTCTAATCTTACATCTAATGCCTTCTAATGCAAGAATGACAACTCTCTACTCTAGTCCATGTTTCTGGATGGAGTAGACTACCTTAATGTCAATCAAACAGAGACATCTGGAATCGTAGCTAGACTGTAGTTCCGTTGACATCTTGAAATGATTGTCAGAGATGGACGGACCGACAGACTGACATACATACATTCTATACAGACGCATGGATGTACAGGCATATGGATAGCACATGTACACCTTCAAGTGGTAATGAGAACCCTTACCATGTTTCAAAAGAATCACAGCTAAATTGTAGAAGTTGTGTTGACAAGAAATGATTGGTACTGCAGTTCATGTATCGTCTTAAAGGTATTTAAAGGGGATAACCTTGTAATGAATAATTTTCTGGCCATGACAAAAGCACATGCACATCTTCGGATGGTAATGACTAGATTTACCACGTTTCAAAAGAATTGTAACTCAACTGTAGGAGTTGCGTTGACAAGGATGGACCGACAGATGAACATACATTTTGGACAGACGGCTGGACTTAGTATACGGATAGCACATGCATATCTTCATGTCATAATGATAACACATGGCAAGTTTCTAAAGAATTGCAGCTAAACTGTAGGTGCAGTTGCGTTGACAAGAAATGATTGGCAATGCAGTTTATGTATCGGCCTTAAGCTATTTAAGGGGTGATAACTCTGTAATGATTAATTTTTGGGGTGCTAAAAAAGCACATGCTCATCTGCACATCATACTGATAATGTCGATGAAATATTAAGTTAATCCATTGAGACCTCTAGGAGTTGCGTTGACAAGAAATGATTGTCAGAGATAGATGGACCGACAGATGAACATACATACATTTTGGACGGATGGATGGACATACAGGTATATGGATAGGATATGCACATCTTCATGTGGTAATGATAATACTTACAAAGTTTCAAAACAATCGCAGCTAAACTGTAGGAGTTGCGTTGACAAGAAATGACTGGCAATGCAGTTTATGTATCAGCTTTAAGACGTTTAAAGGGGGATAACTCTGTAATGAAAAATCTTTTTCCCGCGAAAAAAGCACATGCACATCTGCACATGATACTGATAATGTGGACACAATTTTAAGGTAACCCATTCAGACCTCTAGTAGGAGTTGCGTTGACAAGATGGGGACAGATGGACATGCTGATCACTATATCCCCCTTCCGTCTTCCAGACCGGGGGAATAAAAACCTTAACACAGCCACGAACCATAATCAGGAAATAACCTGCATGCAAATCATCACTAAAGTAGTCAAAGTTCAAACGCTGAAAAAATTTGAGTCAACTTCTTTTTGATGCGCAATGGTCCTAAGCATCGTATAGAACTAATCTGTGAAGTTTCTTTAAAATCGGATAACGTCTTGTGGGTGAAAATGACGTTTTAAAAAACCTTAACACAGCCAAGAAAGATAACTCTTGACACATAAAATATTCTATGTTCAAACATGATAAAGTATGGAAAAAATTATAAAATCAATATAATTTTGATGCAGACTAGTCATAAGCATCCCATAGAACACCCACTGTGTTATTTCCTTTTTAAAGCGGATAACCACAAATGTCATTTAAAAAAGATTAACGTGTCTGGACGCTGACATTTTTTCCCACTCTCCCAAAATCTTTTTTTTCACTTCCTGAAAATGCGAGATAAAAAGCTTAACCAAGTCAAAATCCTTAACCTGGACACAGAAATTATTCCAAGTTCAAACACAAAAATTTCAAAAATCAATATAAATTTTATGCAGACTAGTCCTAAGCATAGTATATAACACATCTGTAAATTTTTTTCCAAGATCAGATGAACCCTTAGGGGTGCAAATGTCATTTAAAAAAGTTTAACCAGAGCGGACATCAACGCAGACGCAGACATTTTTTCCCACTCTCCCAAAATCTCTTTTTCCAACTTCGTTTAAATAAAAGATAAAAATGGAAAGGTCCATTACGTCACATAGATGTAGGCTGAGCTCAAAATCAAAATGCATAATGAATGACATATCTATATCTGTCATGAACACTGAATAGTCCATCAAGTGTACAAATTGTACGTCTTTACCATTTACTAAACATTATGTTGAATATTCTGAAACCAATTTCACTGGGCGCTGTAGTTGTCATAAGAAAGAAGCAAAGAAGATACAAATGCACATGTAGTAGATTTATTATAACCTGAAACTTTACCCATTGTTCAGGTTCAACTTCTCAAAGCTCTTAGATAGCACTGATTTATGCTTGCTAAACATGTCCTCCTCACTCCCACCCATCTCCTCCATCATAGAGAGTTCTTGTAGCGAATTATACAGGTCTGTGTTGGCAGAAGGCGGTGTGGCTCGCTTGCCGGTCGTGTAGTAATCGCCGTGCTTTTCAGAGAGATTTACCACTTGACTAAACGTGAGCCGGTCAAAAGCGAGTATCATTCGTCTGATAAATAAACCTGTGTAGGGAGAAAGAATATCTATCTAAAGTGTTGTTCATTTTAGGATATAGTCAAGCTGGGTCCACGGACACAATACATTTTCTAAATGTGGAGACATCTCTTTAATACTCACGCTGGCCAAAAATGGCTTCTGCAGGGATCTTGTGGAATGTCCATTTGCAGACCAGAAGACTATTTTTGAAAATGTATTACTGGAAGGACTAGCTCGTTAATAGAGCCGGTTATTCCATTTGCAAATTTTCAAAATTAATCTCTTGCTCTACAAATGGACATTTTCTATGAGAAAATTGAAATTTTCTTGAATATTGAATATTCTTGAATATTCTTTCAGATATAAAACTTATTGTGTTGAACATTTTGAAAATCAATTTCATACTGAAAGCCATTGCTGCCATACGGCGACAATGGTTTCCAGTCAAATTAATTTCAAAATATTCAACAGTTTTCATGTAGGGAATGTAGGGGTGCCTTGAAAATAAGATATGGATAATTTACTAGTGAAAACACTCAAAGGGTTAAGTACTGTAGAAAGATATTAGGGTAGTGTTGGGAATTAGTTATATTTTTGTGATCGATGATTGGTTTTATATACTAAACGATGATCAATTTAATGATTCATCATAACTGGTTCTCATTTTTTACTCATTTTGAATGCAGTAATTATAGCATGTTCAAGGATAACTACCCCTTTCAAACAAAGTTGTAGGTATGACAGATTCTTAATACTTTAAGAAATAATCTGTTGAATATTTTGAAACTAATTTGACTGGAAGCTGTTGCTGCCTTAGGCAGCAACAGCTTCCAGTCAAGTAAGTTTCAAAATATTAAACATGTTATTGGTATGGTTGCTTTGAAATTAACATACTATTTCAGTGTTGAAAGAATTATTGTCTTAGACTAAGGAGTAATACTATATAGTTCTAACAAGTAAATTTAAATTCCTTTCCAAAAAGTATTCGTTTTCTAGCTTGACCAGTTAAAATATATTAATAAAGTCAATTTATAAACAACCAAAACGATTTCTGAAATCATGATCATTCTGTTGGTTGAATATACAAACCAATCAATCATCGATCAAATCGATTAATCGGAACAAAACTATATCAGGGACACAGAAGCGCAGATTGACCAGCTTGTGCATGTACATGACGTATGTCCTAGCCATGCAAAGTATGGAGACATTGGCAGAATAAGACACACACAAGCAGGTACCGATCTACCCACTAGACAAATGTGAACAAAATTTACATCTGGCAAATAAAATATATGATTGGAAAAATTCTTTGATAAAAGATCAAAATCCTACTGCTACATTTTTGTAAGTGTATATAGCTTTCTAATATGATACATGTATATACCAGCACTTAAAGTTCTCGTGTCCCATTAAATATAGAATCTTTTGCACGAGATATGCGATGCCTGCTGATTTCTGTTCAATTTACCCAGCATGCTATGCTACCCAACATGAAAAGCTATACAGCATGCAATTTCCTGACTCCATAATCGTTGTAACTATCGTTTAGTCTATTGTCTGTATAGGCGTATTCACGGCAGTACATTCAAGTCTGCATTTCAATACTGTTCAGCACAAGTGTGTCAATTTCCAGAAGAAAATTTTGTGGTCAAAAGCTAAATCTAACGCTTTTGAACTCACGCTGGCCAGATTAAAAAATACATGTTTATATATCAAGGACGTGAGTATTGGACAAATTTGTCCCTGTTTAAAACAAATTAATGGCTGCATATAAAGATAAAATCCTCTATCAATACTGACATTTTTAGTCACATCCATTTTGAAGGAAAACAAAATAATTTTTAATAGATATTAATGTTATAACGGTTTAAGATGTCGCAAAGTGTTGCTTATAGACAGGATTAACCGTACTATTAACCCTTAGCACTCTGATGTCAAAATTTTAAATTTTCAAATTAAGTTAAAGGATGACCTGGTGTTCATTTTTCACCAAATTTGGTGGAAGATGGTGCTGTCGTAGACAGCAACATCATCCACCAAAATTGTTGAAAAATGACCACCAGTTTCTTTGCTATTGACATGGTAAAAGATAGAATATTGCCAACAGAGTGGTAAGAGTTAACAATAATCATACCAAGCACGCTGGTTTTTGTGATTTTTTGTTCTGCTTCTTCACTGAGTACGTCAGAGAGTGACTGGAAGAAGTCCATTATGGCATCACTGTTATCCTTATACAGGGTCTCCAGTCTGGAAAAGGATACATGAACACGATGAATGTGACACTTTAAGCGGGAGATCCATTTCTAGCTACATGTACATTGTATGCCCCTGCCTATTTTTGAATTAAGCTCCAATCACGCTTTACCCGTGATGGAGTCGATCGAACCCTGAATTCATATATCAAGGTAACTAACTAGTTCTATACAGGTAAGCGGTTGAATATTTTGAAATTAATTTGTCAGGTTGCTGTTACTTTGGATAATGATTAAAATCATCTTGATACATATAATTTTCTAATATGAATACATGTACATGTACCTGTAAAGTCGATAGTGAAGAACATCTTGACACAAATATTAACCTTTTCACGGACAAATAAATTTTTTATGATATAAAACTTATTATGGTAAGTATTCTGAGTCATTTGACTGGCTACCAGACAAATTAAGTTCAAAATATTCAACAGTTTTCCTGTATGGTTGCTTTAAAAATGATAATTCATCGGCGAAAGGCTTAATCTACGAGGGGGAGGAGTGTTAATAAGTTTGTAGAACAGTGCACACATATGTATGTAACTCATTAGCAGAGATATAATTTTGTGCTTATATAAAAGCTTGCTTATTCACTATGTTGTCCTGATAAAATAACATTTCTATCTCATTTTATGTTCGTAGAATACTTTGTAAAATAAGACCCCCTCCACGCCCTGAAATCATGGATATTACAAGAATTGAACTCAGAGCAGTTATCAAGTTTCATACAAAGGAAGGCAGCAACGCAAAGGAAGCTAGAATTTACAGTCGATGGCATGCCATCACGAAGCATACCACTTCGAGCTCTACCCTCACTTTCACCCAAAAACACAATAAATTCCTTGAAATGTAGTTTATAGTAATTATCCCCAAAGTTTCAAATTTCTATCTTAAATGGTGTGCGAAGAGTTGCGTTACAATCGATTGGTGCCCGGGTGCCTGTGCACCTGCTTGTGTGGATTTATCTGTATGTTTGCTTATTTGATAATCATCTAGTGATTATACACGTAACGTCATATGATTGAGTGAGGAAATGGCTTATGAATTGCATGGAATGTTTTTGGTGGGATCGACCATTAAATCACTATGACAAATTAGTTACAAAGTACTATTTTGTACTCGCAATACATGCACATAGATGATCAACAAGATGCTATTATCTCCGACGTATTAAAGAATTCCCATGACATTTATATGGCATGAGTCAGGAATACAAGGCAATGAATTAAAATTAGCAATTTCTATTATTAGCCAAATACATTAGTAAAATTTACACCTGGCTAAAAGAAAGCTAACATGGCTAAATCTTTGGATAATGATTAAAATCATATTGAAAGATATAATTTTATAATATGAATACATGTACATGTACCTGTAACGTCGATAGTGAAGAACATCTTGACACAAATATTAACCTTTTCACGGACAAATAAATTCTTTATGATATAGAACTTATTCTGGTAAATATTCTGAGTCATTTGACTGGCTACCAGACAAATTAAGTTCAAAATATTCAACAGTTTTCCTGTATGGGTGCTTTTAAAATGATAATTCATCGGCGAAAGGCTTAATCTACGAGGGGGGGGGGGGGTCAATAAGTTTGTAGAACAGTGTACACATATGTCTGTAACTCATTGGCAGAGATATAATTTTGTGCTTATATAAAAGCTTGCTTATTCACTATGTTGTCCTGATAAAATAACATTTCTATCTCATTTTATGTTCGTAGAATACTTTGTAAAATAAGACCCCCTCCACGCCCTGAAATCATGGATATTACAAGAATTGAACTCAGAGCAGTTATCAAGTTTCATACAAAGGAAGGCAGCAACGCAAAGGAAGCTAGAATTTACAGTCAATGGCATGCCATCACGAAGCATACCACTTCGAGCTCTACCCTCACTTTCACCCAAAAACACAATAAATTCCTTGAAATGTAGTTTATAGTAATTATCCCCAAAGTTTCAAATTTCTATCTTAAATGGTGTGCGAAGAGTTGCGTTACAATCGATTGGTGCCCGGGTGCCTGTGCACCTGCTTGTGTGGATTTATCTGTATGTTTGCTTATTTGATAATCATCTAGTGATTATACACGTAACGTCATATGATTGAGTGAGGAAATGGCTTATGAATTGCATGGAATGTTTTTGGTGGGATCGACCATTAAATCACTATGACAAATTAGTTACAAAGTACTATTTTGTACTCGCAATACATGCACATAGATGATCAACAAGATGCTATTATCTCCGACGTATTAAAGAATTCCCATGACATTTATATGGCATGAGTCAGGAATACAAGGCAATGAATTAAAATTAGCAATTTCTATTATTAGCCAAATACATTAGTAAAATTTAAACCTGGCTAAAAGAAAGCTAACATGGCTAAATCTTTGGATAATGATTAAAATCATATTGAAAGATATAATTTTATAATATGAATACATGTACATGTACCTGTAACGTCGATAGTGAAGAACATCTTGACACAAATATTAACCTTTTCACGGACAAATAAATTGTTTATGATATAGAACTTATTCTGGTAAATATTCTGAGTCATTTGACTGGCTTCCAGACAAATTAATTTCAAAATATTCAACAGTTTTCCGGTTGCCTTGAAAATGATAATTCATCGGCGGTCAATAAGTTCGTAGAACAGGTACATGTATGTAACTTATTGGCAGAGATATAATTTTGTGCTTATATAAAAGCTTGTTTATTCACTATGTTGTCCTGATAAAATAACATTTCTGCTCTCTTTTTATGTTCGCAGAATACTTTGTAAAACCCCTGAAATCATGGATATTACAAGAATTGAACTCAGAGCAGTTATCAAGTTTCATACAAAGGAAGGCAGCAATGCAAAGGACGCTAGAATGCACAGTCAATGGCATGCCATCGCAAATCCCCACGCACTGACCACTTCGAGCTTTAACCTCACTTTGACACAAAACACAATAAATTCCTTGAAATGTAGTTTATAGTAACTATCACCAAAGTTCCAAATTCCTACCTGAAATGGTGCGCAAAGAGTTGCGTTACAATCGATTAGGGCACAATTTTGACCTCACCCCTACCCTCAGTTTGACCCAAGATCAAAATAAATCCTTGTACTGTAGTCTACTACTCATGGGCTTCAAAATGATATGTGACATGACCACGTTTGGATAAATTAGTTTTGACCCACAGTTCTCACCCCAAGCCCCACCCCTGGGGGTCATGACAAAATTTCAAAAATTCCACGCACATCCCTGGCCATATGTGTAATCATAACCAAAGTTTCAAGTTTCTATGTGAAATCGTCTAGGAGTTGGATTACAAATGATTGGTGCCCACTTTTGACCCCACCCCCAGTTTGACCCAAGATCAAAATAATTCCTTGTACTGTAGTCTACTCATCATTGGCTTGAAAATGATATGCGACATGACAAACTTTGGACAAATTTGATATCATAGTTAGAGTGGGGGCCTTAGTCATGAATGATCACTGTTTAAAGACATATAAAATAGCCTTAGAGTGTAGTACATGCATATCCCATGGTAGTGTTTCATCTATAATCCATGAACACTTGGGTATGGCTAAGGCACAAATGTATCGGCAAGATGTGTACCCCATAATCTTGGGACGCAAAATAGATTCCACTGCGAAGAGTCAAATCGTGAGCTACTGGCTATCTAGAATCATGACCCAGCTAACTTTCATGCCTGGTTGGTAACTGGGGATGAAACCGGTATTCATCACAGGGATCCAGAAACTAAACAGGAATAGATGCAGTGGGAAGCACAAGGGCTCTCCTCCAAAGAAGTTTCGCACTCAACCATCCGCCAGCAAAGTAATGACCACTATTTTCTGGGAAGGGTGTTCTGTTAATGGACCTTTCCTGTTTTAGCTATGCCCCACCCATCTCTAGCTAAGCTCCATCCACACATCGCTTGTGTTCGGATCGATCGATCTCTGAACACCCTGAATATCAATTTCCAAAAAACTACACAGATAAGCTGTTGAATATTTTAAAACTAATTTGACTGGGTGCTGTTGCTGCCTAGGGCAGCAACAGCGACGAGTCAAATTAATTTCAAAATATTCAACATGATGTTTATTAAATAGCAAAGGCTTACAAAGACATACAATTCATACAACCTGTTGGAGTATTTGAGATTTGATGACTGTCTAAATGGAACCCTTTGTGACGTAATGACTGTGATGTCATCATACACGTGCTGAGCTGATTATGACGTCATACGAGGTCAGATGATGGATGGATACTCTGGAAAGGGGAATTGACTATAAACCAACTCATTCAACGATTACAGGTGCCTATTATGCCAACATCATAAAATACCTGAGGAAAGCCATCAAGGATAAAAGAAGAGGGGTTTATAAACATTAAGAGCTGGGGTCATGTTTCTTCATGACAATGCCCACATGTCCAGAATTTCTCACGCCTCCAATCATCACTGCGGCTTTGAACAGCTTAACCAACCACCCTACAGTCCAGATGTGGCTCCCAGTGATTAACTATTTAGAAATTTGAAGCCACACTTGTGTGGTATGAGGTTTGAGGTCGATAAATCGCTGAAGGCCTCAACCATGTCACTTGAAGAGTGTATTCAGGAGCAAGCAGCAGATTTTTATTTTAAATGAGTAGAGCCTCAAAGGTAGGCTAAGTGCAATGAAGTAAAGGGGGATTATATTGAAAAGTAACACTTTCTTGACTGCCAGCGATATAACTACCAAGTTTGACGAACATATTAACCTCCCCTCGTAACTAATACGTATATATATTTTATTCTGGCAAAATTCACCTTGAAATGCTAGAATCTTGATTTAAAGGCACTCATATATAGACATGATAGATAAGCTGTTGAATATTTTAAAAATAATTTCACTGGAAAATGTTTTAAGTGTAGTGTTCAGCTAAAAGAGTTTCAGGACAATTGTGCAATCAAGATGTATAAAGGTGTCTAAGAATGTACATATAGGTAACAATCCAAGATTGCCAGGAACCAAATCGAATCTTAATCGATCAATCAACATTCTTCATTTTCTTTGAGAAATCTTGCAACACTACATTGTATGAGCCAAGAAGAGCTCCTGACCGATTTGCTTGAAATCACCCCCCGTGTTTCGTCAGAAATCATTAAAAAGAAGACTTGACGACAGATGATCGACATGGCATCAGGTCATTTGGCCTTTTAGAACAAGCAAGCTAATAATGACAAAGTTTTGAAATAGATTACCTCAGCGTAACAGCATTGTATAACTCTGTATCTAAGATAAGCTTGACTACATCGAGAAATTCACGCATTTCTAAATCAGGACTCTGAAACGATAATCAGTCATTTAACAATTCAACAACCTCTATCAGCTGTAATGGACCTTTCCAGTTTTAGCTATGCACCACCCATCTCTAGCTAAGCTCCACCCACACCTCACTCATTTTGGGATCCATCGATCTCTGAACACCCTGACTATCAATTCCCAAAAAACTACACAAGTAACCTGTTGAATATTTTGAAACTAATTTGACTGGGTGCTGTTGCTGCCTACGGCAGCAACCACACCCAGTCAAATTAGTTTCAAAATATTCAACAGCATGTTTATTAAATTGCAAAGAATTACAAAGACATACAATTCATACAACGCGTAGAAGTATTTGAGATTTGATAACGGTCTATATGGAACCCTTTGTGACGTAATGATTGTGAGGTCATCATACACGCGCTGGGCTGATTATGATGTCATACGAGGTCAGATGATGGATGGATACTCTGGAAAGGTGAATTAGTACATACATGCACGTGTACTGTTAATAACTCCCTAACCCTTATCACTTTGATGTCAAAATTTTTAATTTGCAAATTAATTAGATGATCCGGTGTTAATTTTTCAACAAATTTAGTGGAAGATGTTGCTGTCCAAGACAGCAACATCGTCCACTAAAATTAATAAAAAATGTACACCCGTTTCTTTGTTGTTGACACAGTAAAACACAGAATATTGACATCAGACTGGTAAGGGGTAACCTCTAAATTTAATGTCCATTTGCAAACCAGGAGATGATTAGCTTTGCAAGTTTTACACTGAATTGACAAGCTCAGTTATCAAGCCAGTCATACACCCTGTAGGTGGGGCTTAGAATACACCTTCCGTATCCTCTGCGTGTCGTACGAGACGACTAAAGGAGGTAAGGGTGAGGTAACCCTGACAGAAACCTCGAGTGCTGAAGACGGAGGTTCCAGGCCGCACGGTGCACTCTAATAAACCATGGATCCACGCACTTAACGCTTATGATCATGTCGATAGTCACTTACAGGACTGGCGGTATGATCAGCGAACGAAAAGAAGAAGAAGAAGAAGAAGAACCCAGTCATATGCATATCAGTGGGAAATTTTCAAAAAATAGGTAAATGTACATTTCTCAAGACCACTGCAGAAGCTGTTTTCGAGTAATTTCGACTACACTGTAGCTTCAAGAGTGTTAAATGGTTAATAGAAATGCGAACTGCTAAGTCTGGCTCAAAATTTATAGCAGTGTTAACTCTTTCAACATTGAAATAACTGCCTTAATATCAGAGCAAGCATAGAAGCATTAAGATGCATGCACTTTGACTGGAAGTGATTTCAGTCTTCAATTGGCCTGCAAATTGGACATTCCTCAAGGTCATTTCAGAAGCCGTTTTGGCCAGCTTGAACATCAAAGAATAAAACCATCTAGTACAGTAGCTATATAAACAGATATTCGGAGATTTCCGAATCTTGCAAGCCTCATTTTTGATGACCGCAGCTTTAAACATTTTGACACCAAAAGGATTTGTCAGGTCCCCATGTGCAACATGGATCTACGGTCGATGAACATCACTTTATTAGTTATTACAACCCATACATGTATTATCACGCCTGACACACATATGTGACATAATTTATATGCTGCATATCCATGCCACACGGATATGGCAGAACACATTGGAACATATGACACCCTTGTCTCCAGACACTTCAACCTCCCCGGGCACTCCAGAAAGCATATGCGCAGCACATTTTTCAAGTGCACTCTTCAGACCCCACTGACACAAATTCCCGTAAGTGGAGGCTGAAAGAGCAATATTGGATCCACCAACTCCACTGCATGGAGCCACAATGCAACATAAATCCAGTATAACAACATTTTAATGAACACGCTTTCCTGCTTGCACATGCATACATGTTTGTATATATGCACATGATTTAGCTATTAATCTTCACAATCCGACATCGAATGGACATGGGGATAGCATCGCGATACTTTGTGGGAAAGGCGATACAGTCACATGTGTATTGTACATGTCATACAGTCTATAGAGACACAGACCCACACAACAGAGGAAACCAGTTTCTCAGTCAATCATGAGTGATGATGACATCATAATCAATTACGTCATGTAAGCTGATGTTATAATCAATTACGTCATGTAAGCTGATGTTATAGTCAATTACGTCATGAATAACACGATTTAGTCCATCATAAATGCTTAATAGTCCATCAAGTTGTATGTATTGTAGGCAGCAACAGCACCCAGGCAGTCAAATTAGTTTCAAACTACTCAACAGCTTACATGTACATATCTGTATAGATTTCTGGAAATTTGCGATTCTGGGAGTCCATGGATACATGT
The DNA here is from genome assembly GCA_034401795.1 of Chaetoderma sp. LZ-2023a. NCBI lineage: Eukaryota > Metazoa > Mollusca > Caudofoveata > Chaetodermatida > Chaetodermatidae > Chaetoderma > Chaetoderma sp. LZ-2023a. Next base: position 42,886,649 of record CM067365.1, read on the forward strand.
ACATGTAGATCGATCCCAACACGGACAAAGCATGGGTGGGGCATAGCTAAAACTGATTTCATCCACTGTTGATAACTCAAAGTAAGGGACAATGAGCCCAAATCAATTTATAGAATGTTCACTGTGCAGTACGTACCTGTAATAATTTCAGAACCAGCATCATGAAATCTCGCATCTGTTTCTGAGTGAGTTTCGGCGTGCTCAACTTTTCTTCCTCACATTTTACAGCAAACAGTTTTATTGGTTGTTTGCGCTGCTCACATCGCCGCTTATTATATTCAAGAATTAGCACAAGAAGTGAAATCTTGTACGGCGTAACAACCTCTTTAAGTCCTTTCATCTGGTGCTCCATTGTATTGCAAGCGAAGTCTGTTTCTGAAAAGATAGATTGACAATGAAGACGCAACTGCGCAGCCATGTCAGCTCAACATGCTTGAATGAACCGTTCGAGTTTATCCATCCATCATATGATGTGATAATCAACTACGTGGAGTGTATGATGACATCATAATCAATGACATAGATAAGTACATGTATGTCACGAATGCATAATTGAAGATGGACTAAGCGTTGTTGTCAAATTAGTTTCAAAATATTCAACAGCTTACCTGTATAGTTTTCTGGAAATTGATAGTCAGGGCATTCGGGGATCTCTCCCAACATGGGTGAAGCGTGGGTGGAGCTTAACGCCTACAGACCCACCCTTTAGTGGGATGGTCTGTAGTTTTATTAACCACTAAAACATACTTACCATTCAATCATTATTTGCTAATTCAAACACTCTGCATTTAGCACCAGAAAAAGATTTTTATTCTTGCTTAACATGCCCTCCCGTGCCGTTACCATATCATTCCACCCTAAACCAGGCTTCTGGTAGGGAGGACTCCCACCATACAGCCTGTAAGAGACTGGCACCAGTCTGCTTATACACCTCAATGACCTAAGCCCTTGCGCATGTGTCGTAGTGATTGAACGGTAAGTATGTTCTAGTGGTTAATAAAACTACAGACCATCCCACTAGAGGGGGGTCTGTGGGCGCTGTTATTACACCACAAACATCTATACCGTTCAATCACTACTTGCTAAACCCATAGATTTGGTCCGTGACCCGCTTTAAAACTTTCTGGTGGGTGGAGATTTGAGAATCTTAAAACAAGGATAAAAATAAATCATAAACCAAAGATTAATGATAAAATCATCAAACTGTGCATCAACTCAAGTCACACTGTGATTATCAAACAAATAAAATGATAACTCAAGAAACGTAAACATTTACATAAAGAAGAAATCTCACCAATGTCATGCAGACAAGCATCCTAGCGAAAATGGTGAGATGTGCTTGATAAATGGTCTTTGGCTTGACTACTTACAAGAGTAATATTTCTAAAAAATGAAACCACTGGACTCTGACCTTTGAGATACAAAGAGGTGTAAGTGGATTCAGATTTCCATCCCGCGATTTGCATAACATCATCCAAAGATGAGCTGGCAAAGAGAGCAAAAGAGGTAGCCAGCCCACAAACATCATGAGCTTTAGAGTTTGTTAATTGAAAGCGAGTTCATGGCAGGTTTTAATGGTTTCACAAATCCATCTGCCAGTACAGTAGTAGCCTTAGAGACAGGTCTGGCTATCTCATCCGCAAAAGAAAACCAAAGATGAGAAAGATTAGCTTGTTTAAAATCGGTACAGATTTTCTATGTCTTCAAAGCTCTGCCCGGACACCTGAACTTATCAGACGGCGAAAAAACACTGTAGACTCTTAAGAATAATCGGCTTAGCTGGATGATGGTTAGACATTGTTTTAGATAAAAATTCCCTTCTTGGGTGAAGAACGAGACCATCTCCAGAAATGATAAACATATCCTCAGCGGAAAGCGAGTGAATCTCAGACCTTCTCTTGGTTGAAGCGGCAACTACAAGAAAAACTGCCTTTAAAGTTAAAAGCTTAAAACTAATGGATCCAATAGGCTCAAAATGTTTGCCCGATAAAACTTGAAGAACTAAGGCTCAATTCCAAGAAAGCAAAGGCTTATATGTAGCCACCAGAGGACAAATGTTAACCAGGCCTCGAATAAATCATTCAAAATCTTAGTATCCTTAACATCAGCATTTAAAAGACAAGGAAGGGAAGAAGCCAAAGAAAATCTGTATCCTCTCAGTGTTAGCTGATAACTGCAATGAATCAAAAAAGATATGAAAGAAAATCTAGCACCTGGGATATAGAAACAGAATCGGGCAAGAAACCATTATTGGAACACCATTCTCCAAAAATTTTAATATGACCCTTGTAAACATGTCTGGTTGACGCTCTCCTAGAAGAACTGAGAACTTCTTGAGCTCTAGTAGAAAATTGGACCTGAGGGACTGAATGCTCGAGACTTTCCACATGCACAGGCTGAAAATTTCTGATTTGAGAGAGGTCTGGGGAAACTGGAAATAGACGAGCAAAATCCAGTAGAAGATCGAGATCTACAAACCAAATTCTATTAGGCTAAAATGGAGCTATCAACAGAATTGTGCAGGCCTGATCCTGCACTTTCTTCAGCACCAACGAGATAAGAATCGTTGGAGGGAAGGTATAGGCTGACATTCCTGCCCAGGACTGAGACAGGGCATCCACTGCCATGGCCTGACTGTCCAGAAAAGGAGACATAAAAGTGGAGATCTGGGCATTGAGACAGGTCACGAATAGGTCCACATGAGGATGACCTAGAAGGAAGATCGACCTGGCTACCGACGTCTTTAACTGCCACACCGTATGGGCGAAGTTGCTTGGTCTTGACAGTTGATCGGCAAGAAAATTCAACCTGTCCTGTGGCTCCTGAGCAATATCGGTGAATCATTACAGCCCTACAGCCAAAGGAGAAGAGCCGTCTTGACTGCCCTAAACTCCAGGACATTGATGTGAGCTGTTGCTCCTTCCGGGGACCAGAGACGGCTACCGACAGAGAACCCCCAGACCATTCTCCACCCCTCCTGGGAAGCATCCATTAAAATTATCTCGCGAGGGATCTTTTTCAACGGAATGCCTCTTAACAACAATGAACGATCCATCCAAAAATCCAGATGAGGAAACGGATGCTCTCTGATGGGGATCCAAGAACTGATGGAATCTACTGACTGTTTCCACAGGGACATGGGGTACATTTGTACATCTGAAAAGGCATCCTCACGCTGCCCGTGGAATAACACTTTCGACGCTGACCATCAAGCCCAGAACTCTAAGAAAGAACCTTGCCCTGACGAACGCATTTTCTGACAGAATGGCCATGGCCACCAAAATTTCCTCTACATGAGAATCTGATGGGAAAATAAGACCCCGAACCAGACCCCTAGATGGGTAACGACTTGAGAAGAAGAGGCTTGACTTCTGAAGATTTAAAATCCATCCTAGATCGCACGCGAGACTGCAGACTCTTAGGACCATGTCTGCAAGAATTGAGGAAGACTTTGTTTGTATTAACCAGTCATCTATGTAAACGTGAAGATGAATAGAATGACGGTGCAGAACGCCTGCCACACCCGAGACCAGGCGGGTGAAAAGGAAAGGAGCTGTACCATACACGACTCTTGTCTGCAAACCTCATGAACTTTCGGAAAGAGGTGTGAATTTGCACACGAAAATAGGCATCCTTGAGATCGATGGATGCCATCCACATACCTGGGTCTAAACTTGCGATAATCTGAGAGATGGTCTCCATCTTGAACTTGGGGGTGAGGATAAGTAGCTTCAACTTCTCTGCCAGGTTGATGATGGGACGCCAACCCCTGTCTTCTTTGGGACTAGGAAAATCGTGGAATAGTATCCCGTGTCTACTTTCCACAAAAAAACCTCTTCTACTGCCTCTTTGCTGATCATGGAACCCAATTCCTCCTCTAGGGCCAACAACTTCTCCTAATTCACAGAATGAAGGAAATGTCAATTTCCCTTTCCCCGAGATCTAACAATACTCACCATTCTGTTACTTCTGATATACAGCTGGCCTTGACAGCTGGCTCTAGGACTATAGACTTAGAAAGCTTTACCGACTCCTTGGAACCGGGTACTCGGCTCCCAACTGCCGAGTACCCATCTACCATAGAGCTCATATTGTTTGCATAGCCACCAAACAAGAGAAATCCATGACTTACCTCCGTGGGGCTGGGAGACTGGGTCCGTAACAGAATGGTGAGTATTGTTAGATCTCGGAGAAAGGGAAATTGACATTTCCTTCATTCTCCTTCGATCAATACTCACCATTCTGTTACTTCTGATATACACCAGATTTGGTCAGTAACCTGGTGGGAAGGGGCAAGCCATACATGCTACTTTTGCCCCTTGGAGAAAGAGTTAAACTTAAAAACTTGACTAACGGAGACCTAAAAAAGGACCGTCAAGTTAACGGAACCCAATCACATTCGCATCACTGCCTCCCCCCCCCCCCTTTTTCCTCCTAAGAAAAGGAGAGAACTCACGAACATGCATCCCGCCTGAAAACACAAATATGCCAAGAGGGTTAACTGCTCTTTGCATATCCACATGTATTAGCCTGGGAATGAGCATGAATATATAAGATGACTGAACATGATATATAAACATAACACAAAAAACTCTCAATCTTGAATTACCTTATGATAATTGGACTTCAGACGTACCGCCTCCAACCATTCACTGGTCCGTCCATCAGTGACACAATCTGGCTGTCATCCTCTCGCTCGACCATGTCTGCTTTAAATTCTTTTCTTACCAAAGTGAAAAAAGGGCGAAAAGCAGTGTGGTCACTTAACTATCGTTTCAAAACAGCTAAAGCGAGTGGATTGGCTGAGTCTGACACATCCCTCATATAGTAATCCGTGAATGAGGACTCACAGTGCCATTGTGCAACGGCCATGATGTCCTCTAATGGAACACCACTGTAAAGGGCGGTCGAGGCGGCTATTCCTCTAACATCGTGTGCCCTTGCGCCTTGCACCTGGTGCCCAGTTGCCATCTCATGAGTAGTCTGAATGCATTCGACTACCCAACGAGAGATAGTATCCATGGATGTGGCGCCATAAGGTCTCTTATGGCAGATCCACAGATGTCTATCGTTCGACCGTAACGAGTCAGTCCGTTTCCTGTACTTAGTCAAAGCACAGACCGGGCACCAGACACTGGCATCACGATCAAACCTTGTTAACTTCGGTATTATGATCGGTTTGCCGGGATATCTCAAAGATTGATTCTTTGACATAAACTCTGCTCTTGGCAGAAGACGCAGACCCTCTCCGGAGACAATAAATCGGTCCCTCTCTACTGAAAGCGCATGGATCTCACTGCGCCTTCTAGCTGAGGAAGCTGCCAATAGAAAGACCGCCTTTAGAGTCAAATGCTTTAGACTAACCGAACGCAACGGTTCGAAAGGGTGCTTGGCCAGTACATTAAGCACTAAAGATAGACTCCAGGCTGGAATGACTACCGGTTGTCTCGGTCGGAGATTGCTCATTCCCTTCAACATCACATTTAACTGGGCCACCTCTGGACTATCCCTGTTGGCTAGACAAGGGATAACTCATGCCAAAGCTGACTTGAATCCAGCAATTGTGACGGGAGCTAGTCCTGAAAAGAACAGCTCACAGAGAAAGTCTGCTATTTGTTGAATAGTCGATTGAAAGGTATCAATACCCTTTTCTTCACACCAGTCTGCAAATCAGTTAACCTTGTTGTTATATGACTTGAAGGTTGACCTCCTTCTCGCAGCCGCGATGAAATCAGCAGCTTGTCGAGAAAAGCCTTCCGACGTGGAACGTTGTTTGATAACATCCACGCAGTCAATTTGAACATTTCGGGACGCTCGTGTAGGAAGCGTCCCTTGGCCTGGGGGAGATTATGTTCGGAATCTCGGGCAACTGCACTGGGTTTTCCACCAGCAGATCTAGCAGATCCGTGAACCACGCCCTGCTGGGCCAATACGGCGCTATTAGCAGGACCAGACACGGTTCCTCCCTGATCTTCACCAATACCTTTGGCAGAAGAATGGTGGGTGGGTACGCGTAAGCGTGCATCCCCCTCCAGCTTATCGCCAGTGTCTGTATTGACAGCATTTGGATCTGGAATCGGCGAGACACAATGTGCAACAATTATACTCATAGGCGCATGAAATGTCATATTTTCGTGAGGAATGCATGTTACATTTGAAACATAACATGAATATGAATTTTAGCAAACACACATTTCATGTCACGAAAACATATTTCATTTTAAGCATTGCGGTTTTTGGAAGTAAATATTCCTATAAATTACCAATTATCTTACCTGGTAATTGCAAAAATAAAGATGTAGCTCTGTTGAGATTTCAAATTAGCTGAAATTGGCTCATTTAGAGAAGTTTCATGGCCTTACTTGCAGAACGGAAATAGTTTGTCACAAATATTTTGACAACACAGCTTTCGATTGGAAACTCAAGGTTATTCGAGATTCTTGAGGATTTATCAAAATATTTATGAACAGTAACAAAATCGTGATTTCATCATATTACTTTCCTACCAACACAATGTTTGAAGAAGACGAAAGCAGAAACATTTGAAAGCCAATAAAACAATGAAAATACAGAAATATTTCAGAATCACATGTCAAGATGGCGGGAAATTTAAAAGGAAGAGAAAAGATAGAGATAAATAAAACCGCAACCTTTTCTTTTTAAAAAAATTTAATGGGCGTCAACTAATCCCACTCTAATGACACCAAATGTAGTGCTTTTGCATAACATAACATTAGATTAAGCGCACAATTACTAAATACTCAATATATCCAAGTATGAGACATACCTGAGCATAGGACCCAAGCGATTCAAGTCTGTCTATTAGGCCAGCTGGATTACATCCACAACAACACCTTGGGAGAAGAACCAAGCCCACAGGAATTAAACAAGAGTTGGGGGAAGGAGGACTGGAAGAGGATAGATCAACAATGGGAGAGGGATTTCTAGAAGAGGAAAAAGAAACACCACATGCAACAACATCTCTGTACATGTAAATGGGACTAACAGACTGAGAAACTACATAATCAAGACCATACCGAAAACCTACAGGAGAAGAACTAGAATCCTGAAAATTCAGAGCTAAACCAATCTAAAATAAAATGGTCATTAACTTTATGCGACTCGGAACTATACCTACTATTTGAAGCTAAATTCTGATAGTTCGCAAAAAATTCTATCACCGGAAGTAAAGGAACTACCGGAATTACACAACGGGAAACGGGAAGTGAATTGAAAAAAGAGCCTGGATCACCAGGAAACTCACTACATGTAGCACTGGAAGTACCTCTGGCACTGGATGTGCCTGAACCAGAACACGGAAACAGAAGTGAACGCTGAACTGGTAAACCAGAAAAAGTCATTTCACCAGAAGCAATATTGGAACTATGGCTGCGTGATATACCGATAGATTATTTAAAACCGATATCCTGCACTGACGGTTTCATAACCGATTATAAAAAATAAATATCGAAAAACCGAATATGAACATATTTTCAGTTTTTCGTATCAGGATTGTTAAAAAATAAAAGATACTAACGAGCATGAAAAGTGTAATGAATAATAATGGCCATACTTTCCATTAACTTACGTTCGGGGCAACTAATAATTGAATGTGGCCCCAATTGCGCATATCGTGTAACTCCATGTAACTCGCTGTGCGCCGAGAGAAATCAAGCAGCGAATTAATTAAATAAATATCCACTTGTCTTTTCTCTGGTAGTAAAACACAATACTAACGCGGGAATTTGTCATTGAAATTTGTATCAGGGAAAACATTTCTAAACAACGGCATCCATTTTATTTACGTCACCGGCTAATTAACATAATGCAGTCGTCCCAAAACTAAATCGCCCGAATGCATAAAAATCTCGCCAATTAATATAATGCTGAATACATTTTGCTTGTTAGGATGTAATCTTAAATAAAATTATTACTCAAACCGTTTTTAAAACGTTATCTTCTATACACAATATCATATTAATTTATGAAATTCGCGTTCGCAATATTACAGTTAATATTTTCTTCAAGGCATGATTTCGTCCTAGGGCCGAACTGGAAATGAAAGAAGAAAGAGAGATAATTACATCATAATTAATTACAATCGCGTGATTTACGTCTTTTCGCAACCTGTTTTACTGATTTATGATTAATTTTGACAAAATAAACGATGTTTATTTAACTGTGCGTAATATTTAGGCGGTCTAATTAATAATTTCACTCCCGCGATGATGGATATTATGAGGTATATTAAGCTTTAAAGGCGTAAAATGTTACGAATGTATCAGGGCATGAAAATATGTTCTGTTTTCGTGCTATTTTTTATCATTTAAATTTTTTGTTTCATGTCCATAAAACCAATATTTGGTTAAAACCGATATGAAAAGTCATATGGAAACCGATATGGCTGTAAGCCAAACCGTGCAGCCCTAATTGGAACCAGAAATACATGAATTGTAACCAGAAACCGAACAGGATCTAGTATCCCTGGATGAGCAGCCGAACCAGTAGATGAAATAAGGGAAATGTGCAAACCGGAAGCGGAAACAGCCCAGGGTCTACTGACCCTTGACTGTCAGGAAGAAAGGAGGTAGAACAAAGACCGGAAGTACACGCACCGCAACCGAAGGCGGAAATGAACAAGAAGCTGACATCCCCAGATGCTCAGACCGAATGGAAGAATTTAGCCCGAAGAGCGTAAACCGGAACTGCTAGGCAGACCGGAAACAACAAAATTCTTGGAATTGAGGTGTTTACACAAAAAGACCTCACAACATTGCGCAAAACCGGAGTCACAGTGATTTTAACATTAGAACCAGACTGCTTTTGCGAATCTGATACCACGCACATCTCCTTATCCACTACTTGGGCTTCGACACATCCTTGCCCTGACCCAAGGCTCACGTGGGTCTGCGACATGTTAGGCTTATATGAGAATGGCTCCCCTACACATCCAGAAGCTGGAGACTTATTACATGGCTCCTTAGTGCATCTCATCTTTTTCTCCTTTTTAGGTTTGAGAGGACACGCCTCTGGTCTCGTAGAGAGGGAAACAGGCTTCAACCCCCACCCCCCCCCCCCCACATTGCGAGCACGATTGCTCCATTTTCCTACGAACCTTCCGAGACACTCCAATTTTGCCGCGATTACTGTTGAAATATGCTCATCTACGGATTTGGTAAGCATGGATGTGAAAGATTCAAATCTCACAAATAGCGCTAAAGCGGCATCATTTTGAGAACCAGAAGCGGGTCCCCCTTCTGCTGCTTTAGGAGCAGTAACAGTAGGATTGACGAAGGATACAACCATCCATTTGGAAGCAACAGAAGGGGAACTATCAGAGACCACCGACACCTTACTGATAAAATCTTTGAAAAATAATTTTGATATAGCTGCCGACCACCCCTTACACATCGCTAAAGGCGTACACGAAGTCTACTTAAGGCACATGTGCCCAGAAAACTCAGCGAGATGAAGGCGGTCGAATTTGGCCGACATACACTTAACCTTTTCCCCGGATTTAACAGGATCCTAAAAACGAAAAAATAATAAAAGATGAAGCAAACAAGCTTCCTAAAAGAGGAAACATTCTCTAAATCAAGCCTCAAGTGAGAAAACAAAGCAAAACACATGGCTTGAAAAGGCGGAAAAACAGAAATTCAAATATCTCAAACATTGAGTGAGATTTCTAAAGCCTATATATGAATGTATGATTACTGTATTCTGCGGCTGTAGTAGTTGAAACATCCTACAGCTGCAATCAGTCCTTCTTCACTTTTGCCGACTGTGTCTTGTTCACAGCCGAAATCCTTAGCTTCCTCAGGTCCGTTCTTGACTTGAGTGTACCAAGTCCTGCTTTCTTGAGGTCACCTCATAGTACGCATAGCAGATTTATGCAATGACGTCCGCTCCTGGCTTTGTGTTTGCTCACTCCGAGTAGAGCGAATTCCAAGGCTCTCTGTGCTGGTGTCTCTTCTGGCATCCTTAGCACATGGCTAAACATGGACCATCTTTGCTGGGCGACTTTTACAGACAGCACCGACATATCACACATCTTGCATAGTGCATCGTTGGAAATTATGCTGCCTGGCCATTGGTGTCCAGTGATGGTGTGTAGATGTTTGCGGTGGCAGGCATCGAGTTTGTCTAAAGCTGCCTTTGGAGCTGCCCAGTTGCTACAGTTATACAGCATCAAGGATACACAGGTTGCATTGTAGAAATGTAGCCTTTTTATCAAAGCTATGTTCCCCTTGACACAGCGTGCAGCAATGTCAGCAGTACTGCAAAGTGGTGAGCACAGAATTTTACTTGTCCTCCATGGTTCATCATTTTCTTTAGTTTCATGCTTTGTAGATAGGTATATGTGGGTGAACTCTGTTTTGGATTCATTCATAAAGAGATTCTCAATTTTTAGTTTGCTTGCAGCTACTGGGAGAAGTTCGTCAAGGGGTTTCTTTTTCTCATCTATGAAGTCCACATCGTCGACATATTCCATCTCTAGCGGCATACCCAGTATTGGCACTGAGGGGTTTGGTCTTGTGGACCTTTCCCACACGGATTTCAATGCAGCAGCAAGGTAACAGGTGAAGAGCGCCAGAGATAGACCATCTCCCTGTGGGGAGCCGATTGATGTCTCAAACTGATTGATATTTCCCCCTTAATCAAACAAGCATTACTGATAAATCTAACTATGTCTCTAAATAACTACTGTTAACTGGGAATTAAAGTGGGTGATGATGATAGGTATTCTTTGAGTATATAAATCAGGAAGACTGGTAACAATGTTACAAAGTGATAACAGATCATTTAATACAATATGGAGTCATAACACAAATAACATATCATAACATAGAAATCATAACTTAGGTAACAAAGACTTCACGTTGGGAGCTATAACACCTTTACACTTGGATCTTTCACAAAGATAGCAAGAAAAAAATTTCTTAAACTGATGAACTCAACCTTCAAGCTTGCAGAAATATTTGAGTGATGCTATGTTGTCTTTGGGCACCTCTGCGCAATGACTTAGGTCATTGAGGAGTGTAAGCAGACTGGTGCCAGTCTCTTACAGGATGTATGGTGGGAGTCCTCCCTACCAGAAGCAGGATGTATGGTGGGAGTCCTCCCTACCAGAAGCCTGGTTTAGGGTGGAATGATATGGTAAAGGCATGGGAGGGAATGTTAAGCAAGAATAAAAATCTTTTTCTGGAGCTAAATGTAGACCCAGCAGCCACATGTCGTTGTTTCAACGTTGAATCCACGTTGAAATCACGTCATGACATGATTTCAATGTGGATTCAACGTTGAAACAATGTCATGTGCCTGCTGGGGAGGGTTTGATTTAGCAAGTAGTGATTGAACGGCATATATGTTTGTGGTGTAATAACAACTAGGGATGGGTGGGGCATAGCTAAAACTGGAAAGGTCCATTGATTGAGCTAATTTTATTGGACCGGGTCTAGTTTTATCAACACTAGTGCCATGTTGTTGTGATGGTATCATTAAATAAAATTGATTAATTATGACAAAATAATTTGCCACTCCAAGAACACAACAATAGTGTTAAGCTGCAGAACTCGGCTAAACGAATTTGCTTAGTTACATATCATGAATAATCAATCACGACATGACACAACATGTTCCAACACTAGACCAATTGGGGGAATCCAATACATGTAGCTATGCCCCATCCATCGTTTGTCGGCAATATTGTCTTTCTATCCCCCAACATTATACATAGGATTTCAATGGACTTCCGGTTTCTGGTTTTCACTTGAATTATGGCTCGAAATACATAAATACAATGATTCTATTCAGTTGAACGATGGCAATGAACAAAGATATCTTGTTTTGAAGATTTTTCCGTTAAACGGAAAAAGCTGCAAAGCGAAATAAAGTAGAAAAACTGAAGTTACCAGTTTTCGTAGGGGATAGAAAGATGATATTGCCGGTTAGGCGTGCTTCTTAAGACGTCATATATATTTATAACCCAGAAGGTCACATTTGATCTAGGGCCGGTTCGCGCCAACAGTTGGAGATTACGAGAATAGGTAACATTGATGATTGTGATAATGCATTAGTGGTTAAACCTTGATAGTTACGTCCAATGCTATCTTGAGCTTGTACTAGCTATGAAACGGCAACTGGATATTAGATACGTCAACAACATCACAAACAGCGTTCTCCTTAATATTTTTTTTCTTTTCAAGTTACTTCTTATTGTTCTGTATATTCCCTCTATTATAGGTGAACCGTTCCGGGTAACTGCCACGCGCGGGCTCTCTCGCTCTCTCTCTCTCTCTCTCTCTCTCTCTCTCTCTTTCCGCCTCTCTCTCTCTCTCTCTCTCCTTACTCGTATGTACTCTTATGTCGTTACTGGAAAAAGGTTTTCATATTCCTCCTACTTTCAGTATCGGCTCGGTATTGGCCCAGCATCGGCCCAGTAAGCTGCATTATCAGGGTCACTTTTGTCCTAAAAAACTCACCAAGAATTCACGTGTAAATTGTGTCTCGAAGTGTCTACAGCGGCGTCGTATTCGAAGGCCTATCTTGTGGTGTGGTTATCATGTGGCATAGCAGTCTGAGTAATAGGATGGTACAACACCCTGATGGGAGTGAGCATGTGCTAGTAGTAATGCTTAACCTTGTACCTACACCTTTAGGGCTTCATGCTATTAGAAAAATTAATACTGGTATCTATATCGATTTCCATACTTGTATACCTTTAATATCAGTATTACTGTGATGGACAAATAGAGTGAGGCTTGGGTAATATGATTCCATATTCAATGTATATCAGCGCTCCTGAAATAGTCCCTGAACTTTACACATTTTTAAAACTAATCCAAGAAATAACACAAATCAGGAAATTAAACACCACATTATAGCTAAACGTTTTTGCAGTGCTTTCTGGACAGCAGCACGCAAGGGCAAACTAACAGAACTTCAAAACCCTCAGAAAAAATGCATAAAACTCTTTACTAAACCAGTAGTGGGCCAGAATATATTCAAAAAGGCTAAATTAATTAAACTCAAGGATATAGGCAAATTACAGATGTATAATATTGTAAGAGACCTTCACCACAATGCATTACCACACACCATAGCCTCCAGCTTTAATTCAGCACTGACATCCACAGACACAATACTAGAAATAAATATATTCTACATCCCAAATTTACAAGAACAGAACCATGAGCACAGGGATAATCAACCATAACTTTAAAAACATCAGTCGTCACAACAAAGCAAGCTACTAGTACTACTGCTGCTGCTGCTGCAACTGCAACTGCAACTGCTGCTACTACTACTACTACTACTACTACTACTACTACTACTACTACTACTACTACTACTACTACTACTACTACTACTACTACTACTACTTCCAGCACTACCACCCAGCAACACCACCAATTCAACTCAGGTGTATCCAATCTGCATGTTACAAACTAACCCTAAACATCAGTCGTCAAAACAAAGCAAGCTACTAGTACTACTACTGCTGCTGCTGCTGCTGCTGCTGCTGCTGCTGCTGCTGCTGCTGCTACTACTACTACTACTACTACTACTACTACCACCCAGCAACACCACCAATTCAACTCAGGTATATCCAATCTGCATGTTACAAACTAACCCTAAACATCAGTCGTCAAAACAAAGCAAGCTACTAGTACTACTGCTGCTGTTGCTGCTGCTGCTGCTGCTGCTACAATACTACTACTACTACTACTACTACTACTACTACTACTACTACTACTACTACTACTACTACTACTACTACTACTACTACTACTACTACTGCCAGCACCATCACCCAGCAACACCACCAATTCAACTGAGGTGAATCCAATCTGCATGTTACAAACTAACCCGGCCATAAACTGCAGGAATAGAATTGGGCTTAGCCAATACCCCATATTGGCAGGCTAGACAACCATCTGTTATCAATTGCTATTTTCGATACCGGTGATGACATGGACTCTCGCGGTATCCGACACACTGTGACCATGCACAATACACTAATCACCATTAATGCAACTAATGATGTGCTGGATTAACCCTTTGAACCCTGCAAACCAAATAAAGCTCAAAACCTAACAAAATAATATTTGTCTGCAAATGATGGTGCTGTCTTCACTGGGAACTGTTTCTACCACTGGAACAGAGAGTGTTTGGTCAAGATCCCAGCCTATGAAACAGATTTCCATTAATTTTGCAGTTGCTGATATTCATGGAATGCAACGTGAAAGGATTACGGGTTGAATGTGTTTAACTTAACCAAACTGGTTGATGGTGTTAGTCCCATGTCTAACTGATAAAACTGGTAGGTCGGGTAGCAGAGAGACTTGCAAGAATTTTTAATCTACGATTTGTGAGCTGGTCAATGCTGAATCTTTTGATCCTGAGTAGACTGGAAGCTCTTGCTTTAACTAGTGCAGCAGCAGCAGCTTTCAGGCTGGTGTTATGATGTGGGTTGGAATCCATTTCCGGATTGGAATTAAAATTTGCATTGTATTAAATTTAAAAGTTGAATTTAGACAGTTTTATAATAACAAATAAAGTATAAAATGCAGGGCATTATAAATTATTAAGGGACTATGTTGTGGTTACTCAAGATCCAAGCCCTTCCCTTCAACACTGACTAATGCTATTTGTCCATTGTCTATTTTCAGACTATATACAATAGACTTGTGAGTGAGCCGGACTGAATAGCATTACTTACAATATAGTACTATTTTTCAATGAATAGTGATCAAATTGGTCGTTTGATTCGGATTCGAATGCGATACATTTTTGGATTATGACAATGTGTGTCACCTAAAGTTTCTGGTTGCTTGCTGCTATGTCCTAAGGATCAGGCACTCGGTTTGTAAATATGTTTTAAAATTTTAAAAGTCTGTTCCCTGATTAACATGGGGTGAGTATATCATAATGCTCATTGTGTAACGTAAATTAATGTTCCTTTTTTGATGTCGTGGTTAAGCCAGTAGTTGTTGTAGCTTAGTGTTGTCTCGTCATTTTAAACCTTGAAACAGCTAGATTTTATCTGGGGGACAAAAGCATGTGTTCGTTGGTAAGAACCCTAAACCTATCACTACACGCTCAAAACTCACTGCTACAAACTGACCAGGACGACCACTTTCAGATAGAGCACACGCCTGCTTTTTGATCTCTGATACATGCTGTACAACTGTTCTCCAAGTCTACTTCCTGGCCATTCTTGGCAGGTACCTGCTCTCCATGTGGCTTCACTGGCCTCTAGCTGGAATTCTCTGACCTCTGTGGTTTCCTTGACCGGATATTAAGATATTTCTGAGTCAATCGTGAGGTCATTCAACACTCACGTCGTGACATCATACATAAAGCTGTTTCAGTGATGTTTGTGACATCACATACACCACTGACGTAACGTCCTCAAAACCAGTTCAGTTTAACCTATATCCGACCCATTGATATCTCGATCCGGGGCCCGCGGAACTGTTTCGTTACGACATAGCTACGATCTCCATGAAAGCGCTTCCTTTAGGGCACTTATATATTTCACTTACATAAACATTTTGTGTCTATAATTGCATTCCCACCATAAACCATTCATACACGAACTCTTGTGTTTAATAAGACAATTTATCCATTATTTATAATCACACTGAAAACCCAGATACTACTGAGTTCCTGTGTTGTCAGGGGTTGAAGAATTCAGACATTCCACGACATTTGTGTTATTTAATTTTTTACCTGCATTTCTACAGTTGATCAGTGTTTTGTGTCCTGATTACCATGATATGGTGAACACATTTTACTTATGAATTGTAAATGAAAAATGATTCTTGTCTATAATGTGAAGTGATAATCCAGTTTATTGATCAACAATATGATGTCATAATCAATTGCGTCATAGGTAGATAGACGTCATAATCAATTACATCAAAGGTAGACTGACGTCATAATCAATTTCATTACAATAGGAAGATTTGAATCTGACATTAAATTTGAAAATAATTTGACAGTAAATGTAAAATGGTTTTAGCCTGTAAAGTGATGTGATGATCGTCAATTCGTAAATGACATTGAGAGTGACGTTGTTCGTACTTGATTCGGGAGAAAATTATTAATGTCAAGCAGTCTTGGTTTGAATACCATACAAACTGGTTCCTCCATGTTCTAACAAGATTCGTCAATGGTAGAAACACACCTTCGTTCACTAAATGCGGCTAGCGTTTGATTTGTCCCAAAGGTGGTAATAACTGTAGCCTTATACTTTGGTACAGTTATCACCGCCTGGACAACCGGAAGTCATCCCCAATACACATAGTGCTTCCTGTATACTTCATATGACATGGTCCGTTTTTAAGGGTGATAGCTGTCGCTGCCTGTTCAACCGGAAGTCATCCCCAATACACATAGCACTTACTGTATACTTCATGTGACAAGGTCCGTTTTTAAGGGTGATAGCTTTGACGTCATTCAAGTTTTCACTGTCACACCATAAAGTGACGGCTGTGATGTCACTCACTAACTTTCAATAGTCACTTATTTTTATGTTCCATTGTGACTAACTGGTTTTAGTGCTATAATAATATACTGATTACTCTATTCCAATATCTATGATAACTAGTTGATTTTCGTCCCGTCTTATTGTGTTTATTTAGTCCGTGGTATACCTGGGCATTATTGGACATGTCATTGTATATAAAACTTGTTATTTTCGTTGTTAATTTTATCCATGACTGCCTGTTTTCTGCTGTCCATGTACACGCCTGCTCCTCTTTAGATGATGACAATGTGTAGGATATGACGCTATAATAAATTTTGTCGTGACTACTACGTCAAACATCATACCGTCACACATCAGTCATCCTTATTATATCATACCATCACCCGACATATAACCTTATTATGTCATACTGTCACACCTCTTATAGCCATATCATACTTCAAGGCCATCTTTACCTAACAAGCCATTCCTATTTTTTTGACATGGCATTATAAGGACAGTCCTCTGTTCTTATATATTAAGCCCTGGACCATATTCAACCAGATTCAACCATATTTAACCACCATGTAAGGACCAACTTCATAATATTGGTGAGTCCCAAAATATCCAGACATTGCATATATAAGGGAAATACGGGAACGGCACAGAGGGGTCGAAAGTGTCAAACCTAATCCTTTTTCTAACCTAGCAGCCAGATCTCATGTTTACTCTGTACCTGCAGTGGCCGATTACTGCCAGTCTGCGTCAATTCCACCATACATATTCCAATTCTGTGTCAATGCTTTTTACTATTTCAAATTCTGATATAATATCCCTCATTTTATCAATCTATATTTACCATAAGAAACTTAGCTCAAATACTAGCTAATTACTTATGGTTGTTATTAATATTATTACTATTATCAAGTTATTATGTGATGTGACTGTGTCAGTTTGTCGGCTCACCTACATGTATGATCTGTACGTCTATCAAAAAAACCTTTGTCTGGGACAAATGTCATCTTCCTAGTAGACATATTCGACATAGACGAAGTCTCACAATTTTTCTTCTTCTCTGACCCTATCCCTTGGGACTCTAATGGCAAGATTTTCAAGTTTCAAAACAAATCAGAAGAATTGGTGTTACATTCTCTAGCCAGGTTAGGTGGAAGATGCTGGAGTCATAAACAGCAAAATCGTCTGCCAAAATTGTTGAATATTGTACGCCTGTTACTCTGCTTTAGACATAATAGAAGGTGGAATATTGCCATCAGAGTGGTAGCTGTTAACAAATATAAGAGCACTATACCATATTGAAAGGCACGAAATGAGCCAAAATAGATGGTCCCTATCAGATTTCAATTAGCTTTGAACGTTCATCTGATATTCCTTTTCACTGTGGACATATCAGATCTCGACACTCTACTACAAAATACTTATCTACCAACAACTTTCTCACTCTAATATTGCTATGCCATTGTTGAGCAACACCTCCCACCCCACCCTCCCCTACCCCACATACCCCACCACATCCACTCCCAGCCCAACCCCAATGTACCATATTAAAGAACCTGTGTCTACAATAAATATCCTAGATGGAAGATAATTACAAAATACTATGAAGATCGTTTATATGTAGTGTTAAAATTATATTACAGATGTTTTGTATTAACTGTCACCCTATATATTGTAATGTCTTGTTTTATGTGTAGTGTGTCCATCGATTCATAGGCTCTTCCTTTGATGGACTGCCCAACTGTGATGTATGTATACTATATATTAAGCATGAAATAAATAATTTTGAATCTTGAATCTTGAATCTTAAATTATATACCAAAATGGCTTAAATCATCTAAAAAACTGGCTCTATACTAATGATTCGACTTTATCATGAAACTACCACTATTTGTGGGATCTGTGTAGAGATTACCCGTATGAAGATAGCGAAAATGGGGCCCATCTCGTCCCTGTTCAGGATTGTGCGCAATGGTTTAATTTTTAGACTCAGTCTATATTAACCCTGCCCAGTTCAACGTGCACTTGGTTAACTTGCCAGGTGAGGTTTTCACCCACATAACACTTTAGGGTACATTAGGATGATCTATGGTCGTTAATCCTACTGGACTATGTCGTCACTGGAATACAATATGACTGTATGCCAATTTTCTCAACTTGTCAGGAGAGCAAGAAAACTGAATAAAATTTAACATGATGTAACAATAATTATTAAACATTTTACTTTGAAAGTAACAACATGTATCTCTCTTATGTAGAATAAAAGAAAATGATGATACAAAACATTTTTGATATTATTACATAATTTCTGATTTATACATCTTTTT
The DNA here is from genome assembly GCA_034401795.1 of Chaetoderma sp. LZ-2023a. Classification (NCBI taxonomy): domain Eukaryota; kingdom Metazoa; phylum Mollusca; class Caudofoveata; order Chaetodermatida; family Chaetodermatidae; genus Chaetoderma; species Chaetoderma sp. LZ-2023a. The sequence goes on from CM067365.1 coordinate 42,905,465, forward strand.
ACCACTGAACTTCTGTTTGTGTAAGAATGCAGCATCAATGAATATGTACATACATCCTTTTAGTTCACATTAGTTTAACATGCCAGTAATTTCAATTATGCAAACATAAGCCTTTCTTACAGTTTCATACTATTATTATCGTCTCTTATAAGCTTATATTGAGAATCTCATAATTAATCAGATCAATCATGTTCATAATTACTCATTAAACCAATATTACAGTAAAACGTCATCTATAATAGCCACCTCATGGACCATTAAATGGTCACTAAAGACAATTGATCACTTAATATGGGTCAGTTGCAATCGGAATAAGATGAAAAATACCAGTTCTTTAAGTTGGCCGGGCTTGCGACTATCCATCCTAATGAACTGTCATCATGTGGCCCCAAACGTATGTGTCTGTTTTATAGACACGTTTGACTTATAATGGCATTGTAACAAAATCACTCTTAGAAAGCACTGTGATGATTATTTTAAATACAAAAGCCACAAATCAGATTAACTAGCATACTCTAACAACGTGCATGCTATCATACACCATTCATTTTCATTTATATTAATTTTCCTCATCTGAAGATACAGCATTTGAACTCTGTACATTTTGATTATGACGGAGTTCAAGGAATGTTGAATGATACTGTTCATGGATTGCCCCAGAGTTACAGAGAGAAATTAGGTCCTTATATTTATCATGTGTGTATCACAGGTGGCCCATTTTGACACAGTTGTGTTACTATTATAGAATTTGCATCAAGGGTCTTTGCTTTTTGTCTGGTTTTTACATTTTTACATTCCAAGTTTATAACTACCCAATCACTATTGTAGTTGTATTTGATATTTAACATATTTTGTGCCTTTTTGATACTTTAACAATTCCGATTGCATTGCACTTAATCCTTTCTCCATTCACATCCTTCTCTAAATTAGTTATTTTAACAAACAGATCTTTAAATTCATTTCTCGAACATGAAACTGTTGTTTTCTTTGTGTCAATCTCACAAGAGTATACCACTGCTGCAGAGTATATATTGGTACAGCTTTAGATGCCCCTTCAATGGTTGAATGAATTGAGTCATTTTCATTCTGTGTATGGTCCTTTTCAAGAAAGGAATGTTTTATACTAGATATGTCAAATCTATTAGATGTATTTGAACTCTGTACATTTTCATTATGATTATTATACCAGTACATAGTAACAACGAAACGGTTTCGGTTTTGTCCTGCATAGTTGTCGGGGGTGGGTGTGGGGTGTGGGGTGGGGAACCTAAAGTGCTTTACCCCATTTCTATTTGTGTCTCCATATACAAAAAGATGCAGGAAGCTACCTCACAAGAGCCTCACATTGCAATTGTCTCTGGCCACATATAACAACACCCTTCACCATTGTGCAAGTTATACACACTGAGGCTATAAACCGAGAGTTTCCGTTTATAATAAAATGTGCATATTTCACCATAAGGAGAAATAAGGACTTATTTGCTTTGTGTTTTTGTTTATCTTTGAGTTCTCTAGCAAGAGTTTTGTTCTTTAAATAATTCTCATATTTCTCTAATATTTGCTGTTTCCTTTTCTCAGTTGCATGCATGTATTCTGCACACAAATATCGTTGGTATTGTTTTGGATGAAACAAAGCCTAAATTAAATTTGGTATGGAAAACACGTTCATAAATTTTCTTTTGAGCCATGGTCCTCCCAGCTTCTCTTCACTGCTTAACATACAGGTCGTACATTTTGGAAAGCGTCAGCTGAGTTTGCAGATATTTTCTTGCTGAGTTTTTCTGCGGTAATGTGATTCTACAGTAGGAAAGCTAGAAATATGTTTTCTCATGGCATTAAGAACATGCAGTGTGTGATGTTTTTCTTTGAGGTCCATGGTGCCCCCTTTTGTCACTGTCTGTAACTCCAAGGCCATCTTGTTTCATATGTCTGCTGTGAACAACTTTGTCTGTGCTATTTAATGTGTGTAGAAAGAATACCTTGAACACATTTACATTGTTTTCATTGGATTTAGCTAATGTATATATTAACCTTTTATTTCTACATGATTTAGTTTTCTTGTACTTAGATTCAATTAATGTAACATGGAAATTGATGAAATCTCGTTGTCTATTTATTTCACCTAAATTCCAAAACCTATTAAATATTTCCCGACGATCACCTAAAGTTAGTGTTTCATGACATCTTGAACAACATTTTTCACCACAGCCAGTTCCAACAATGTTAACCCTTTTCAGTACCCCATGTACACTAGTATAAGCTAATCCAAGATTTCGTTTTTGTTTTCTTATATTACGCACCCACGTAGCGAACACGCTTTCGACCTCTTGGTGAAACATGTGTGTTTTCTATTTGATTATCGTACTTATATTATTGGATAATTCTTGATTTGTACTCATGAATGGCAATGCAGCATCTGCAGAACTTGTGCTTAAACCTGAAGGATTATTAGACAATTCAAGAAGATTGCAACTATGGTTACTTAATGTGCTATAAACATTTCGAGGCAACACGTTTCTGCTTTTGTACCAGATAAGGGGTAGGTCATCATCACTGTAAGAACTACTTAGTTCACTGTCGCTGCTTTCATTTTTTGCATCGCGAAAGGTATTACCATATCCACCAGTTGTGTCACTCAGACATGAATTCCTTTTGGCAATGCTACCTGCAGCTGCATATACATTATGCTCAAGAGTCCCTTGCACATTTCTTATACTGCCACCTAGTAGATTATGCTCAAGAGACATTGGTGCACTTATAGCACCCCCATGGGCTGTACTTTTAACTGACACTGTTAAACCGATGTTCATATCATTGTCACTATAATAGAAGAGATCGTCAGCAGGAATGGTCAGACTAAAGGGTCGAGTAACTTCCCCAAATTCCATATTATGACCATTAATGAAGAGGATATTCGCAATGATTGTTGATAAGCTAGAATATCTGATCTCTCTAACATCGACATCATTCATATTAGGAAAATCAGAAGCATTCACATATTCATTATTATTAATAATAATTGTACATGTATACGTGTTATCTGTTTTATCACTAGCATTTTTATTAGCATCTGGAACATCATTAGGAATCATTGTACAGTTATCATCACGATTATCATTGGCACGAATGGAAGCATCTGGAACATCATTAGAAATCATTCTACAGTTATCATTACGATTATCATTGGCACGAATGGAAGTGTCTGGAGCACCATTAGGACTCATTGTACAGTTATCATTACGATTATCATTGGCAGGAATTGAAGCATCTGGAACATCATTAGTAATCAGTGTACAATTATCATCACGATTATCATTGGCAAGAATGGAAGTGTCTGGAGCATCATTAGGAATTATTGTTCAGTTATCATCACGATTATCACTGGCATAAATGGAAGCATCTGGAACATCATTAGGAATCATTGTACAGTTATCATTACGATTATCATTGGCACTAATGGAAGCGTCTGGAACATCATTAGAACTCATTCTACAGTTATCATTACGATTATCATTGGCACGAATGGAAGTATCTGGAGCACCATTAGGAATCATTGTACAGTTATCATTACGATTATCATTGGCAGGAATTGAAGCGTCTGGAACATCATTAGTAATCAGTGTACAGTTATCATCACGATTACATTGGCAAGAATGGAAGTGTCTGGAGCATCATTAGGAATTATTGTTCAGTTATCATCACGATTATCACTGGCATAAATGGAAGCTTCTGGAACATCATTAGGAATCATTGTAGAGTTATCATTACAATTATCATTGGCATTGAAATGACGTTGTCTTTCTTCATGTAAGCATTTTCTTAAGGTCTCTAATGGTTCCATCGGCTAGTAGCAGTACTTATAACTTGTCTTCCTCTTTCTCTTACCCATTCTGCACTGAAAACAAGATAAGATGATATTTACATTGGTTATAATGTGCATATTCACAGCAGAATGGTTGAAAATAAATTTCACTCCATATAAATAAACATCCTACCTTCAGATGTGAATTTGAATTAGGGACTGGTGCTTCTAATTCAATTTGACAACTAAAAAAATTATAATTAATTTATACATAATTAGGTCATCATATGTTAAGATTTATTTCGTTTCATTACATCTAGCGACACATTGGCTTTGCCACGTTGGATGAACCGGGTTAGACTTGTAGGCATATTGTATTGATTTAAGCAATGGTATTATTTGTTGGCGAGTTCCAACATCGGTAACTTTAACCTATATTAAGTTTTTCTGTACCATAAGAGAGCATTATATATTGTGATAACTCTCCTGTTGCCATTCTTAGAAGCCATTTTTGGGAGCACCATTTATCATCTAAACCTTACAAATCATTCGAGTTGGATGTTTCGTTTCTGTGGGATAAGTTGTTTGGCTTTGTCCGGAGCCAGGCAATCCACTCAGGGCTGAATCTCTCCATGCTATCCACACACTTAGATGGTTGTCCGTCCTGTGCTTCTCTGGAATGAACTTACTATCACTTGAGAGTTAAGAACTCGGTTCACATTTTCTAGGATATAATTGTGGGATGCTACCATGCAAATCCGTCTTTGTATAATTTATGGCATATACACTTTGGGCACCATTGATACTTATGCTGGTATAACAGCAATATGCCCTGATCTGTATGCACACATGGCAAGTTGTCAACAGTGAGAGTTACAAGACTCTGACATTATTTTGCATGAGGCTAGTGGTCAGAAAATGCAATATCTTGGCTTTGCTCTCATGCAAATTAAAATTGACGGCATAGGGCGTTTGTGGGGGGGGGGGGAACTTTCTACCATATAGCTTGCATAGGAGATATCCATACACAAGTGCATATTACCGCTTCCTTCTTAAAAGCACAGGATGCCATCATTCGTTTCAAAGATGGCGAATTAGAACTTAATCATCAGTACGTTGCAATAATGCAAAATCAGAGTGAGCAAATTGTAAGGGCTAATCTAAATCGGGTAGTTGCTCAACCTCGCTATGCTATATCCGAGCTGTTGAAAGAATTCCTGGATCAGTATGCCATAGCTCTGTCTAGAACACTAGGGAGTGCACCAGATGCACAAGTTCCAGCTAGGTGATTTAATGTAAAAGATTTCCATGTTAAAATTACAACGGGGGTTGTGGCGACTTGGAACCAGTAACTGATGTGCAAACTTTGACTAAGTCAGATAAGCACACTACCATTGCTCCCAGTGCCTTACCAGACCACCTACATAACTTGTTCACATGCAAGTCATGCAAGTTAAAAAGTTGTTGTTCAGGAATACATCCTTTCCAATGGTGATTTTGGTCTGGGCAAACCACATCTTATACGGCACAATATGCATGTTAGGCAATGTACCAGACGCCTTTCTATGCACAAGGAGGCTGTAGCAGGCAAGTAAGTTGAAGACATACTGATACTTGTTACAGGCATAATAGAGACTTCGACATCACCATGGGCAAGTTATATCGTACTTTCCATCAAGAAAGACGGGCCATTATGCTTCTGCATTGATGATTGCTGGCTGGACACCCCCAGCAAGGGGGACGCCTACCCGTTATTATGCATAGACCAAGCACTGGACTCCCAATCGGTCGCTCAGTTGTTTTCCATTCTTGACTTAGTCAGCAGATATTGGCAAGTGGGTATGGAAAGAAAAGACAGCTTTCTGCTGCAGGGATGGGCTCTTTCAGTTCCACAAATTGCCGTTCTGTTTGTCCAACACACCTAGCACTTTCGAAAGACTAGTGAATGCGTTCTTACACAGCTCTATTGGCAAATTTGTCTTTGTTATTTTAGACGATGTCATATTCTGTCAAACGGCAAAGAATATGTCAGAACTTAGACGTTCTGTCGCGCTGCCAATACTATTGGCATTACATAGACCATTTCTCTGATATCACATGTCCTACTAACTGGGAAAGATACTCCATTTGCGTGGACCAGAGAACAATAAACTGGCTTTCAAAAACTCAAGGAGTGCCTCACATGCCATCCTATTCTTGCGTATCATGATTCACAGTTTGTCCTAGCGACTGACACAGCTTATTTTGGTATAGGCGCATATGGAGTGCCAAAAAGGGCGGAATCTGAGGGCGTGTTTGTACAAGAACACCAAGCAGAACCTGCCCATTTTTGGAACTCCATATATGGGCAATTTAGTCCCACCCATTCGAAATCACGTGACATGTGGGAGCCAGTCAAAAAGCGTGTCTATCACACATCATTACTACCTCTGTACCCGGTATTGTATTACTGTCACTCTATTGTAATAAATCTTGTCTAGATGTATTGTTACTGCACTGAGATGCAATACACTGCCTGCCACCTGATGGTGTTTGCACAATACATCCTATCTAATCTTAATATAAACTACATTTTCAAGGAATTTCACAAAATTTATATTGCGTATGATGGAGATTGTACCCACATTAATAGAAAATAAATTCTACCACCACCGGAAGAGATACAGCCCCATAGTCACGCTTTCCCTACGCCGATGAGACAAAACCAAGAGTGTCACCAGGATCTTCAGTAGACATAATTCAGAAACAGTGTATATAAGGAATAAATGCTCACTAGTTTATATAGACCCTACATAATGTTTGAAGGGTGATATTAATACGGTGACACAATGGTAGGCGTACCGGGTTGTGTCCCAAAGTTTACCATACCCGTAGGCTTATTCCGTGTGCATGCCACATGACGTGGGCTTTTGTTGCATCCCGAACAATGGTCTTTTCCAAGTTTATGTATGATTACTATATTCTGCGGCTGAAGTCCACCGTGCTTTGTCCTCAGCCATACTTCTTAGCATCCGCAGATCCATTCTTGACTTCAGTGTACCGAGTCCTGCTTTCTTGAGGTCAACTCTTAGCACGCTTAGCAGATTTATGCAATGATGTCCTCTCTTGGCTTTACCCATCCATCAAATGACGTCATAATCACCTACGTGACGTGCAGGATGACGTCATAATCATGACGTCATGAATGATTCGAAATAGCCTGTCTTTAGCGCTTAGTAGTCCGACACGTTGTACGAATTGTATATCTATTGAATATTTTGAAACGATTTTGACTGGGCGCTGTTACTGCCATAGGCAGCAACAGCACCCAGTCAAATTAGTTTCAAAATACTTAACGGCTTGGCTGTATAATTTTATGGAAATTGATAGGCACGAAGGTCAGGAATCGAGTGAGTTGTGGGTGAGCTTAGCTAGAGATGGGTGGGGCATAGCTAAAACTAGAAAGGTCAATTCTGATAACATGGCGTACTGGCCGAGCGGTCGTTAAGTTAGTTTTTTCAAAAACATCTGACAATGTCACAGTGCATTTTGAAAACCATTCTTAAAGTTTTATAACTCAAGTCGAATTTTAAATATTTATGAATGATTTTTAAAGGTCCAAATACGTTCTTACAACCCTGCTGTAAATCACGTAGCGCTGCTATAAAGCTTTACAAATCATTTATATACCGTAATGAATAATTTGTTAACCGTTGAATAATTGATAAACCTTTAAAAATAACTAATAAATTCCACAACGGCCCCTATAGCAGCGTTACATGATTTACACCAGAGCTGTAGGGATGTATTTGGTCTAGGGACAGCAGTGGTGGTGTATGGAGACGTATCACTCCCGGTCCATACGCCTATGTACATTCCCTGCCACACACAGTTTTTCAATACTAATACCAGAAGATTTTCTTCTGATTTTATCGTTCTTATTTTAACTATATAGGATATGAGAGGCCTACCGTGAACAGCTCCAGAAATTCACCATCGTTTCCCGGATTGCAGTTTTGTGATACAGTGAACTTCTGAGCATTTTAAAGCTGTTGGAGCCGAGATGTTCATGGAGCAGACAATAGAGGGATCGATTTCTCTCTATACCACGCCCATTTCTAGCTAAGCTCCATCCACGCTGTGCCCTTGTTGGGATCGAACGCGCAATAAATTCCCATAATCCCACCGTCAAGGTAACTATACAGGTAAGCTGTTGAATATTTTGAAACCAATTTGACTGGGTGCTCTGGCTGCCTATGGCAGCAACAGCGCCCAATCAAATTAGGTTCAAAATATTGAACAGAATGTTTATTAAATAGTACAATTCGTACACTTAACCGACTATTTATATGTACTTGACGGAGTTAGATACGTCATTCATTACGCATTTTGATTGTAACGTCAAACTACATGTGACGTAATTGATGATGACGCTATAAACTTGAGTGACAGATGAGCTCTATCCATTAAGACCAGTAACTCAGAAATAATTGGACGGTCCAGTAAAAGGTATTCGTAGCTGAGTGAGAAATTATTTACCACGAAATGTTAGCCGCTGGTAATCTTCCCAGAGAAGTAAGTGGTATAAAAACCAATACACGTGATCAAATGGTAACCCATGAATTCAGTGAGGACAAAACGCAAATAGGAGCAATGAATATCCAAGCAATGGTATCAATTATTGAACGCGGTGGGAAGCTAGCTATACAGCATCATACCATTTTCACAACATCTTTGCACAGTAGATGACACCGGGTGTCGTACATACGCGACGCATACATCACGTGACAGACACTAGAGCAATGGACCTTTCCAGTTTCCAGTTTTAGCTATGCCCACCCGTCACTAGCTAAGCTCCACCCACACATCGCCCGTGTTCCCTCATCGATCCCTCAACTACCTGACTATCAATTTCCAGAAAACTATGCAGGAAAACCTGTTGAACATTTTGAAACTAATTTTACTGGCTGGTGTTGCTGCCTAAAGCAGCAACAGCGCCCAGTCAAATTAGTTTCAAAATATTCAACAGAATGTTTAATAAATGGCAAAAACATACAGTTCGTACAACGTGTCGGACTATTAAGCGCTAAAGACGGACTATTTCGAATCATTCATGACATCAATCCGTCACGTAGTTGACTATGACATCATATGATAGCTGGATAAACTTGGAAAGGCCCTTTACATATAACAAATTTCCGACAGAACGATCATGAACAGGTATGCGTTTCCTGTCTTATGTCTTCTATTTACTCGCTCTAAGTAGCTAAATGCAAACCAAAACTGGAATGGCTATGGTGATGTCATCGTCTTGATTTCAAGTGCATACTTTATCGCGTGCTTGTGCTGTATTTGCTTCAACAAACAACACATATACACAGTTGGGATACAGAGATTAAAACGTATGTACACACGAGGAGTTTGTAGTGTGTTTACTACAACTGCTCAAGCGACGGCATTGGCCTTAGCTCAAGCATGCCTCGTACAGCAGCAGTAGTATGGTAATGTTCAGAGTCTGGAGAATGTATAGCAATTAAAGGAAGTTTGCTCCAGATTTGAATGATGCGTGGGAAAAGAGCTAGGGAAACGATAGACAAGATTTTTACATTGAATGTTATGTAGTTCTAGATCATGTTCCGCGTGCGTAGATATGCATGGGATAGTTAAACAGAGGGGCGGGAAATGAAATATCAACAAGACCAGCATGGATTTTGTTGAAGAAGGTTGTTTGAATGACTAGCCTACGGAACTCTAAGCGGTGCTATCCAAGGCCATTCACGCTGATAGTACGGCAGTAATCATCAGACGGGAAGCTGCACGGCATTCGACCATTAAAGTGTAAGGCCTCGGATTACATATATTATTCGAATTATGTCTCAATCTATTGAGCATCCTGGACACTATCAGTTTCCATAATTCGATCACCTTGTTCAGATTGAACATTGCTGAAATGCGCCTTAGAAATTTAATCTTGACAATAGGGCATGCCCATAACACGGAGAGCAACTGAATCTCAGTCGGCTGGACATGTGAAAAGCCATCAATTTACATTTTTAGATAGCAAGACTTAGAGCATGCATTGCTGAGATATACTCATTTCCATGTTGATATAACATAACAAGTATTAAGGGCAAGGTCATTAAGGCGTCATGTGACATCCCCCCACCCCCGCCCCACCACCCTTAATAGGGTCAACCATTTGACACTTTATATTTTGGCGTTTCTTACGTTTAAAAACTGTAATATCCACCTCAATTTACGCATCAGGACCCTACAGAAGCTTATATTGGGACACTTAACCGCACCAAAAGTTGTACACAAATTAAGTTTAGCCTTGGTCCTGCATCTTGACCGGAAATGAAAGCGGATGGAAATAAAAGCAACGTAGAGAAAATTAACCTGCCCAAGGCAAACAAGGTTAACCATAAATTGACTTCGATAGTATTTAGACTAAGTGGGCCTAATAGCTTTTAAGCCACTCCGCCAGACACTGTGCCACGTGATAGATTATATGCTCAGTATTGTATTTTTCATATTGATTATTATTTTTAATATCAATTTACTGATATTCGTAGGTGCCTAAGGCAGGTACGACTTGCAGACAAATGGAATTAAAGGTAATGCACATGCCTTGCAAAATTGACGTTCATAACACTATATTCGTAACAATTCAGAGTGAAAGATGGTAAGAAGAAATAACAATTGCTACAGCGTCGGCAGACTTTTATTGTCGCTTAGGGGATATAAAGGCCAATAATGTACGGGATGTGGTATCCGAGTCCGTTTGATTCTAGCAATCTTACCCGAGTAGTGAATAATTGTGTGAGTGTATTTAAAATGTTTTATGACAGTTTCCTCCGCAGGAGATGTATAAATTAGCCTTTGCAATGGTGAAAACTGCATTGATACTATAGTTATTTGTAAATTATTAATCTAAGAGGGTAGAGCTCTATATTAAAGAACACTTAATGCACTATTCTGACGTCAGTTAATATTACGAATTCCCTTTTTGTCGTGGGAACCAACATCCCCTCTCACATTCTCGTACATGAGCCGTGGCAATGGCGAAATCCGATCTGTCACTCACGTATATGATGCCGTAAAGAATTACGTCACATATCTATAGGCTGACATCCCAATCAAAGCGCATGGTCAACGGTGTATCTAGCTCCGTCATGAATTGATTTTGAATACGTTCATGAGTACCTGGATTGCCAAATCAAGAAAGTTTGATGGTGCAAATATACTGGTAGCAGTTTATATTATTGCTGGCATGGTGCCTATCTACACAGCCCTTAGAGTATTTAACTCGTACTTAACTCATCAGGGATTTAGCCCAGGTCAAGTGCACTCAGGTATGCAAATTGGCTGCCAGTCTGCTAGAAAAGCATTACGCATACCGGACAAACAAGACCTATATAGGTACACATCTCCTTTAAACGAACAAATATGTATTATTATTATTATTATTATTATTATTATTATTATTATTATTATTATTATTATTATTATTATTATCGATAATACTGAACACAGGCCGTACACGCCTCTATATTCAGGTGCATGAGTGTCGCTAGGTTTTGAAATGGTTACTTCACGGTGAAGGTGCCTCGAAGTTAAATTTAATTTGTGCTTTGTCCCAGTATTTATACAGCCGGTTTTCAAAGCTTTGAATGGTCGGGGCATTAACGATATGGTCAGTTAGGCTATTCCATACTTTTGCTATTCTGTAATAAAATGAAAAGTTGGATATATAGTATTTAGCTCTCTGGATAAATAATTTTTTCAATACGACCCCTGTTACTATTTTTTGAAGCATATTTTAATATTGGTACTGTGTCTGGATCACAGGTATTCAAAACCTTACATGTTTCAACCATGTTCCCTCTCAGAGGTCTGTATGTGAGTGTGGGGAGGTTAAGCGAACGTAACCTATGCTCATAACTGAGATTGCGAAATCCAGGGATACTCTTTATTGCACGCCACTGCACATTTTCCACAGAGTATGTATGATTACTGTATTCTGCGGCTGTAGTAGTAGAATCATCCTACAGCTGCAATCAGTCCTTCTTTGCTTTTGCCCACTGTTTCTTGTCCTCCGCCGAAATCCTTAGCTTCCTCAGGTCCATTCTTGACTTGAGTGTACCGAGTCCTGCTTTCTTGAGGGCACCTCGTAGCACGCTTAGCTGATTTATGCAATGGCGTCATCTCCTGGCTTTAGAGTATGTATGTTTTTTAAGGTGTGGGTTCCATACTGCATGTGCAAATTCAACGTGGGGGCGCGCACATGCTTTATATAATAGCAAAAGGTTTTCTTTATCCAAATATTTGTAAGTCCATCTAATGAGGCCCATGATAGTGTTGGCTTTATTGATTTTATTTTGAATGTGGTGATCAAAGGAAAGAGCTTAGTCAAAGATGACTTCGAGATCGCTTTCGTTGTACACATGGGATAGGGTATGGCTAGCATTATCACATTCAAGTTTGTATAGGAAATTCTGTTTTGTACCTCTACCAATGGATAATACATTACATTTATCAGGGTGGAATTTTAACATCCATGTTTTGACCACATTTCCAGGCTTGTCAGATCTGATTGCAGGTCATCACAATCAGATTGTTTTGTAATGTGCTTGAAAATCTTTGTGCCATCTGCATAAAGATATAGACTGCATGATTGTATTTGTTCAGACATGTCATTTATGTAGTCATTTATGTAGAACACATATTTTACATGAGTCATTGTAAGATTACACGCTTTCCATGTCTAAAGGGGTCCGAAAATCGAACGCTTCATTGCCCAGTGCCCATTCCTACAGCCAATACACGCTGATGTCTCTATAGACATATATATCTTACCCTGCTACAATTTCAAGGAATCCTACTTGTCACCATAGAGCAAGCGATATTATTCGGACAACTGTAGCCTGCACACGTTCTTTCAGAGGTCAACCAAGCAATTGATATATCCATTCTTTTACTCAAGTATATGACGTCATAATCAACAACGTCAAATGTAGGTAAACACCATAATAAAAATGCATAATCTAGCTCCGTCGAGAACATTTAAACGTCCGTCAAATGTACGAATTGTATGTCTTTGATGAATTTACTATTTAATAAACATTCTGCTGAATATTTTGAAATTAATCTGTTAGTTTCAAAATATTCAACAACTTTACTATATAATTTCCTTGAAAATGTGATTCTGAGAATTCAAGGTTCAAAGTACTCTATAAAACCAATCAAACGTGCGTTTGGGCGGAGCGTAGCTACAAATTGGTGGAGTGTACCTTAAAATGGGCGGAGCATAGTTAGGAATGTATCTCTCGGTTTCTTCATATAATAGAGTTTCATTGCAGGCACTTAATCCAAGCTCTACAGATAACTAGATACACACTATTTGGAACACTGTCATGATTGAGATCTGGTCATTGCATAGGCCTACACTAACTAGTGTATCTCATTAAAGCTGCCATATCAATCTCATTTATCTAGACTAACCCTATCATGACGAAGCCGGCCCAAACTGGCCTGTGTAGTGGTCTTCAGGAATGTCCATTTGCAGGCCAAGAGAAGACCAATTTTGAAAATTTAACACAGAAATGACTGGCTCGGTAACAGAGCCAGCCATTCAAGTGGTAAGATTTCAAAAATACTCTTCTCTTGGCCTGCAAATGGACATTCCATAAGGAAATACTTTAATTTTCTTGACAAAATTTGGTCAAAAAAGGGCTAAATAACAATATGTTTCTGTACTATTGCTTCCAAATTATTTTCCTTCAAGTTTTACTATTGTGTGCTTTGGCGGATATTATACGGAATTCAAAACCTTTAGTAGCAACGTCGTTAGACGGACGACAATAACATGCATGCTTCTTGCTAACTTGTAACCCTTTCACCTTTTGGCCTTGTCTCAAGTGGAATTATTATATGGTCTTATTCCTACCCAGACAGCAATCTCCTTATGTTCGTTATAAAGAAATTGCATATATATATATATATATATATATATATATATATATATATATATATATATATATATATATATATATATATATATATATATATATATATATATATATATATATATATATATATATATATATATATATATATATATATGGCAGTCATTGGGACATTGAACAGTTAGCTAGTAGATCCTATAGCATGGACTAGCTAGGATATTAAGTCATTAAGGGTAAGCATCCATGCGCTTGTCCTATGAAGAAGGTAAACATATTATAATTACAAGAACAAGGTGGATCCTTTCTGGTGCTCACTTTGACACTGTTGCTATGGGAATTTTCAGACATTGATTAAGACCCCTGATTCGGGTCAGATCAGTTTCCAAATCTGTGGATATCTCTGAAACTGTTGGCTCGATTTTACTCAAATTTTATTTAAGGGAACCATCTGTTCCGATTCCACAACTTTGGTCTTGAAAATCTGGTAAATTAGGAAAACTATTTTGAAAAGGTGATGTCAATGCAAGTCAAATTATTTACATAATCTTCAGCAGAAGTCTTTTTAGCATAACTAATCTCAATTTATAGCCAATTTTACTCATTATCTTAGTCTTGCTTGCTTCTAATAAGGTGCTATTTTTACACGTGTCGCTAGGCACAAGGCTTAATGCGAGCATGGTGTGCGTCATCTTCTTCTTCTTCTTCTCTTCATCCTCCTTCTTCTTCCAAATACTGCGGCCTTCAACTTGATGAATAGTATGCCAGGTGGATGCATGCGCCAAGGTAAAAGCAGAGTGATAAAGTATGTACAGGTGCAGATTAAAAACAGTACGCACACGTTTTGTTCTTGGTCACCAGAGCCTTGAAGGCATCTAGTGACACGCTGGTGACCATAGATATCGTACATACTGTCCAGATGCCACACGCGCATACCCTCACTATGGGGCTAATTGCCGCGACTGCGGATGGCGCGAGACTAAATTATCTTTTGGTAATTTGAATAAAAATTGAACAGACGCAAATTTAGGCCTACATATTATCCTCAGAAATAAAATTGATTGGTATGATGTTATGCTGTGTGGAAGCTGGTAGGCCATGCAGTGCCTATGGCATGTGTGGCGGTATGCTTTCAAAAGGTAGTTGTTCAATTCTACCGCCACTCTCTTACTGTTGATCTGATGGAGCACATAACTGGATGGGAAGCTTTTCGACGAGGTGCTAATCTTTACCATCCGAGGGTGTTGATTATTTCGCCTACGCTTGATGCGTCGCTATAGCAATGATTCGGGAATCGGGTACTCTCTAGATTTGGTTTATGTTTGTTTTCTCATATGGGTAACAGGCGGTACAAGTGTATTCAAGGCACCCTCGTACTAGTGTCGGTACCCTTGCGCCTTAGTCCTTTCAGGAGCCTTCCAGTCTAGTTTGTTTGAAATAGCTAGCCTCAGGTATTTTGCTGATGCTACTGGGGTAAGGATCGAGTAGTGCAGGTTGTAGGTGTAACGGGTGGTAGACTGTTTCCTAGAGATGGACAGGCCATTACATTTTGCTGATTGGACCACCATCTTCCATTTTTCTTCCTATACGGGTAGCTTGTTCAGG
The DNA here is from genome assembly GCA_034401795.1 of Chaetoderma sp. LZ-2023a. Lineage (NCBI taxonomy): Eukaryota > Metazoa > Mollusca > Caudofoveata > Chaetodermatida > Chaetodermatidae > Chaetoderma > Chaetoderma sp. LZ-2023a. The sequence goes on from CM067365.1 coordinate 42,920,816, forward strand.
TTTTCACGCAATGCTTGGTAGTCAACAATGTCATTTACTGTCAGATCGATGACTGTATCGTCAATAAAGCGTCTGCCCTTTAATGTAAGCCGTTGGTGAATATCATTAACATAGATCAAGAAGGGACATTGCCCTAAAACAGAGACCTGTGTCACACCAGATTGAACCTTTGCTGCTGTAGATATTTTCCCTTCAACCGCGACAGTCTTGGATCGGCCAGAAAGGAAGACTTCACCCAAGCGTTTGTTTTACCCATTATGCCATATATGCCGAGTTTAAGTATTAAGTGTCTATGACAAACTTTATAGAATGCTTTTATTCCATTATGAGAATGTCAGTTTGGTTGCCATGGTCAATAATTTTACTGATGTCGTCAACGAATTCGAGTGATTGCATCTTTTAGGAGCGAGTGTTGCGGAAGCCCTGCTGAAGGTGGTATAGGATGCCTTTTTCTTTTGCATGGTTCATGATATGGCGTGTGATTATATGTCCCGTTACCTTACGGTGACTTGATGGATCGTACATTTGTCCTTTGTTGAGAACTGGTGCTACAGTAGCTGTTTTCCACTCAGATGGCATTACCGATGTAGCTAGGGACCTCCTGAGGATCAGCGTTAAGAATGGCGCAATTTCAGGTGACAGTTCTTTCAGCACTTTTGGATTGATGTTATTGTGAAACACAAATTGTTGGTTCAGAATATTCGCTTTCTTGTAGTCTTCTAACGCTAGCTTCTCATGTTGATTTAGCGATGATATTATTCCATTCTCGCTGTCTTTGTGTTTTTATAATTGACCAGAAACGCCTGGTGATGTGGTGGTCATTAGGACTACTTAAGTCCTTTAGTGGTAATGACGTCTTCGCTCTGCACTTGATGTTTGAGCACTGCGTATTAGTGTGCATGTTATTTTATCGCCAGTCTTCGCTTTTCTTGTCCAGGCGGCCTCCGCGCTTGGTGTGTGATTTATTTTTGATGATATCCAGGGGCAGTGGTTTCCTGCCTTTGCTGCTTTGTGCAAAACATATATGGTTATTGATTTTCTTTTTAAAACTGTGTCCACAGAGAATTGCCATCTTCTTCACTTAGTTCTTCTTGGGAGATTTTGTCCTGACGATCCTTGATGTCTTTATGCAATGAGTCCCAATTTGCTTTTTTAAACAACGGATTCTGTCGTTGTTTTTGTTTATTTATGTTTGGTTGGATATCAATCTCGACATAGACTGCTTCATGATCGGAGATTTCTGGAATGAAATCTACTCTGCTTATTCTGGATAGGCTCCGTCACGAAAATTGAAATGTCCGTACGAATTGTATATCTTTGATAAATTTATAATTAAATAAACATCTGTTGAATATTTAGAAACTAAGTTGACTCAGAGCTGTTGCGTAAAACAGTTCACTGAGCTTATTTAGAAATTGGCGGAACTTAGATAGAAATGTGAGGGACATAATTATCTAGAATGAATCCCTCTTTGGTTTTGTCAGAGTAGTAGTAGTAGTAGTAGTAGTAGTAGTAGTAGTAGTAGTAGTAGTAGTAGTAGTAGTAGTTGTTGTAGCAGCAGCAGTAGTAGTAGTAGTAGTAGTAGTAGTAGTAGTAGTAGTAGTAGTAGTAGTAGTAGCAGTAGCAGTAGCAGTAGTAGTAGTAGTAGTAGTAGTAGTAGTAGTAGTAGTAGTAGTAGTAGTAGTAGTAGTAGTAGTAGTAGTAGTAGTAGTAGTAGTAGTAGTAGTAGTAGTAGTAGTAGTAGTAGTAGTAGTAGTAGTAGTAGTAGTAGTAGTAGTAGTAGCTGTAGCAGCAGCAGCAGCAGCAGCAGCAGCAGCAGCAGCAGCAGCAGCACTTGAAGACAGATGGAACACTATGCTGTGATAAATTCTTTATTGCGCTTATAAAAGGCAGTTTAACCGCATCATCAACAAATACAATTTCAAAAAGCCATATTATAAACAATATATCAGTTGATAATAGTAACGGCGATGAACAACAAACAGCGACAATATACTTTCACGCAACGTGTATCTTTCTTTCCCAACCGGAACTCTACTTCTCCCTCATCCACAGAGGATTGGATTAGAGTTGCCTACATAGAAACATTTTTTTTTAATTAGCCAACCCCTCCCAAGAGGAATGTTGACGTCATAAAATTTCAGCCGGTTCGTCTCTGTTTGTCTGTTTCTGCCAATGTATTGATCGGAGTTATCTCAAAACTGAACTCAGGAAAGATTGTGACAGCAAACTCGAATTCCTCAGCTTTGGTCTTCTAAAAAACTGGTGTCAACAATCTCTGATTCGTGAATCGGTTTAAACGTTACATTTGAGAGATCTGGTTAGTCACTCCAGTGCCTGACGCCATAATCAATTACGTCACGAGATACCTGATGTCACAATCAAAATGACGTATAGCTCAGTCACGAAAATCGAAGTGTACGAATTGTATTATTACTAGTCCTGTTAAAATTGCATACCGCTAGAGGCTTAAAATTGTGTGCCTCAATGTAATAATAAGAAATAAATCTTAACTTACATGATGATTTCATTCCCTATAAATTAATATAATTTAATTAGTTGTGAAGTTGAATTAGGTATTCGTGCCTCTAATTCAATTTCACAGTGCAAAGACTTATATTAATCTATACGTAATGAAATCATCAGCTGATAAGCTTTATTTAGCTTTATTTCGTTTCATTAAATCTAGGCACACAATTTGAGTCAGGGGTATAAAATTGTAACACTTTTATATAAAGCATATTAGCGTGAATACGCACCTTTAAATTTAGCTATCATAGTCACTTCTGACACCGTCGTTACGAGTTAGGGTCCATGTTTAACCATCTCCAGTTGACATTTCAGCATTATTTTATCTTAGGAAATCTCAAAATATATCATGAATGCCATAATCACCTATTAAAATAAACTAGGAATTTCCAGGAAAAAATATGTAACCATTACGATACCTGATGGCGTATTTTAACATGTATGTCGGCTAAATTTCTGCAGACTACATTTTCTATGTGGTTTAAATCTGGATATATTGAATATTTTGAAAACAATTTGATTGAAAGTTGTTGGTGGCTAAGCCACCAGCAACATTCAGTCACATTTTTTCCAAAATATTCAGCATGTCCAGAGTTATTGCCCATTGTAATAAATGTTTGGTATCTTGCTGCAATTAGCCAGTTTTAAATAAAAGCCAAGATCCACTGCCTACATCTGAAGCCAGAATCGCCGATACATCGATATATCGCGATACTGTCTACGTAATATATCTATAACTAAATGGTTTGTTTTATTTCCGAACGAATTTAATAAAGTTTCACACTCGCTATGCTCTGAAGGCGGGATTGGTGGTGGTAGGGATCGTTTTTACACGTGATATCTGATTGTGGCAAATGACGCCATGTTTGTGCCTTTGTATAAATGAAGCGACGAGGGTAAGGAGTTAATGGAGCGATCCGATCTGTTACTCAAGTATCTGATGTCAAAATCAACTACAATACGTTAGCTGACGTCACAATCAAAGTGACGTAACTCCGTCACGAAAATCGAAAAGCTTGCCACGAAGGTGCACCGGTACGAATTGTATGCCCTTGGTGAATTTCTAATTGAATAAACATTCCTTTGCATATTTTGAAACCAATTTAACTGGGAGCTCTTGCTGGCATATAGTGAAATTTGCAATTTGGATTCCGGGAATTCAGATTTCGATGTTTAAAATCGACTCCTAAAGGCACAAAGAAATTGGTGGATCCTAGCTAGATATGCGCCTCGATACTCAAGTGTAGTACGCAATCGATAAATCCAGTTTCTCACTCAATCGTATGGGGGGTCATAATCTAGTACGTCATACGGCTGACGTCGTAATCAATAACGTCACGATTGACACGATTTAGTCTGGCATAAACTAGTCCGTCAAATTGTATGAATTGTATGTCTTTACCATTTAATAAACATTCTCTTGGATATTTTGAAACTAATTTGCCTAGGCACAACAGCAACCTGGAAAGTGAAATTCAGGGAGTGCGGGGATCGATTTATCGCAACACAGGTACAGCGTGGATGGAACTTAGTTAGAGATGGGTTTGGAGTAGCTAAAACTGGATTCATCCATAGTTTGCCACATCAGTTGAGAAAACATACGTTATCGACAGATCGGTTATGTGAGTAGTATGCAGTCATTAGACATAGAGGATCTGAAACGAGGTCGCATTTAATATCACTACATGCTTTTTAGTACAATTCTAGGCCGGGTCCCTTGTTGTTGTTCATGAAGTTTTGTTGTATAGCGAGCAGGGCCCTGCAGTTTCCCGGTTGACGGTAACCCATAGGCAGTGCTGCGTAAGGATTGTTCAAATCGGCGCAGCGATCTTCCGATGAAGAGTTGGAGGAGGGATGTGAACGCTTCAGAGGAACGAGTAACGACGGAGCTGAACCGCAACAACTGTGACGTGACTTCCAGTTTTTATTTAATCTGTATCGTACCCATGATTTCCTAATTTCTGCTTGAAGCTGAAAAAAGATAAAAACTATGTGAAAAGTCGAAGTCGAGAATAATATTCAATAGAAATGCAATTAACTGTATCGCTGCTGTAATATAAATGGACAAAAACTCTTGAATTGCTGATTATTTTGTAACCAATTTGTTAGCCTCGAACAACCTTCAGTCAAATTGTTTTCAAAATATTTAGTATGGTCAAAGATATATCCCCGGGAATATGTCGTCTACAAAAATTCGAAAGTCAGACGGTTAACCCCTCTAAAATTGTCACGTGATTTTGACGTCGACTGTAAGAATGGTTGTCATAGTGAATAAGCATCTTTTAACCGTTTGAACCCGAAAAACCGAGATAGAAAGCTCATTTACAATTTAATAAACATACTGTTGAATATTTTGAAACTAATTTGACAGAGAGCTAACTACCCGAATAGTTACATTGAAAGTGAGATTCAAAGAATTCAGGGTTCAAAGGGTTAATCACAAAAGGTAAATGCGATAGGAAATAAGTTAAAATGAGGGATCTGATATGTTACTCAAATATCTGACGTCATAATCAAATGCGTCACATGTTAGCTAACGTCACAAGCAAAATGACGTATAATTCCGTCACGAAAATCTAAGTCATAGCTAGCAACAGCACCTAGTCCAATTAGTTTCAAAATATTCAACAACTTCCCTGTATAGTTTCCAGGAAACTGAGTATCAGGCAGTTCAGGGGTCGATCACAATACGAGCAAAGTGTGGGTGGAGCCTAGGTAAAGATGGGCGGGGCATAGCTAAAACTGGCTTCATCTATCCTGACGCTTAATCTGTCAACCTGAGTTCTGAGAACGACATGAAGTAAAGCACAAAGTCGCATTATTGTTGTGCTTCCTGATTCCGTATCAATGGTTCCAGAATTACCAATCTCATCAATCAACCATAGCTTTTCAGAGAACAGATTTAAGTACGCTTCAAGGACAACATTCTGCGTACATTCAATAGATACCATGAATTAAGTTAAGCGCCACCACAGGCGGTGGTCTGTCATGGAATTATTTATAGTATTGCGGCATTGACAAGAATAACACAATCGGAATGCTTTGAGATGGCAATTGTTGTAAAGTTGTAATCTGCCGCTACAATAAAAGTATACGGATTGCATCTTGTATAGTATTAGCAGACGTGTGTACACAACAGCTGTGACATATGTGGGGCCTTCCAAACCGTCTGACTGACCGACCAACCGACAGACCAAACGACCGACCAGCTGATTAACTGACCAATGACCGACCGTCTGACTGACCAACCAACTTACCGATTGACAGACCGACCGATTGACTGACTGACTGAACAACCAAACGATTGTTTGACTGACCGACCGACCGTCCAAACGACTGAATGATCAACCGACTGACCGACCAACGTACTGACTGACTGACCAATTGAACGACCAAACGATGGATCGATTGACAGACTAACTAACTAACTAACTAACTAACTAACTAACTAACTAACTAACTAACTAACTAACTAACTAACTAACTAACTAACTAACTAACTAACTAACTAACTAACTAACTAACTAACTAACTAACTAACTAACTAACTAACTAACTGATTGACCGAGCTGGTAACCGAGCCAGTCATTCCAGTAGTAAATTTTCCAAAAAGTCTTCCCTTCGTCAGCAATTACGCACTCCTAAGAACAAAATTGGATTTTCTCGACCATTAATTGGCCACAAGAAAGATCCAGTCGCAGGATAACACAAAGCTAATTTTGTAAATTCCACTTGTAAATTTACGAAATTAGTCTGCTATTGGCCTGCACTTGGCCATTGAAGAGTTAACTGATATAAGTAGCATGTTGCACGCATTGAGGTGATGTTGGCACACGGGGGTTAATAAGTATTATACAATGGAATATCAGATCGCTGTTGTGATAAAAATGGGTTTATTAGGCTACATTTACACATTTCTTAAACTACTTACCTCGCCATTTAGTTGCCGCATATTAGTGCGACGCTGCGGTTGCGGCTGTTGTTATGTATTAAAAAAACCGAATATTATCATAGATGTCTACAAGCATCCACCTCCACCGCTAGGCTAGATATGAATGTACATAAACTGACCTTTGTCTGTGACGACCAGCGTATGACTTATATGATGCACGGAGCTTTGTAAAGAGCGCACGGACGACATTAAAAAAGAATCCGAAATTCACCTAAATACAAAGACAATATCGCAGTCACATTTTGGTTTCTATTATGTCGTCGTCGTCGATCATCTTCAGAACCTTTAACTGTTTAATTGCGAAGACGGCCAAAATTGGCCTCTGGAGTGGTCTTGAGGGATGCCCATTTGCAGACCAAGAGGCGACTAATTTTGAAAACTTGCTACGGGAATGACTCGCTCGATAACCGAACCAGTCATTCCGGTGGTAAATTTTCAATCAAAAATGAGATACAAAACAGCGCAGTTTAGCTACGCCTAAAACGTTTTTGTTGAAACTAGAGACTACTGCTATAGGGGCCTTCTAGCCAAATTTGGTTTAAATCCAGCACGCGGATAAGGACGAGATGGATTTTGACAATTTCCGACAAATCCTTCATAAAATCTAAGATTTTCACGCAAAATATTGACCAATCAAAATTCTGAACAGAAATTCTGGAATCTGCCACAATATTGCCCTTCTAGCCAAACTTGGTTGAAATCCATCAAGCAGCTAAGGAGGATATGCCCTTTGCCAATGTCCTGTAAATTTCGCATACAACCTAAGATTTTCACTCCAAAAATTGACCTTTGCGCTTTTATCCCCTACATCATTGCACGATGCTCTCCAATTAACCTTTCCAGAGTATCCATCCATCAGTTGACCGCGTATGACGTCATAATCAGCACAGCGCGTGTATGATGACGTCACAATCATTGCGTCACAAAGGGTTCCATATAGACCGTCATCAAATCTCAAAGAGTCCGACACGTTGTATAAATTGTATGTCTTTGTAATTCTTTGCTATTTAATAAACATACTGTTGAATATTTTGAAACTAATTTGACTGGACGCTGTTGCTGCCTTAGGCAGCAACAACACCTAGTCAAATTAGTTTCAAAATATTCAATAGCTTACCTGTGTAGTTTTTTGGAAATTGGTAGTCAGGGTGTTCAGAGATCGATCGATCCCAACACGAGCGAGGTGTGGGAGGAGCTTAGCTAGAGATGGGCGGGGCATAGCTAAAACCGGAAAGGTGCATTGCAAGGAAGTACAAGGAAGCATGTGTGCAAGTTTGGGTCCAGTATACTTAACCAAAGACGAGGTATGAACTGCTAACTTGAGCAAAATGCAAAATGTTAATATTGAAAAAGCAACGTGTTTACCAATGTCACAGTGACCTTGAACTTTTGATCCCAAGGTCATTACGCGATGCCTCTCATTATATGACAGCTTGTCTCCAAGTTTCAGTCCAGTTTGTTTAACCAAAGTTGAGATATGACCCGCTAAATTGAGCCAAAAGCAAAATGTTAATGGTGAAAAAACTAAGTTTTCACCACGGTTAAAGTGACCTTGACTTTGACCTTTTGACGTAAGGTAATAGTGTGATGCATGCCTCAAAGTGTGGGTCCAGTATGATTAACCAAACATAAACATGAGATATAAACGGAAAGGCTGAGGTAAACAGATAATATTAATGTTGAAAAACAAGCCTTTTTACCAAGGTCACAATGACCTTCACCTTTGGCCTTTAGATCCACAGGTCATTGTGCAATACCGTGTCATTATAAGGAAGTATATATCCGGGTAATCAGTTAGGGAGAAGCTTTCGTAGTCTAATGGAACTTTTCAGTTTATCCATCGATCATATAACTTCATAATCAACTACGTGGCGTGTAGGATGACGTCATAATCAATTAAGTCATGAATTAGTAGGCAGCAACAGCACCCAGTCAAATTAATCTCAAAATATTCAACAGCTTACCTGTATATATTTTTTTAATTGAGATTCAGTGAGCGCAGGGATCGACAGATACCAACACGGGCCAAGCGTGGATATGGACAGGGCATAACTAAAACTGTTATGCTGTGTAAACTTACATTAGGAAGTCGTATAAGAACGAATGTGCAGATAAGGTAGTCTGTGAAAGTACGTCAAGGTTATGAGGTGCTAAATGGAATTGTATAGGCGGAAGTTATGATGAGTTGTATGTATGCTATGGTGATATAAAGTGTGCATACGCACTCATACTTATAGACAATGGCAGCACTATCGAAAACTTGGCCAAGGATTGAAGAAACAAGAGCAATCAGAGATTGCAGACCACATCCTCCGGCTCTTGCCATATTGTAAAAGGTTATCGGTTTTCCTGAATCTTTTCTTTTTTTCTACTTTTTTCATTTTTTTCGATTTTCCGATCCCGACATTCAAGATTTTTTCGGATCGCGGCAATAGTTATGGAATCCTAGCGTATGGTAACACCCATTTCTGTGTTAATATTTGATCCAAACCGGACTAGACGTATCCACAGATTCAGAATTTGATTTGATCCGATCCAGATCCGGATCCGGATCCGGACAGACAGACAGGCAGACAGACATGGTCGCAAAAACTAGAATGGATGAATTCGATCTGTCAGTCGAGTAAATGATGTCAAAATCAATTACATCATATGCAGGCTGACGTCACAACCAAAATGCATAATGAATTATGTAACTACGCCCGTCAGGTGTACACATTCTATGTCTTTAACATTTAATAAACATTCTGTTGAATATTTTGAAAATAATTTAACTGGTTGGCGGTAACAGCGCCCAGTCAAATTAGTTTCAAAATGTTTAATACGTTAACTGTGTGTATGATTACTGTATTCTGCGGCTGTAGTAGTAGTAGAAACATCCTATAGCTGCAATCAGTCCTTCTTCGCTTTTACCCACTGTGTCTTGTCCTCAGCCGAAATCCTTAGCTTCCTCATGTCCATTCCTGACTTGAGTGTACCTAATCCTGCTTTCTTGAGGTCACCTCGTAGCACGCTTAGCAGATTTATGCAATGCCGTCCTCTCCTGGCTTTGTATTTGCTGGCTCCAAGTAGGTCGAATTCCTAGGCTCTCTGTGCTGGTGTCTCTTCTGGCATCCTTAGCACATGGCCAAACATGGACTATCTTTGCTGGTCGACTTTTACAGACAGCGGCGACGTATTACACATCTTGTATAGTGCATCGTTGGAAATTATGCTGTCTCGCCATCGGTGTCCAGTGATGGTGCAGAGGTGTTTGCGATGGCAGGCATCGAGATTGTCTGGAGCTGCCTTTGGAGCTGTCCACCTGTTACAGTTATACAGCATCAAGGATACGCAGGTTGCATTGTATAAACGTAGCCTCTTTATCAAGGGCATCTTTGATCTACGAATCCATAGCTTCCAGAAGGACTGGAAAGCTATGTTCCCCGTGACACAGCGTGCAGAAATGTCAGCAGTACTACAAAGCAGTGAGCCCAGGATTGTACTTTTCATCTATGGTTTCTTTTCCTCGTCTATGAAGTCCACATCGTCGGCATATTCCATCTCTAACGGCATGCCCATTATTGACACTAGAAGCTGGGGGTGGGGTGGGGGTGGTCTTGTGGAACCTTTCCGCACAGATTTCAATGCGGCAGCAAGGTAGCAGGTGAAAAGAACCGGGGATAGACCATCTCCCTGTGGGGAGTCGGTTGATGTCTCAAACTATACAGACTTCACTGACTTGACTCGTACTCTCAGCTTGTTGTGTGCAAGCCGTAGTCTCACTAGTATTAGCTCATCTTCATTGCAACTGGCCTGGCGTAGTACATCTAGGATCGTTGAGCGTTTAATTGTGTCGAAGGCTCGTGACCTGTCAATGCTCATTTTGTGGAAGTCATAGTGTTTGGACATGACTACCGACACAAGCATGTGTTGACCTCATACAATGTCTGCGCAGCTGCGTCCACGTTTGAAGCCACTCTGACATGATCCGGTGAAGTAATCGATCTTGTCTCGGATGCGGCATAGAGTAACATTGGGTAGGATCTTCCGTATGCTGTTGAGGAGCACAATGGGCACAGATTGGCTGCGGGATCAGGTGGCTTCATGGGCTTGGGTAGTGCGATAAGGGTGCCTTGGCCTACAGCGTCGATGGGAAGGTGGTGCATAAAAGCTGAATTGATTAGGTGCGTGATCGGTTTTGAGATAATGTCACTTGCATATTTGAATAGTTCATTGATCAAGTCATCAGTTTCAGATGCACGTCCATTTTTCAGGGCTTTAAGTACCTTCTCAACTTCTGCTGTTTTAATTGGTGTTAGTAATGGCCCGGGGTCTCCTGAGAACGGGTGCAAGGGCTCATCATCGTTGTCAGTGAACTGTTCCTTAAACCATTCTCGGGTCGCCTCGGCTTTTCCCTGGTCAGTCCCGAGAAAGAGTCCTTCTGAGTTGTGTACAGTGAGTGGTGGTGTGTAGTCAGTAACTGAGTAGTATTTAACTGTATGGTTACCATAACATTGGTATTCTGGGAATTCATGATTCAAATTATATTAATCGACCCTAACACGCGCAAAGCATGGGCGGAGGTTAGCTAGTGATGGGCGGGGCATAGCTAAAAGTGGATTCAACCATTCTTATCGAACTTATTATCGGCTTCTATAATAATATTCTAGCCAAGCTGGTGCAAATCCGCGGACAATTTTAAGATATTCCACGCATTTCATTTGTTGTCACCATAAATCTTTGAACCAAAAACGTTAAATCGTTTACAATGTAAGAAATATTATGTTGGATATTTTGAGACTAATTTGACTGTTCAAAATAGTCAACAGGTTATCTGTATTGGCGGCCTTGAAATTGTAATACATTGACTATAGTTTTCAAAGGGTTTACAACGGGCTTAAATATATTCTGTTCAATATGTTTGGCATATTTTGACCACCACCTCCGTCAGCACCACAACCACCAGTACCACCACCACCTATGTGAGGCAAGTTTCATTTACTGTATAAAACTTCTTTAGTTTCCTAAGACAGAGATAGACAGCTACTTGATTTTTTTCCGGTCACTGTATATTTTTAGTCGGACATTGATATTTCACTCCACGGTGTCAATCATCACTGTTGCAGGACAAACCTGATATGTCATATTGTAAGGCCTACATTGTCTTATGAACATACGAACAGAAATAAAGTAACCCCGAGGCTGCAGGCTTCTCAGTGTGGGCCCATCTTATACAAAATATCACTCTTTTCCAGATTTATCCAATCTCATTGGCAGTCTCTTCGATTGATAATGGGTGATGGAGGTGGGGGTGGGTGTGGGTGGGGTGGGTGGGTGATGTGTGGTGGTGGTGGGGTACAATGTGGGCGTGGAGAGGGTGCTACAGCATCCACTCTGTCGGAGTATGTTACAGCATCCACAGGAGGTTTACCTCATCCATGGAGTATTACAGAATTTAAGGCGATATACAGCATCCGTCTAATTAATTATATTAATAATTATTGCCTATCCTACTGACGAACAATGGACCGTTCTAGTTTTAAGTATGCCCCGCCCATTGATAGGTAAGCTCCACAAACACATCGCTCGTGTTGGGATCGATCGATCCCTAAATGTCATGACTATCAATTTTCAGAAAACTTTACAGGTAAGCTGTTGAATATTGTGAAACTAATTTGATTGGGTGGTGATGCTGCTAGGCAGCATCAACGCCCAGTCAAATCAGTTTCAACATATTCAACAAAGTGTTTAATAAATAGCAAAGACATACAATTCGTACATCTCGTCTGACTATTAAGCATTTAAGACGGAATAAATCGATACATTCATTCTGTAATTCATTATGACGCCATCCTACACGTTACGTAGTAGATTATGACGTCATATGATGTCATATGATGGAAGGATGGATGGATGGATGGATGCACTGGAAAGGTAAATTAATAGTGAAGCAAGAAATATAACGTAGGTTCATGGGGGAAGTAGGAAAATGCGAGATATTGAGCGTGTTATCACTTACTCATTGCTATAGATCCCCTATAGATGCTGTCATAGTGCGACGGATGTGAAAATACACCTGCACCCAACCTGGAGTGGAGAGGGGAACTTTAGATATATGGGTCGTTGAACGTGCTGTGTGAGGGGTAAATAGGATTTGTCCTCTCCTCAAATAATATCTTTGAGGCACACCATATGCAATGTGACTTTCCCCTTGCAATTAACAGCGATATAGTTTTCTAACAAGTACAATCAGAGATTTCAAGTCCTCCCGTTTTTGTCACATTGTAAAGATCTTTCGAATTTTCCATAATCTGGCGAATTTTCTGGACTTTTTTGGATTTTCCAAATCTTTCAGATCGTGCCAACAGTTGTGGGATAAAACATTTAATTTTCGATTCACTTTTAATCAGACCACCTGTTTCACAGAGCCATCATATTGGTGATAATATAATTGACAATAAAGGCATCCATTTCTTGCTAAGCTCCACCCATTTCTAGATAAGCTCCGCCCGTTTCTAGCTAAGCTCATCCTATTTCTAGCTAAGCTCCGCCCATTTCTAGATAAGCAGCGCACATTTCTAGCGAAGTGCCACCCATGCTTTGCCAGTGTTGATATTGTCCAAAGCCTAATTCCAAGAATCCCAATATCAAGGTAACTTTACAGGTATGCTGTTTAATGTTTGAACATTATTTGGCTGGGTGTTGTTGCTGCTTATGGCATCAATAGCGCACAGTCAAATTAGTTTCAAAATGTTCAAAGCAATGCTTATTAAATAGTATATCGACCAGAGATTTACAATTCATACACTTGGCATACGATACCAGTTTCATGATGGAGTATTTCTGTCAATGGACCATTCCAGTTTTAACTATGTCTCGCCCGTCTCTAGCTAAGCTTCACCCACACCTCGCTCGTTTTGGGATTGATCGATCCCTGACCTCACTGACAATCAATTTCTAGAAAACTATACGGGCAAGCTGTTGAATATTTTGAAACTAATTTGACTGGCTGCAGTTTAATGTTTATTAAATACTAAAGACATACAATTCGTACAACAGCGCTTATTATGTCTTCAATTCTGCGTTCGTTAGGTACGTATTAACGACATTCATGACGTCATTGATTATGACGTCATCATACACGTCAACTAGTTGATTATGACGTCATAAATGGATGGATAGTGGACAAGTTCATTATGATTGTGAAATCAGCCTACATGTTACATTAATTATGACGTCATATACTTAATAGACAGATTGGATTAATAAATTTCCATTGCAACAATAAAACTGTGTGTAACATGATTAGGGGTATCTATCCTAGAGGTGCCTACTAACAAAATATTAGATTGTAGTGACAGAGCTATAGTGCGTCCAAGAGGCACTAGACGGGGTCCCCTCAAAACAGGCGAACTAACAAAAGTGGCCAATGGGGGGGGGGAGCTAGAAATCAATGACACCGACTGACAACAAATATTTAGCATAGGGTAGCCACATAGCTCTGCAATACACGTACAGTATTGTACAATGTGTTTGTCACTGTTGTAAGTTGACAATTATTATTAGTCAGGTAATGATCTCAATGTTTGTTGAGGTGAAAAGTGGTCAAATACAATAAATGTCAATTAGCAGGTCAAAAGAAAACCATTAAAAAAAATTACCACAGGAATGACTGGCCGGTCTTTCTAATGGTAAATCTTCAAGATATCCTTATTTTGGCATCCAGATTGAGATTCTCGAGCTAGCTATTCCAGCGGTAAAGTTTTAAAAATAGTCTTCCCTTGGTCAGCAAATTGCCTCTAACTAGCCTAAATAATTTAGAGTTACTTAACCACTACCCTTCCACAGTGGTCTTCAGAAATAGTCATTTCCAGGCCAACAGAAAACTACTGTTCGAATTTTCAGTAACCTGCACATGAGGATTTACTGAGCGAAAATTTTAACTTCATTTTGAAAATTCTGACCATTGACGGGTTAATTGATATAAGTAGCATCTTAGTTACTCCTTTAGTGACGATACCGGTCAAAACCGGCCTCCTTAGTGGTCTACAGGAATGCCCATTTGCACACCAAGAGAAGACTAATTTTTTGAAAATTTACTACTGGAATGACTGGCCCGATAACCGGGCCAGTCATTCCATTTGTAAATGTTTACAATTAATCTTCTCTTGGCCTGCAAATGGACATCCAAAAAGCAAATATTTAAAATTTCAGGAATAAATTTCGTCACTGAAGGTTAAAGGCCATATTTACCTTTACCGGCAAGAACACAGGAATAACACCCCAAGAAAATATGTGTAATTATTCCAGGACCCGCAGGGAAGGTTGCGTGCTGTGCTGTTTATAACTATATGCCTGCTGGATTTCTGCAGATTACATTTTCCATGGGGGCTTACTTCTAGATATGGTGAACATTTTGAAAACGATTTGCCAAGCCACCAACAATTTTCAGTCAAATTGTTTTCAAAATATTAAATCTAGAGTTATTGTCAATTGAATTGATTGTCTTTTGGCTGACAGTAGTTAAATAGTCAAGGCAGACCCACTCCATGTCACTAACCATTACTGTACATTAATCACGCATTCCCTCACATTCTTGCGTGCGTGTGTACTTTTCATTGAAAATCTTTAAGGACATTAGCACCGTGAACAAGCTGTGAATTATTATAGTCTTGGTATCTGTTCACATTTAATCAATAGAGATTATTTTCTACTTTTTTCCGGCTGTCGCAAAAGATATGAAAATGTACATTAGATTTAATTCTAGGATCACTGCGTGCACACATTAGCAATGGACCTTTCCAGTTTTAGCTATGCCCCGCCCATCACTAGCTAAGCTCAACCCACACCTCGCCGTGTTGAGATTGATCGATCCCCAAATGCCCTAGCTATCAATTTCCTGAAAACTATACAGGGAAGCTGTTGAATATTTTGTAACTAATTTGACTTGGCGCTGTTGCTGCCTATGGCAGCAACAGCGCCCAGTCAAATTAGTTTCAAAATATTCAACAGAATATTTATTAAATAGTAAAAGCAAACAATTTGTACAACAACGCATAGACCGTCTTCAAATATGCGTTCGTGACGTACTTATCGGCGTCATTCATGACGTCATTCATTATGATGTCACTGTACACATCGCGCAGTTCATTATGACGTCATATTATGGGTGGGTTCTCTGGAAAGGTGAATTGTATGGGCACTGCATGATTATTGTAATTACTTTAAGCACCCCTACCCCTCAGAAGAAACAGCATTAAAAATTACCACTAGTTAAAACCAATAATAGAGGTGACGATTTTATGCACACGCCATCTCTAATAACAGTCACATGTTAATCCAGGTGTAATCCAAGACTGACAAAATATTATCTAAGACTATTTTAAGCCAATATCAGTTTTCGTTTCCAACGCGGTTGAATGTTTCACCATTTTCCCTCGATCCCAAAGGCACAGTCACCTCCTAATGAAGACTGATGTAGAAGGAAATGTCAGCCTGTTTAATATCATGTGAAGAGACTACCAATTGGATTGAGTAATTCTCCCAAAGATGGATGCTTTGTATAAGATAGGCTCACACAGAGAATCTTGCATCATGGGGGCTATTATGTCTTCATAGGTTCATAAGACAATGCAATATATGGGTATTCAAGTTAGTCTTACAACAGTGGTGATTGAAGGTGGAATATAAAGTTTTCAAACTTTCACATCTTCCTTTCAGGTAGTAGTTAGACACTGGAACGATAGAATCTCTGGACCTGAGGGTACCACTGTGACCCTGAAATTTGATCCTAGGATCCTAAAAGTGACCGACCTCACTGGGAACTCATTGACAACCTTTTGATAGCATAACCGACGTTATTGACAAATGTATCGTTCAGGCACATGATTTTCAAACGAATGATTAAAATCGGGTCACCATGGTTTGGCCTTTGATCATTTGACTCCCAAATTTAGCACATCTTCAGGACAATGGTCAACCTTTTCTGTAAATTTTGATTGCTGTGTACGAAACGGTCTTGAAACTGCAGCACGAAATAAGCTTTTGTGAATGACTGACCGAACGACCGACCGACCCACTGACTGACCGACTGATTGACCAACCGACCGTTATCTGGGCAATGGAACCAGCATGTCTACGGAATTGAGTAAAGCAGTTACAATTTGTAGAAGTAACTCAGTGCGATCAGGTGGGTTGTTGGTAGGTCATAGTTAAATATAGATTATGGATGAGATTAGAAACTTTGCTTTGTAATCGAATATTGGTCCCATTGAACATTGTTCTGAAGCGTGATGAGCTACACTCTGAGACAGATGTGCGCTAAGCTTTCTTGTGCCAACAGTGCCTCAAAAGTGTCAAAATGCCACTTATATCATGCAACCCGGTAACCGTCGGCCTGCTTTCTTGTGCCAACAGTGCCTCAAAAGTGTCAAAATGCCACTTATATCATGCAACCCGGTAACCGTCGGCCTGCTTTATTGTGCCAACAGTGCCTCAAAAGTGTCAAAATGCCACTTATATCATGCAACTCCGTAACCGTCGGCCTGCTGAGTTATTGCAGACGACGTATTCCAAGGGTTATATCTCTGGACCTGCTGAATATTGTGAAAACAATTTCACTGAAAGCTGTTGGTGGCTAAGAGTTTTTGCTCGTTGAAATTTTTGTTTGGTGGCTTGCAACAACAAAACTGTTAATGGTAAATATTTCCAATTTTTGCAGGCCAAAATATCATGGACATTTACAAAAATATCTTTTCATTGTCATCCAACTTCCTAAAGACCAGTACAGAATCTGTTTTTGCACGCTTGACTAGTAAGGATTAATGGTCAAGAAAATGGATGAATCCAGTTTTAGTCATGCCCCGCCCATCTCTAGCTCGGCTTCAAACACTCTTTACCTGTGCTGGGATCAATCGATCCCTGCACTCTCTAAAACGCAATTTCGAGAAAGCTATACATATAAGCTGTTGACTATTTTGAAACTAGTTTGATAGGGTGATGTTGCTGTCATAAGCAGTAACAGCGCCCAGTTAAATTATTTTCAAAATATTCAACAGCATGTTTATTTCATAGTACAGACATACAATTCGTACAACCTGACGGACTATTAAGCATTTAAGATGGAAAGAATCCAGTCATTCATGATGTAATTGATTATGATGTCAACCTACACGCCACGTAGTTGATTATAACTTCATATGATCGATGGATAAACTTGAAATTTTAACAATGGAATGACTACCTGGGTTACTGAGCCAGTCATTTCAGTGGAAAAATTTAAAAAGCCACTTTTATACCGCTGCAGAATCTGCTTTGGCCGGCATAGCGATTAAAGGTTTAAGTTGACACAAGAGGGTGGTGGGGTGTGGACGTTGCGGGGGTGGGGTGGGGTGGGGATGGGTGTTGGTGGTGGTGGGTGGGGGGTGGTAGATGACTTCATAAATTGAATTCTTTGCTACTCCTCTTCCCACCACTACACCATGTCATGGAGGGTGTACTATGAGTACTTAGTGTATGTATGATTACTGTATTCTGCGGCTGTAGTAGTAGTTGAAACATACTACACCAGCAATAAGTCTTTCTTCGCTATGAGTTCATAATAACCCGCATATGGTGGCGTTGAGCCTCTTTGAGATTAAATTGTTACTAAGGATCAAATCTGATATCAATTAGTTTGTCTCTATGCTGACGATGCTAATGGCGATATTAATAAGCGAGTGAGAGACCAAATCCATCTAGAGTTACTCCTGCTAAGGAGACCACCTGCCTCTTTGTGCCAAATCGGGGTGGTTCTTTAAGATAGGTGGTCGTAAGACCACCTGGCTTAAAGAGCCACCATGCTTTGACCACGAAAGACGGCATATTTATGGGACCTGGCTTGTATTATGTGACAAGTAGTCTTCAATGACCAAATATAAGAGTTCCATAAGGTGGTCTCTTTGGACAGGTTAGTGATACTAATGGTCTAAATAGTCATTCTTGAGAACGGCACACACCATTGTGAATAGAATCACGGTCGCCTGGTACTTGTGTACATTAATACGCTGATGTTGGTGAGTGTGGTGGTTTAATTGAGTCACCTTGTGCTAAGTGTTATTAGCTGAGGAGGGTGGGGCGGAACGGTGTGGCGAGACTGTCCTGTGACTATCTTAAGCACTTAAGGCAGTACTCTGTCACCGGTGATTTACATCCGAGTATTCCATAGGTGTTTATACTATGATTATCCTACAGTTTCAAGGATTGAGGCTTAGTAACTTCGACCCAGAAGAGCTAACTCAGATAATTGTAGACTGAACAAAGTTCTTTCATAAGCCTGCTAAGCAATTTCTTCAGATAGTATAGTTTCATTGTAGGCGCCTAGTCCATGCTCTACATATATATAGACATACCATATTAGAATCACTGTCGTAGTGGATGGCTGGTCATCGCATACGATAACTAATGCATATCATTCTGCCATCCCAATCTGTATATGCACCCTAACAGGTAGCCTACTGCCCTGCCTATAGCTCATCCCATTATTATAAATCTCTAGGCCATTTCATTCTGACCACTACCTTATTTCATGTGTTACTATTGTGTGCTGTGGAGTATTTTATCATAAATTACCAATCCTAGTAGTAACCATGTTAACTTGTATTGTTAATTGTTGACCTGGCTTTTATTGCAAATATTGCAGTCTTATTCCTATCCACTTTTAACCAATTATTAACTGTTAGTCCATAAACAATCACCCTACTGTCCTGTACAGTTAAGCTAACTTACTATTTGTTGATCTGGTCCTTATTGGAAATAGTCTTATTCATAGCCACTGTTAATCAATTACTAACTGCTACTCCATAAATAGCTGTCCTGTACAGTTAAGCTAGTATATTATTGTTTGCTAATTGTTGACCTGATCCTTATTGCAAATTGTCTTATTCCAACCCACTTAATCAACTATTAATTGCTATTTACTAAACTATCCCCTTACTGTTCTGTACTGTTAAGCGGGTCTATTATCTTGGCCGCGTTGAAGTCCTGGTGTACATATAATGTGCAGTCAAAATGGTATTGCGCAGTAAATAAAAATCCTAAAATTTGAACTTGCTAGGATATTAAGTCATTTACGCATCCGCGTGGTTCTCCTATGAAGGAGGTAAAGATAAAACAAGAACAAGAACACGATGGAGGAATCCAGTTTTAGCTATGTCCAGCCCGTCTCTAGCTAAACTCCATCCACGCTTTTACCGTGTTGAGAACGACCGATACCTGTACTCTCGGAATCTCAATTTCCAGAAAAATATACAGGTAGGTCTAAGCTGTTAAATATTTTGAAACGGATTTGATTGGGTGCTGTTGCCGCCTATTAAATAGTAATGCCATACAATTCGTACAACTTGACGGACTATTACGCTTTTAAGACAGCTTAAATCGAGTCATTCATGATGTAATTGATCACGATGTCAGCGTACACGTCACGTAATTGATTATGACGTAATATGATTGACTAAGAAACTGGATTCATGAATTAGGATTGTGGATCGTGTACTACATTGTGACGTCAGCCTATATGTGACTGAGTTTATTATGACGTCATATGATTGACCTATAATCTGGATTCCTCAATTACTTCTACTAAGGCTTACCATACTAACTTTAAAGGGTGTATACATATATGATATGATATGATATGATATGATATGATATTTATTTGTATTTTTGCCTGTTTAGGCAAATCATCATAAATAACGCGAGACAATCAATACAACTTACAGTAATTAAAGGTGCATGCTCGCGCCAGAATGCTTGAGAATAGAATTGTTGAGATTATGTGCTTTTGGGGGCTTGGATTGTGTACCTCGATGTAGTGGGGCGGGGTGAGTCATGGCGCATGATGATTTCATTCCATATAAAAAAATTTCGTAAGGTTAGTTGTGAATTTGAATGGGAGACTCGTGCCTCTAATTCAATTTGGCAGCTTAAAGAAATTATATTAATTAACATGCGTAGTTAAATCATCGTGTGCTGGGATTTATTTCGCTTCATTGCATCTGGGTGCACAGTTTAGGCCTCCAGGAGCATGTGGTTTTAGCAGTTTTGTTTTCGGGCATTCTGCTGTGGATATGCACCTTTAAGATCTATGCATATATACATGATAAAATGGACCCTTCCAAGTATATCCCTTGATCATATGACGTCATAATCAACTACGTGACCTGTAAGATGACGTCACAATCATGACGCCATGAATGCCTCGATATAGTCAGTCTTAAGCGATTAATAGTCTGACACTTACGAATTCACCTTTCCAAAGTATCCATTCATCATCTGACCTAGTATGACGTCATAATCAGTTCAGCGCGTGTATGATGACGTCACAATCATTACGTCACAAAGGGTTCCATATAGACAGTCATCAAATCTCAAAGAGTCTGACACGTTGTATAAATTGTATGTCTTTGTGATTCTTTGCTATTTAATAGACATTATATATATATATATATATATATATATATATATATATATATATATATATATATATATATATATATATATATATATATATATATATATATAATAGCAAACAATTACAAAGACATACAATTTATACAACGTGTCAGACTCTCTGAGATTTGATGACTGTATATATGTTTTAAATGTACACCCAAGGGCCTATGGCTTATTGTGGAATAAATCAATCAATCAATTATATTAAAGGATAACTAATCCCATCTCTTGATAGCTATTCAGGTGATCTAACACGCCGGTCATAAACTATCCAGGTAATTTTAAACTTTTTATCACGCCGCTAAGGAAAGATATTCAGGATTTAGTAGTTAAATGTTGGTACATTTCTACACACTATGACGGCTGTCGTGATTTACTTTTCAACCAATCAGAAACACCCTAGTGTGCCTGCCTAGGTATATAAGCTCAGTCATGGAGGCTCCAGCTATAGTTTGGCAATGCGGTATAAAAACAATACTACAGGTAATCTGTTGAATATTTTGAAACCAATTTGATTGGAAGTTGTTGCAACAACTTCCAGTCAAATTAGTTTCACACTATTCAATGGGATGAGCATTACATAATTTTAGAATGTGATGCATTGGAGCTTACATGACATCGCACACAATAGCTTGAGTAGACAAAATGGTGTCGATCACTGTTCAACATTTACTCGATATTACAAAAACAGATAATTGCGATACAGATATGGGAATGTGACAGGATATTAATGATATGGAATCTATAAACCATATTCTATCGGTACAATACAACATTTGAGATGAGATTAGCATCGCTTTAAATAAAATAAAATATATTATTTGCATATTTCGGAACACCGTAAATCCGTAATATTAGATTTCTCCGCGGAAAGTAATTTTCTTCAGTTTCCCATGCGAACCAGGTGTGATGTCATCGTGTGAATAGAACTTTGTTGATGATGATCGATATCTCCTAGCCACTGTATTAATGCGAAGTAAGAGAAACACTGGTGTTTGTTGAACTAGAACTTGAGTCGGAGCTGATGTCCCTGCTTCGTAGCTATATTACAGTGAATTTTATGGCATGTCTTAATTCACGGCTATAACCGAAAATTGTGAATAACCTTCAACCACTTTTAAATGTATACAATATGATAAAATCTTTTATTGCTGGTGGATTTTATTGAAATCTAATTATAGTTTGCGATCCTCTTTAATAGATAGAGGGTGTCGATCTGTCTGGCACTCAGGTGCCTACCGTCATAATCAATTACGTCACGTGCAGGCTGACGTCATAATCATAATGACGTATATAGCTCGCAATGGACGTCGACAAGACCGTCAGACATACGAATTATTTGTCTTTGATAAATTTGTAATTAAACAAACATTCTGCTGAATATATTTTCTGTTGATGCCATAGTTACCTTGAAATTGGGATTCTGATCATTCAGATTTCAACGTATATAAATTCATTCCAACACACTTACAAAGTGGAGGGAGCTTAGCTAGAAAAGGGCTGGACATAGCTAGAAAGTGGCTGGGCATGGCTAGAAAGTGGCGGGGCATAGCTAGAAAGTGGCGGGCATAGCTAGAAGTGGCGGGGCATAGCTAGAAAGTGGCGGGGCATAGCTAGAGAATGGCGGGCATAGCTTGAAAGTGGCGGGGCATAGCTAGAGAGTGACGGAGCATAGCTAGAAAGTGGCGTGGCATAGCTAGAAATGGATCCATCAATTGTCACGTGTTGGTTGAGATAGATGAAGCTAGAAAGATTGATGGTCAGCTACCATCATGATGCAGGTTACTGGGCCAGACCCGGCCATTGCTGCCCGGTATAGGTCCAGTAGCGGCCCAGTAACCTTTATTACCAGAGTGGTATGCATATGATCAGTACCGCGATAATATCCAAAGAGCTACCAGAACTTACTTTCCTTAAATTAATTTCGGACCAGGCTACGACGATCACGATTGATGACGACGACGACGACGACGACGACGACGACGACGACGACGACCACCACCACCACCACCACGACGACGACGACGACGACGACGACGACGACGACGACGACGACGACGACGACGACGACGACGACGGCGGCGACGACGATGACGACGACGACGACACAACTATCTCGGCGATGACACCAACGGCCGCGAAAGGCGGCAATGACGGCGACGACCATGAAGCTTTACAAGTTGTACAAGAGACGAATATTGGCCACACAATTCCTGGTTGTCAATTATAGCATGCTACAGTATTACTAGGCTTTAAATAATTTCGTCTTACAAACACATACACAGCCCGCAGGCGTAGGATGTGTGGAATTAACATTACTTTATGTACACAGACGCCATGTAATTGACTCTTTGTGCGAGGTCTCCTCATGTGTCATGTCTGACGGCAATAATTAGATCTGCTATGGTCTTACGATGCTAATGGCCAAAATGAACAGCCAATATGAACATGGCCATTATTCTCGTTTACCAAGTGCGGTATACGTGTGTACTATCAGTTTGTCAAATTTGTGACATTTTTATAAAGCCACACGTGTTGCAAAGTTCTATAGCGACCCACACCCACTATCTACTGAAGGGGTTTGAGCACTCGTTCCTATGGAAAAAGATGCATATTATCATCTAGGTATTTCTAAATAACTCTACTATACTTACAATGTGTCTTCTACCAGCACCCACAGTATTACAAACACAAGTGGAGAAACCGAAATAATACAAAAGTTAACAAGAACAATTTAATTTGTTTATTACAAAACCTGTTCTCATGCCAAATTATGATGTTTTTATGTTAATGGTTAGAAAGAAATCGTCATCTAATGGTGCTCTATTCGGCTTTAAGTACTCCAGATAACGCAGGTTACTGGACCTGTATTGGCCCAATAACCTGCGTTATCAATGCAAAGCATAGTAGTAGTAGTAGTAGTAGTAGTAGTAGTAGTAGTAGTAGTAGTAGTAGTAGTAGTAGTAGTAGTAGTAGTAGTAGTAGTAGTAGTAGTCGGAGACTACTAGCTGAGAAATTCCAATCCGCTTATAAATAGAGAGCATATGTATGCTGATGATGCTCAGCTGTATATGTCATTCAATCCTAACGTGCCTACACAGGAAGACTCGGTTCTTCAAAAGGTCAGAGAATGCGTTTCTGATATTAGTCTGTGGATGACCAGGAACAAGTTAAAGCTCAACCCAGATAAAACAGAGTTCCTGGTCATGTCAACAAACCAACAACGTAGTAAACTCGCCACCACGGAAGTTCAACTGGTAGACAGTAATATCACAGCAACTGCGTCCGCCAGAAACCTAGGTATTATTATTGAGCAGGCTATGGACATGAATGCACATATACGGTCCGTGTGTAAATCTGCATATTTCCATCTCCGCAACATCAACTCCATCAGAAATGTGTTAACACACCAAAGCACAGATATACTAATACATGCCTTCATCACGTCACGATTAGACAATGGAAATAGTCTTCTTTCAGGTATTACAGAACAGTCTCTGACTAAACTGTAGGGTCTTCTAAATGCTGCGGCTCGCATTATCATGAAGGTCAGGAAGGGGGAGCATATAACACCAATTCTAAAACATCTCCACTGGTTGCCAGTCCGGCAGAGAATAGAGTTTAAGCTTCTCCTCCTGACCTGGAAATGTCTGCACAATAGAGCCCCCGATTATATGCAAGACATGCTTACACCCAGGCCGCGTTCTATAGACCACCAATTGCTCTGCGTCCCACGATTAAACTTGCGCTCATGTGGGGATAGAGCCTTCAGCGTTGTTGCCCCTAAACTATGGAATAAACTGCCTCTTGCGACAAGAACATGCAAATCAATAGAAAATTTCAAGAAAACACTTAAATTCTCACCTATTCACAAGCGCCTATGAAAATTAGTTTACCGAGATATTGCGCTATATAAATGCTGTATTATTATTATTATATTAGTAGTAGTAGCAGTAGTAGTAGTAGTAGTAGCAGTAGCAGTAGCAGCAGCAGCAGCAGCAGCAGCAGCAGCAGTAATAGCGGTAGCAGCAAGAAGTAGTAGAGGTAGTAGCCTAGTTACTTACTCCATTCAAACATAATGCACAATGTGACCCCTGATTTTTCTGAAAACACGGACAGATAAAGAAGACTGTGAATGTATCGACTTTCCACCAATAGTCTGCTTCACATGATTAGAAGAGGCATTAAGTGAAGTGTACGGTTAGAATACAGCGACCCACATGATGTGTGGCAATGCTATTGCTCTAACTCTGTGTGGACTGTACCTGAAGGATACGCTTGGTTCTCTGAGATACGTCTAATATATGTAGATGGTTGCAAAAGGGAGTAAGGTAGATCCGCAACGACTGCCACCGAGTGAGCGCACAGCTTATAACCACAGCTTACGCGTTCACCTCCAGGTTGTCAAATGACCACCTCTTAGCCACGATGAACTCGACCACAACGATCGGGCATGAAAAGAGAAAAATGGCTCTTTATGCCCAATAATGACGGACCTTGATGACGCACCATCGAAGGTGCTCAACTTCATTCGTTGCAAATGTAAAGCAACAACCAAGAATCCGCGTGGTACCAAGCAATGAAATGTGTAATTGCATGTGCAGGGCGCCGAGATCAGGTTTACATCAACATCGACCATGTGATAAATATTGATGAAGAAACTGATGGGTTGTCCTTATAATGTCACGACATCGCAAGGCACATCCCGACATAAAAGGGTGTATTAATGAGCATCTCTCTACTATTCACAGTGAAAAATTTATTTATATTTTCCGTGACATGTATGCGTCTCAGGTGCTGAGTGACAGTGAATAGATTTTTAAATTTTACAAAAAAACTCAGTGTATTACAGTCGACCGTTTGGAAAACGACCCCTTCTGGGCGTCGTTACCCAAAGTTTTGAAAAGGATAACTAGACTAATTTGAGTTCCCAAAATATCGATTACGGAACCCATGTCAAGGTAGTCTATTATCTATATATTCATTCTATGGCAGTCATTTTGCTGCACGAGAAACCTTTCTACTGGAAGGGAATCGATGGCCTCCAGACCCGTTGGTCCAAATATCTATTGGCTGGGAGATAGGGGACTAAACAGCATATCCGTTTAATGTTTTGTCCTATGTTGGGCCTCAAAACATTATGAACAACCCTTGTAGATACGTACAAACCAACTTAAATTCCCTAACGTTACGTACATGTATTCTCTGGCTCACTCAACGCCTTTCCTAAACTAATATCGTTAATTTAAAGTATACCATGTATATTTAATGGAATACGTGTGAAATTAGATGGAGCCTTTACTAAAATGACTGATAGAGATAATACACAGAGGAAGTCATCGTCCTGGGAAGTCTGTCTGGGACGGAAACGCACCTGTCTTCCTACACTTATAATAGCTACTGTAATAGTCTGACAGTTTGCCGGCTGAGTTTCTGCAAACCTCTGGACCGGCTAATTATTTTGAAAACAATTTGACTGAAAGTTGTTGGTGGCCCCCAACAACGTTCAGTCAACTTGTTTTCAAAATATTCAGTAAGTCAAGAGTTTTTGCTCATTGAATTTATTGTTCGGCATCAACCAGATAAACTGTTATAAATAAATTATCTCTTTCTACTGCACGTAGCTGTCACTGAAATACTGGAATTTCTCTGACTGAAATATCTCAGAATATCAGAACTTTTACAGGCGGAGTCGGACTATCACAGAATATGAGATTCCAGGGGTATTCCTGGAATGGGCGTGATTCAATCATCTTCAGTAACATCACAGATTTGTCACACAATGAAGGGATAAAATCTGTCACTCTAGTATCTGACGTCATACTCAAATGCGTCACATCTTGGTTGTCGTTGTTATCACAATCAAAATGATGGAAAACTCCATCACAGACATGTATGAATTGCACGTTTTTGACGAATGTACATTTTATTAAACATTATGTTGAATAATTTGAAACCAATTTGAATAGGAGCTGTTGCTGTCACCCGCAGTCATAGGCAGCAACATCCCTAGTTAAATTTGTTTCAAAATATTCAACAGCAGATTGGAGAATCAACGTTCAACAATTTCTTATTATCGCACGTCAAGATGAATTACTTGACTTGTCAGTTGACGTTACAAGCAAAATGACATAAGTCTGCTACGAATCTGTACGAATTGTAGGTCATTGGCGAAGTTATAATTTAATAAACATTTTGATTAATATTTTGAAACTAATTTGACAGGGAGATATTACTGCCATAGGCATCGACAGCCCCCAGTCAAATTCGTTTCAAGTATTCGCCAGATTATCTGTATAATTACCTTGAAATTGGGATTCTGGGAGTCAGCATTAAAAGCAGATCAATTGTTTCAACGCGCGTACACAGAGGGCGGAGCGTAGCTAGAAATTGGAAGTGCGTGGCTAGAAATGGATCCGTTCATTGGACCACCGTTCAAACGTGAGGAATAATGACTGCACCCCATAAGGTGGTTGATTATGACAGGTCCTAGTGAATTGACCTTTCCCGTTTATCCAGCCATCAGATGACGTCATAATCAGCTGGGTGACCTGTAGAGCGGCGGTATGAGTGCGCGCGTGCGCGTGTGCGTGCGTGTGTACGTCTTTAGCGCGCATCTGTTGGCATCTATGCGTGCGTTCTGCTTGTGTACCGTTGAACGTACGCTCGATGTGTGTATGTATGTGTCGCCGTCGGACTAACGAACACGCTGTGTACGTGCGTAGGTACACGTATGAATGCGCGTGCCGATGAAACAAGGTCACTAATCGTTGCTAAGTAACATCACGCCACTTGCAGATCCATCTGTCTTCTTGTAGACCAAGCTCTCGCGCGAGCGAATTATCTCGTATCACGCACACTGTGGCGCGTAATATAAAAGACAGGAAGAGATTGGTATGAATCTTATTCCGCGGACAATGTATCCGTCTGAAAATATGGTAAACTAGAAATTTGAGAAATATATAATTTTCAGACACAATTATCACGACCCTGGCCACGTACAATCTGTGTGCTATTAATGGTGGCTAGCTAGCGAGCTATTTTGGCGTTGTGATGTACGGTAGCTGGCATTGGTCTTTTAAACCAATTGAACGCTGAATTCCGAGAATCCAAATTTCAGGTTAACCATACAGGTAAGCTGTTGCATATTTTGAAACTAATTTGACTGGAATCTGTTGCTGCCATAGGCAGCAACAGTTTCCCGTCAATTAGTTTCAAAATATTCAACAGAATATTTAATAAATAGCAAATGAATTTGGTATTTTTGGTTCAAAGGTTTACCTCTGGGGTTCCTTTTGTAGCTGTACACATTATGGCGACACGACACATAAGGATGTTACGACGATACATATCTACCTGTTACAAGTCGCACATCATGTAGGCTTCAGGCTGTTTTCGCCCACACAATAAACCGACTTGGCTCTTGAAATGCTAGGTACTCATTTTCAAGGTAACTATTCAGGAAAGCGGTTGAATATGTTTTAACTACTGCAAATGAAACCACGATACTGAGTATCTTCCAGTCAAATTAATTTCAAAATATTCAACAGCCTTTTTCCTAACATCACGTATAGTCCTCTGGCTGAGGATGTATTTGTGTACATGAAAGATCAATCTTCAAAATTGAAAATTAGACCCATTGCGCGTTCAGAAATGTAAGCGTGATCGGGCACTACCCCGGCAATAAAGGAGAAAATTGGCATTATCATGGGAGAATAGGCAACAATTGGCAATATCAGGATATTGTAAAGGTTCGTGTCAATATCACATCACTACAATTTTAGATGTGTTTCATGAATTTGCAATTTCTAGCAGATTTGTTGTGAAAATCGGCTGAAAATGACTTTCACTTCTATTTTCCATGCCATAACCATTTATATTTTTTCAACTAACTCAGCCATTTCTTAACCGATTTTTAAATGGTTTACATATATGGAAAGCCCGTCGAATTCTGGTCTTGATTCGTAAATTACGCGCTCTGTCAAAAATAGTATTAAGCGTGCGCATGCGCGCTATGCGCTTTAACGAACTTAGTCGTTTTTTACAACGCGATCTCTCTCTCTCATAGGCTCATATACGCTTATAGCTCTACCGGGGTGGGGGGGGGGGTGGGGGGGGGGGGGGGGGGTGGGGTGGGGGTGGGGGGGGGGTCGTGTTCAGGGAACAAATCCAGGATGGACGGCACGTACCCAGCTTAGCTGGTACGGTCGGTACCCGACCGGTCGATCCGAACTACACCAGTATGTATGGTCTGAAGGTGGCGCAAATGTTTTTACAGAAGCTTTTCCATCCATGACAATCACCAGAAATTACCATACATATCTAAATTCCTAGAAAGAGAATTCTGGAGTTGAATGAAAGGCATATAATTATGACGTTACACATGTGAAACATAATACTTTTTCAACTTTTATATACACCTGTGCAAAAGTTAAGCACCACCCTATTTTTACGCACATGCGAGGGTATATTCATGTGCTATGAAGAAAGCAATAGCATGAACATGTATGTACCCATCCATCTTAGTGCAAGAGGTAATAATGCAACTAGAGGAATGCTGATTATGATGGTGGGGAAACACTGTATGTTTTTGTTTGAACTTGAAAACGAGGCCTGAATATGGTTACGTTGACACAACTGACAACTATTGCCCTACAGTTGACACACGTGGCTAGATTGTCATTAATGGTGTCTGAAAACGAAGTTTAACATCTGTGCACGAGTTTGACACTGTCATTATTAATACCGGGTATATCCACCTTGTGCCTGGATGACGGCCTGGACACGACGTCTCATGCTGGTCACCAACCGACTGATACGCCATTGTGGTATTCGTTGCCATTCAAGATGGAGTGCGTCTGTTAATTCCTGTAGGTTCTGCACAGGAGGATCCCTCCTTCTCACCATGTTTCCCAGAATGCCCCAGATATGCTCAATAGGGTTCATGTCAGGGCTCCTTGCTGGCCATGGTAGGGTTTCGATGGCATTCTGGCGGAGGTATTCATGCACAGCTCTAGCACGATGTGGTCGGGCGTTGTCATCCATGAATATAGGGTGGGTTCCAGGTGCATGAATTACAAAATGAGGGACCACAACTCTATCCAGTATGGAATCTTGATATCTTTGTCCATTTAGTGTTCCAGGTACAGTCAACAGATCCAGCTTACAATCAAATGAGATGCACCCCCATATCATAACGGAACCTCCTGCAAATGGAACTTCTTCCATGATGTTACGTTGGTCGTACGCCGTGCGTCTGGACCTCCATACACGAGTTCGACCATCTGTGGTATGAAGCAGGAACCGACTTTCATCGGACCAGTGTACCCGTCTCCAGGATCTCATGTTCCAGTGTCTTCTTTCGTTGCACCACCTCAGACGCTCCTCTTTGTGGTGTGCAGTGAGGAGAGGACGTCTGACAGGTCTCCTAGCTTTCATGCCAGCAGCATACAGTCTCCTTTTGACGGTAGACATTGACACTCTATTGCGCGTTTCCCATTGCTGGCTGAGCACTCTGCTGTTGGTGAATGGAGATCTCCTAACAAGGCGTACTAGGGCTCGATCATCACGGGCAGTAGTCTTCTTCGGTCTTCCAGATCTAGGCCTGTCCTTCACCTCGTTAGTTTGCCCATGTTTTGCAATCAAACGACTGATTACAGTATGGTTAATGTTCAGCTGTCTGCCAATCTCTCTGCATGACATACCAGTGGTATGCATGCCTATGATTTGCCATTTCACACGATCACTTAACCTTCGTCTTGCCATAGCGGTTCACAATCAAGAGCTAATTCTCTCTGTACAAATAAACCACGGTCATGAACACAAAATTCCTAATCTTGTCGCCTAAATCTGTATGTAATGTTCTACACCTCAAACTGGACTTTTACATAACTGAACACGTGTGCTGTTTCCCGCCACGCACGGACATCAAGCGGCGTGAAGTCATGCATGCATGTGCATTTCGTACTTGGAATTATGTCAGCTAACGCGGGGACAAAAAGTATGGCAGCCTAGTTGTACCATCATGTTTCTACGTTCTATTGTTTTTGCTGGTGCTTAACTTTTGCACAGGTGTATATGTCTGCTGTGCATTCTGGTGCATTGTAGCAGCTTATTATAGTGCCATTTAAAAGCAAGTATGTCTAGATTATCAGAAGTCATCATTGTATTGAGGGTATGGTCCTGAAAATATTGAGCAAGTCATTGCTTGCAAAGCAATGTTAATGACGATCTTGGTGGTGGTGCAACCACCTTCTGATATTCAAATTTCTATAAGTTTGTTGTTGAATATTCAATAAATACACGTCTTGCACTGAAGAAATCGTTTGTGATTATGCTAAAATAATTCTAACATTGCCATAATTCCTAATTGCATCTATGCTAATTCACACGGTCATATATGGTCACGAGTTACTGTAGACATAGGAAAGTTCATAATCTGCCTAAATGAAGATGAATTGAAACTCAAATCATTCCTTCTTGCTCTAAAAAGGAATGATGTGGGACTATGCATTCAATATGATTGATTGGAATCATTGGTACAAGTCAAAAGATAATAACGAACTTGAATTTCTCGAGCCCCATCATGGTATACAGTGGCATAAGAACTGCTACTCGTCATTTACGTCAACAACAAATTTGATGGATTTGCAGTCATCTGTTGAACCAGACGGTACATTGTGCCTACGAACTAAATACTACCTCGTGAATCATATGGCTTTAAAACATACATCTTTGATGTCAACTTTCGAATTAAAAAATATTCCTCAAGAGCCAAACCGAGAAATGATACCGAATTAAAAGGATAAATGGTGCCGATTTTATTAAGTTGATTATATTAGGGACAAGATGCCATAACGCTTGTCACAGTTAATATACCAAGTCAGTAAGTGAGGCGTCAGCAGTGGCTTCAGCACATGATACAGCATTCGAGAAGCTTATTTCTTATATGGAATCTGTACTCGCAAAGAGCAAAGACTTTGATATGAACTATTTACTGAATTGCTATCGTGCACTGGTAAAACAATATATGCCACAGGCCGAAGCCAAACCCTAAACGTGTCGATGACTTATTTATAGTGCAGTAACAGCTTATGAGTTCAAAATGTTGGGCGCCAAAAGAAATCAGATATGGTTTTGGCAAAGCCCATCGAAATACAGGATCCAACAAGCTGGCAAGAATGAAAGAAATGCTAATTGCCACACATGTTGCAGCAGGTACTCAAGTGAACTGTGGTGAAACCTTTACTTATCATGGAGTCATTCTCCTCCATGCTGCATTAATATTGCCTACAGCTCTTATGTCATAGGAAGGAGTATGCCACTAGTGTCTCAATCGCCAGGATATCTCATCTGAAAATGCAAAGAAGCTGTTAGGTGAGAAAGTGTACATATTACTATATTAGATCCTTTTGGGGGAAGAAAGGCAATATCCTTCAATATATATATATATATATATATATATATATATATATATATATATATATATATATATATATATATATATATATATATACATTGGGGGAGTACCTGTAATCCGTATTTCGCTCGTTAGGCCAGAATTTGACATATGGTATGGACGAGGGAGCTACATATTGCAATGCTCTGATGATTAAGTGGAGAAATACGACAGTATTTTTTGCTTGCAGTTATAGGGATTAGTTTGTCAAGGGATTTCTTTTACTCGTCTGTGAAGTCCACATCGTCGGCATATTCCATCTCTAGTGGCAAACCCAGTATGAACAATGGGGGGGGGGGGGGTGGGGGTGGGGGTGGGTGGGTAGGTGGGTGTGTGGGTGGTTTAGTTGGTCAGTAGGGTAGCAAATGTTTGACATTTTACTAGACGAGAAATCAGCATGCTTCCCTTTAGCTCGTTTCTTGTTATCCATATGCCGATGGACGCATCCCCTTACCCGATTAGCATTATTTACTTTGCGAGTGTTTGAATGGAGCTAATTTTCATTGTAGTAACTGTCCAGCCAATCACACTTTAGCTTGGAGCAATTATTCATTGTCGTCTCTATCTAGAAGTCGAGGGTGAACTAAGAGTATGGATTGCCTGACCACTCCCCATGAATATAGCCGGGTTTGGCAGGAAGAGTGTCAAGTACTCCGATGCAATCGGGAAGATACCGACCATACCTGCCATTAACGTAGACTGCACCCAATAAATCATGTGTTTGAATGAAGTCTTAAACTGGATCTAGTTTCTTGCTGTAATATCACGGATATTTGACTTAGAACCTCCACCATCTCCATGAAGGACATCCAGTATTCCGCTTGTGGGACGCCCCCATAGTCATTGAAAGGCAACGAGGTCCTTCAGCCCTGTGTTGTTCTCTAGCTTGCTAAATGCGTCTGCGAGTTCCTCATCCTGTGCATTGATCTGCTCTCTGAGCTTGGTAATGGAGGCCTTGACTTCCTTGGACAGAGGGGTGTCGTCCATTCGCTTGTCTAGAGGATCAGTGTCTTGTAAAAGAGTTGCAGACAATATACCCCATGCAAATGCTTTCATGGAATGTTTGATCTACTGACCTATCCACAATTGCACCCGCTGCCACCAACACATATGGGATACAAGAACCATTGAATCTCTTGTAGATGACATAGACGAATGTCATTTGGATGTAGATGGGCCCCTTGAATGATAAGCCTTTGCTGAACCAGGAGGCATTCTCAGTTTTCAACACCAGCATAAGCACATAGACGGGATGAGCACTGGCAATGATTACGAAGGGCATCTTCTTTTCATCGAGTGATTTTGGGAGTTTGCACATCACATCATAGACAATCGTCTTACTGGGTGGGTTGGGATAGATCATGTATTATATTGCTCGACTCTTCTCGTCTGGTTTTAACATATTAGCATGAGGCCCGGAATGCCTGGGCACAGTCTGTTCTTCTGTCTCAAGGGTCTTGACGAATGACCAATCCATGAATATGACACGTGTCCTCTGAGCAGACGTGTCAGAAGTAACGGTGTGATTTTCTGGCTGGTTCCTCATTGGGGACTCTACACACGTCAGTGTTTTGCATGAGTTGATCATTTGCATTCACTTGTAAGCCCTTTGCAAGAGTGATGAGGCTAGTTTTTCGCTAGGAACTGGTCAATATTGTGTGTGATGTCCCGTAGTATATAAGATATTTTGTCAATGTATATTGTTAGTTATGTAAATAAACAAACTTCTATTAGTGCAGATTTTTCTCACAGTTTAAATTACAAGTACTATATTCTTTGGCACAAGGGGTGCAATGTACAATATGTTAGTGCATTAATTACCCTACCTTGACGATCGTACGGTAATGGAAGGCCTAAATTGGGGGTTCAGAGATGGACGTTATTGGTAAATATGCCAAAATTTCAGTTTAAATGATAAATAGAAATTCAACCTCGGTTTACTTTAATTTCACTTTTGGCAACTTTGATCGGTGTCCTGTATTTAAATGTCTGAACATGGTTGTTGTTATTTCAACATAGATAGAAAAACACACAACTGGCTTTAGTGACTAATTAGTAGGAGTAAACGTAAACTAAAAAAAATACAATGTAAAACTACTCATATGTTTACGAGATCTTTAATCTTTTTGAAAATATACCACTGGAATGGCTAGATCTGTTACCGAACAAGTCATTCCAGTCGTAAATTTTCAAAAATAGTCCAGTTTTGGCCCGCTTAGTTACGAAATGGTTAAACCGTGTACAAACAAGTGGGCAGATTTTAGCGTCTGAAAATCGACATTATGACCCTATATGAATCTAAAATTTACATTTTGAACATGACGTCATTCGATACCAGAGTATAACATCAGCGTTATGACCAGTCGATCAGACGGATCCATTTCTAGCTATGCCCCGCGAATTCCTAGCTAAGCTCCGCCCACTTTGCATGCGCAGTTAAATAGATTTTATCTTTTTTGAACTATGAATTGCCAGAATCTCAATTTCAAGGTAACTATGCAGGCAAACTGTTGAATATTTTGAAACTAATTTGACTGTGAGCTGTTGGTTCTTATGACAGCAACAGCTGTCAGTTAAATTAATCTCAAAATATATTGCTGTCCATGGCTTCCAAAATAGTTTCCCTGTCGCATCAGCAACTCGCAGTAAATTTAGTTTGAAAATATTCAACAGAATTTTTATATTATTTGTAAATTCACCGAAGGCATAGCATTCAGACACGCATTTCTAGTATAAACAAGGATATGAAGAATTCGTAGTCAATGGATGATTCAATTTTAACTCTATGAGTTGATGCTGTATTTGACAAAACTGTCACCCTGACAAAAGCCATATTGCTTAAGGTGCCTTTGATGGCTAAATGAAGTTCTCATAAAATGGTAAACATATACATTGCAAATAAATCTGCGACTGCTTTTTACATATGGATACTTTAACTAACTAGACTAGTAGACGCCATTTTATATTTATATTTCCAATCGCCATTTTATTTTAATCTGTTGTCTGGACTGACTGAACATTCTCGTATAAAAGATTTGTATTCACGGTTGTTAAGAGGCGGCGTCTTGGGTTAGCGGCTAGCGCTCGGGACTACTTAACCGGAGAACGCGGTTCACGCCGGAGCCATGCACTATCTCGCCGTCGCTGGAAACATGGGCAAACTCCTTCGCTCCTAGCCTCTCTCCACCCAGGAGTATAAATTGATACGAGCGTAAAAGCTGGAGAATTTACCTATAAGAGACTGAAATAAAAACCGGTCTGGGTATGGCGTGAATGGTACCTGGACTCAGGGATTCGATAGCCGCCAATAACTTATGGCTCGATCATTCAGCAGCTAGATTCTGAACAGTAAACACGTCTGACTTTAATTCGTCGAACTGGCTATATAAGCGTTTTGCGCGGTGAACACGCTTGTACGACCTGCTTAAACAATGGATTTCGCTAGCTTCATCGACTCATCGTGGAAATACAAATGGCATGTTTGCGCAGACCTTACACGCATGCGCGCCCCTATAACTAATCCATCGAGCCATGCAATCCACTTAGGTAACACTAACACTTTATCCAGCAACATCCAAGACTACTTAAATTATTACCTGTTACAGGATTTTCGAAATGGAAGGATATGGAGGTGCTAGATTTACAATCCTGCGACCTCTCAGGTAAATTACCAGTCACATATAAACACTCAGCCTTCGACCAACTCATAGTATTACCAAAGTTCACAAAAAATCCAGTCATCTGCAAACCCCAAAACACAGTAAATGCATCCTCAGTAAACCATTTTTCACTCTTAGCAGATGAACTGACACACTCTACAGAAACGGAACTGTTGGAGTATAACAGGATAAATTAAAATGAAACATACACAAAACGGAATGCTACTTCTAAACGTCACAAAACAAATATGAACAAACCAATGCCTCAGTCAAATCAAAATCTCCAAAAAAGACGACAATACTGGAAGGAGCTGTAATAGTAGATATATATTATCGGGGAAGACACCCACTGCACAGAAAACTCTACCTACAAACATATGCATCTATACCAATGCAGATAGTCTGCTGAATAAAAGAAACGAACTCGAAGCAATAGTCCATGAAACCTCTCCAGCCGTTATATGTATCACTGAAGTACTCCCTAAATACCAAGATCCCAGCACAAGCATCAAATTAAGCGAACTGCAACAAGATAACTATGATTTATTTCTTAATAATAACCCAGCTAGGGGAGTTGCCATCTACAGCCACAAACTACTACAAGCCCAATCCTGTGAGACACTAAGTGGCGATTCTTTCAAGGAGTCAGTTTGGTGTACATGGACTACCCAGAATAAAGAAAATGTTTTAGTAGGATGTATCTATAGGAGTCCCAATGGTGATAGAGAAAATAATTTAAATCTAATGACCCTAATAAACAACACTAGTAAACTAAAACCAGACCACATTTTGATTACAGGAGACTTTAACTTCTCAGATATCAACTGGTCTTCTGGTCTCTCATGCACTCATGATAGTGACAACTTTATCAATACCATAAGAAACAATTTTCCCCACCAGTTTGTATTAAAACCAACAAGACACAGGATAAACCAGAAATCAAATATCTTAGATCTCATTTTCGGAAACAGTACAAACATTATCAATGACATATTTCATCTAGCCCCGTTAGGAAAAAGCGATCACGATGTCTTACAAATAAACCTTCACGCCTATATATTTAATGTTTCAACTGAATCATATTTACCCAAACCTTTGCTGAATAAAGGTAGGTACAACGACATGCGCAGGAAAGTTAGCAATATTGACTGGACAAACATGCAGGAGCTTCATTCACCAGAAGCATGGAACCTTATTTACAACATCTTAACCACAATGCTAAATCAACACATCCCAAAAACAAACAAGTCGAGTAAACAGAAACACCTATGGCTTACTTCCAGTGCCACACACACCATTAAAGCAAAAAAAAAGCTGTACAAAAAATACAAGAAAACAAAGAGTTCTGATGATTATAACCAATATAAAATGGCAAGGAATAATTCTACATCATGTATCAAACACGCCAAACGGTCATTCGAACGAAATATAGCAACAGAATGCAAGAAAAAACCCAAGTCCTTTTTGGAAATATGTCAAAAGCAAAACAACTCTCAAAGAAACAGTAAGCCAACTTAAATATTCAAGCGATGAAGTGTGTACAAATGATATAGAAAAGGCAGAAGTTTTGAACATCTATTTTGCAAGCGTATTTACAGAAGAGAACGTAAATACAATGCCAGAAAATATCCCCAATATCACAAACATTGATTTACCAGACATTTCTATAAGCCCAGAAACTATTGAAGCCAAACTAAAAAAACTAAACCCAAATAAAAGTCATAGACCAGACGGCATACCCATACGAATTTTGATTGAACTAGCAAAATAGATCAGTGTACCCCTTAGCATCCTATTTAACAAATCTTTAGAGGAAGCCGTAATACCTGAGATTTGGAAAATGGCTAATGTCTGTCCGATTTATAAGAAAGGCCCAAAAAGTAATCCAAGCAACTACCGACCCATCAGTCTAACTTGCTCACTTTGTAAACTTTTAGAAAACATTTGTACGTGATGCAATAATGAACCACAAGGAAACAAACAACCTTTTCACCAGCTGTCAACATGGCTTCAGACATAACAGATCATGCAAAACACAGTTACTGCAGTACATGGAAACCATAAGATCCAATCTAGATGTAAACAAACCTATAGACACAATATACTTAGATTTTTTCAAAGCTTTCGATACAGTACCACACAAAAGACTTCTAAAGAAAATGAGAATGTACGGTCTAGGAGAGCAACTAATTAACTGGACTGAAGCATGTCTAACCGATAGAAAACAGTGTGTAAAGATCAAGGAAGCAACATCCGACTGGACAGCCATCACTAGTGGCGTGCCACAAGGCAGTGTTTTGGGACCTACACTTTTCCGCATGTATATACACGATCTACCCGATTCCGTAACCTGCCCTTGTAAGATCTTTGTGGATGATACACAACTGTTTGGTAACCCTAACACCATGAACATTCAAGACAATATAGATAATGTATGTAATTGGTCTCAGATTTGGCAGCTACACTTTTATACAGACAAAACACATGTAATACACTTTGGTTCAAATAATCCTAGGACCCAGTATTATATGACAGACACTAAGTGCCAGTCACAGACCATTGAAATCATACCGTCCACAAGTGAAAAAGATCTTGGCGTACACAAAGATGAAAATCTCTCCTTCGATACCCATATAAATGCAATTGCATCAAAGGCTAACAGCATAGTTGGTCTAATTAACAGAACCTTCAATTACATAGATGAAAACACCCTTATCCTGTTATTCAAATCACTAGTCCGACCAATTTTGGAATACTGTAACTGCATATGGTCTCCTCGTTTTAAAAGACAATCTTGTATAATCGAAAGGGTCCAGCGCAGAGCCACTAAACT
The DNA here is from genome assembly GCA_034401795.1 of Chaetoderma sp. LZ-2023a. NCBI lineage: Eukaryota > Metazoa > Mollusca > Caudofoveata > Chaetodermatida > Chaetodermatidae > Chaetoderma > Chaetoderma sp. LZ-2023a. Next base: position 42,959,719 of record CM067365.1, read on the forward strand.
TGTTCCCCATTTGAGAAACTACTGCTACACAGACAGGTTAAAGGCTTTGAACCTCATGCCACTAAAATACAGAAGGCTTAGAGAAGACTTAATCGAAACATACAAATTTATCCATGACGATTACAACATTGACAAAACACATTCTTTGGCCGATCAAGTAACACACGCACTAGAGGTCACACATTCAAGCTCAACATTAAACGCAGCAGAAAAGAAATTCATAGGCATTTTTTCCCGAACCGAATTATTAACAAATGGAACTCACTCACTTCTTTTGTGGTCGAGGCACCAACGATCAGCGTGTTTAGATCAAAACTAGATATGCACCTAAATGACATAATATACGATCATGGCATAACCACCTAATAGATATATAATAATAAGACAATCTAGAAATATACCCAAATGCTAGGCTCAGAAGGGTGTAACCATGAGCGTAGGTGGTACACCGCAGCTGACGCGGGCATAACCCATCTACCCCACAGCACCTCCCAAAGTCAACCAGGGTCCTGATTAATGTCAATGAATAATGCCAACCAAACAAATAAACAACTGTAACTAAACAAAGTACAAGCACTAGTAATACAATACTAACACAACTCCAGAGGCAATAACAAGCCAAGGGCTTATGCCTCGTAAAATGATGATGATGATGATGATGATGATGAACAACATTTATTTTGAGAATATTTTTAAATCAGTTGCTAAATGTACCGCCCCATCACCATCCCTTGTCACCATTAAATTGTCAATGACCAGAGATGCTGGGTCATTCCTTTGGGATATAAAATATTCATAGAAAATGACAAAGAATGAGGGACGTAAGAAAAAAATTGGAAACGGAAACGAAACCCATCTGAGAATGAATATTTCCCAAATGTCAAAATTGTCTATAACACACGCTGTATGGACTGTAAAAGAACGCAGGCCAATGGAGGAATTCATTTTTAGCTAAGCCATCTCTAGCTAAGCTCCACCCATGCTTTGCCCGCATTGGGATCGATCGACCGCTGCACTCTCTGAATCTCAATTTTCAGCAATCTATACAGGTACGCTGTTGAGTATTTTGAAACTGATTTGACTGACTGCTGTTGCTCTCCCACCTAATGTGATCTGCGATTCCTGTTTCAGATATGGGTCATTTGGCCACCGTCTTGAAATCCAAGATGACCGCTTGCAGTGCGTTACCAAGCACGATAAAGCTAACCTGATGTGTCTATAATATAAAAGATATCATGTTTTCTTGGGGAATTGTTATTATTGAAAGATATCAAATTCATAGAAACGATATACTTATGTGAATTAGATTCATGTTTTATAGAGGCCATCTTGAAATTAAATATGGCCTCTTCTATTTGTTTTCTCGTTATCAGCAGCATTCTATCTCAAATGAAGCATCAAATGGAATGTACGTGGGATTTATATTTCACTGTTTAAGGGTGATAATGACAAATAGCACACATGGATTATATTTGTTTTAAGTGTTTTTCATACTACCTGTTCACCACTATCACATGGTTGATACCAGCTCCACGCATGATGTTCGTAATGGAATCCTTCGCATACCTAAGCTACTCCATGGTTTATTCTGGATTTTCTTTGGTTTATTGTAAGAGCAACCAGCTGAACATTTACAGAATTCACAACATCTGATATTTTCTATGCGGCATGGCCAGGCATTTGGCCGAGCACATTTTTACATTTTCACAGTGAGGGAAATCACAAGGATAAGCAAGGTCGATTGTCAACATTGTCATCGATCAGTTCCAGGGCTAAAAAATTAGAAAAATATTGTGTTGCCCACAGGGGCAAGTAGGCCATTTAAATTGGGTTGCCCGACTGTACTTCCAGGTTGGCCCATTTCTGTAAATTCTTTTGAAATTATGTATTGTTGTAAGCTATACAGACTACAGAATTCTTGTAAATACCAACTCAAGCATAACCATTTATCCCTCATATCGACCAAAAACAGCTTCTGAAGCGGTCTTAAGAAATGTCGATTTGCAGACCAAGAAAATACAATTTTTGAAAGTTTACCATCTTGAATGGCTGCCTCGATTACCGAGCCAATTTTCTTGAACAAATTTGAGTGTTAAATATTTAAGACTAAACAATATTCACCATGAGTACATATACAGGCCCTAAATATAAAACATTATGTAGGCTGTCTCCCAGGGCAACCAGTGTGTTAAAATTTGTTGCCTTGCAGTAAAAAGTGATTGCTCCGGACGGCAGGAATGTATACTTTTCGTGGCCTGAATTTATACTGGACATGTTTGCTGCATTTACCCAATGATGACATTGTATCCATTAACGCTTAATGCGTAGCACGATGCTACTTGCCAATGGTACCAGCTTTTTAAAGCTGTTCTTAATGTTTTTCTGATGATACTGATAGTATCAAAGTTGACTATAAATAGCATTATTACCAACGACCGCATTGACATGGAGCTGTTATGCATTTATTTCTTCGAAGCGCATTTATAAGGAACTGTTCTGCATGGATTTACTCAAAGCGCACTTATAAGGAATTGTTCTGCATTATTTCCTCGAAGCGCACTTATAAGAACTGTTCTGCATTTATTTCCATGAAGCATGTTGACAAGGAACTGTCCTGCATTTATTTCCATGAAGCGCATTTATAAGGATCTGTTCTGCATTTATTTGCTCGAAGCACATTTATAAGGAACTGTTCTGCATGTATTTCCTCGAAGTGCACTTATAAGGAACTGTTCTGCATTTATTTCCATGAAGCATATTGACAAGGAACTGTTCTGCATTTATTTCTATGAAGCGCATTTATAAGGATCTGTTCTGCATTTATTTCCTCGAAACACATTTATAATGAACTGTTCTGCATTTATTTCCATGAAGCGCATTTATAATGAACTGTTCTGCATTTATTTCCATGAAGCGCATTTATAAGGAACTGTTCTGCATGTATTTCCTCGAAGCGCATTTATGAGGAAGTATTCTGCATTTGTTTCCTCGAAGCAGATTTATAATGAACTGTTCTGCATTTAATTCCTTTAAAGCGCATTTATAAGGTGTTCTGCATTTATTTCCTCGAAACTCATTTATAAGGAACTGTTCTGCATTTATTTCCTCGAAGCGCATTGACAAGGAACTGTTCTGCATTTATTTCCTCGAAACGCATCTATAAGGATCTGTTCTGCATCTGCATTTATTTCTTCGAGGCGCATTTATAAGGATCTGTTCTGCATGGATTTACGTGAAACGCACTTATAAGGAACTGTTCTGCATCTGCATTTATTTCTTCGAAGCACATTTATAAGGAAATGTTCTGTATGTATTTCCTCGAAGCGCATTTATAATGAACTGTTCTGCATTTATTTCCATGAAGCGCATTTATAAGGAACTCTTCTGCATGTATTTCCTCGAAGCGCATTTATGAGGAAGTGTTCTGCATTTATTTCCTCGAAGCAGATTTATAATGAACTGTTCTGCATTTATTTGCCTTGAAGCGCATTTATAAGGAGGTGTTCTGCATTTATTTCCTCAAAACTCATTTATAAGGAACTGTGCTGCATTTATTTCGTCGAAGCGCATTGACAGGGAATGAAGGAAATGTCAATTTCCCTTTCTCCGAGATCTAACAATACTCACCATTCTGTTACTTTTGATATACAGCTGGCCCTGACAGCTGGCTCTAGGTCTATAGACTTAGAAAGCTTTACTGACTCCGTTGAACCGGGTACTCGGCTCCCAACTGCCGAGTACCCGTCTACCATGGAGCTCATGTTGTTTGCATAGCCACCAAACAAGAGAAATCCATGGCTTGCCTCCGTGGGGCTGAGAGGCTGGGTCCGTACCAGAATGGTGAGTATTGTTAGATCTCGGAGAAAGGGAAATTGACATTTCCTTCATTCTCCTTCGATCAATACTCACCATTCTGTTACTTCTGATATACACCAGATTTGATCAGTAACCTGGTGGGAAGGGGCAAGCCATCAATGCTACTTTTGCCCCTTGGAGAAAGATTTAGACTTAAAACTTAACTAACGGAGACCTAAAAGGACCGTCAAGTTAATGGAACCGAATCACATTCGCATCACTGCCGCCCCCCCCCTTTTTCTCTCCTAAGAAAAGGGAGAGAACTCACGAACATGTATCTCGCCTGAAACACAAATATGCCAAGAGGGTTAACTGCTCCTTGCATATCCACATGTATTAGCCTGGGAATGAGCATGAATATATAAGATGAATGAACATGATATATAGACATAATACAAAAAACTCACTATTGAATTACCTTATGATAATTGGACTTCAGACGTACCGCCTCCAACCATTCACTGGTCCGGCCATCAGTGACACAATCTGGTTGTCATCCTCTCGCTCGACCATGCCTTCTTTAGATTCTTTTCTTACCAAAGTGAAAAAAGGGTGAAGAGCAGTGTGGTCACTTAACCATCGTCTCAAAACAGCTAAAGCGAGTGGATTGACTGAGTCTGACACAGCCCTCATATAGTAATCCGTAAATGAGGACTCACAGTGCCATTGTACAACGGCCATGATGTCCTCTAACGGAACACCACTGTAAAGGGCGGTCGAGGCGGCCATCTCATGAGTAGTCTGAATGCATTCGACTACCCAACGAGAGATAGTATCCATGGATGCGGCTCCATAAGGCTTCTTATGGCAGATCCACAGATGTCTATCGTTCGACCGTAACGAGTCAGTCCGTTTCCTGTACTTAGTCAAAGCACGGACCGGGCACCAGACACTGGCATCACGATCAAACCGTGTTAACTTCGGTATTATGATCAGTTTGCCGGGATATCTCAAAGATTGATTCTTTGACATAAACTCTGCTCTTGGCAGAAGATGCAGACCCTCTCCGGAGACAATAAATCGGTCCCTCTCTGCCAAAAGCGCATGGATCTCACTGCACCTTCTAGCTGAGGAAGCTACCAATAGAAAAACCGCCTTTAGAGTCAAATGCTTTAGACTAGCCGAACGCAACGGTTCGAAAGGGTGCTTGGCCAGTACATTAAGCACTAAAGATAGACTCCAGGCTGGAATGACTACCGGTTGTCTCGGTCGGAGATTGCTCATTCCCTTCAACATCACATTTAACTGGGCCACCTCTGGACTATCCCTGTTGGCTAGACAAGAGATAACTGATGCCAATGCTGACTTGTATCCAGCAATTGTGACGGGAGCTAGTCCTGAAAAGAACAGCTCACAGAGAAAGTCTGCTATTTGCTGAATAGTGGATTGAAAGGTATCAATACCCTTTTCTTCACACCAGTCTGCAAATCTGTTAACCTTGTTGTTATATGACTTGAAGGTTGACCTCCTTCTCGCAGCTGCGATGAAATCAGCAGCTTGTCGAGAAAAGCCTTCCGACGTGGAACGTTGTTTGATAACATCCACGCAGTCAATTTGAACATTTCGGGATGCTCGTGTAGGAAGCGTCACTTGGCCTGGGAGATTATGTTCGGAATCTCGGGCAACTGCACTGGGTTTTCCACCAGCAGATCTAGCAGATCCGTGAACCACGCCCTGCTGGGCCAATACGACGCTATTAGCAGGACCAGACATGGTTCCTCCTTGATCTTCACCAATACCTTCGGCAGAAGAATGGTGGGTGGGTACGCATAAGCGTGCATCCCTCTCCAGCTTATCGCCAGAGCGTCCGTACCGACGGCATTTGGATCTGGAATCGGCGAGACATAAGTCATGATTTGAGCATTTTCCCTTGTGGCGAACAAGTCCACGTTGGGTTTGCCCAATGCTCGAAGATCCTTCGTAGAACTGGAGGGCTGAGGGACCATTCTGTTGGCAGAATTCTCTGTCTGCGAGACAAAGCATCCGGCAGAATGTTCAATCGCCCAGGAATGTGAGCTGCTTTCAAAACAACCGAGTAATTCCTGCACCATTGAATCAAGTGCCACAATTTGATACACAGTGTGGGTGACCTGGTCCCGCCTTGGCGATTTATGTATGATACTACCGTCGAATTGTCCGACCGTATCAATATCACCTTGCCCCTGATCATCGGAAGAAACTCTTCCAACGCCAGTTCCACTGCCAGAATTTCCAACAGATTGATATGCAGCTGGCTCTCCTGGAGAGTCCATGTGCCCGAGACCTGGTGTTCTCCCAGGTAGGCACCCCATCCCTCCGGCGATGCATCCATGTACACGGACAGCTGGGATGGGGTAGGTGCAGCGAAACCCCTACTAGGAGATTCTGACGCTTTTTCCACCATACAGGATGCGACATTATCGGCTCAAAAACTGGCACCAGTTTTGACAGGGGTTCTGTTCTCTGTTTCCACAGAGACATCAGATACAACTGGATAGGTCTTCGCATTAGAGCAGCGTACGGGATTACCTGCTCCATGGAGACCATCATGCCCAGCATCTGAAGAAACCGCCTCGCCTGAATGTGGTTTCCCACTCGAAAACTCTTGAGGATGGCTAACAGAGACACCTCTCTGGGCTCTGACGGATAAACCCTGCCCTCCTCGAGATCGAATCGCATCCACAAATAAACGAAATGTTGCGTGGGTGTCAACTCGGATTTCTCCTTGTTGACTATCCAGCCTAGATCTGAAAGTAGCTTCAGAGTCAGAGCAGTATCCACGTTCAACCTGGCTGCCGAGTCTGCTTTGATCAGCCAGTCGTCTATGTAGGTGTGTAGCGCCATGTTCTCTTTTCTGAGAAACGCTGTCACCGCAAGGACCACTCTTGTGAAAACCCTTGGAACTGTCGACAGGCCAAACGGGAGAACAATAAACTCCCATACTTGATTCTGAAACGCAAATCTCAGAAACCTGTGACAACTCCTGTTCATTGGAATGTGGAAATATGCATCTTTCAGATCGATCGACACACACCAGATTCCTTTCCTCAATCCCGCCATTACCGACCTCGGCGTTTCCATCTGGAACCGAGGCGTATGGATAAACCAATTTAATGGCCTGAGATTGAGTACGGGTCTCCATCCCTCTGTGCTCTTGGGGACAAGGAACATATTTGAATAGAAGCCTGCAGTGTTCTGGTTTGCTGGTTTTATTGCTCCCTTCAGAAGCAAACCCGACACTTCGTTTTGAACGGCTTCTAACTTGTCTGGCTCCCTTGGTACGGGTGTCCAGACAGGTGCCAAAGACAGATTCTGCGGCGGAAAGTCCCACCACTACGGCATGTAACCCTGGGATAACCATCCCAGGACCAGACTGTCTGACGTCACACCTCGCCAGGCCTCGACGAAACGCATGAGCCTTCCACCCACCATAGACGCCTCGACGTCTAACGGGGTTGTCAGGCTCGCGGTCTGCTCCCCCCCCCCTTTCTTAACGAGAGGGAGAGAGAGAACCATTTCGGTCTTGGCTCGGTAGGTCTAACTGGCAACGCTGTTCCTGTCGCTCTGCATTTATTTCCCTTGAAGCGCATTTATAAGGAGGTGTTCTGCATTTATTTCCTCGAAACTCATTTATAAGGAACTGTTCTGCATTTATTTCCTCGAAGCGCATCTATAAGGATCTGTTCTGCATCTGCATTTATTTCCTCGAAGTGCATTTATAAGGAACTGTTCTGCATTTATTTCCTCGAAGCACATTTATAAGGAACTGTTCTGCATTTATTTCCTCGAAGCACATTTATAAGGAACTGTTCTGCATTTATTTCCATTTGATGTCTTGTCAAAATCTCGAAGCAAGTTTAATCCTGAGAAAGTTAAGCTTTCTTAAGTACATAATGATTTGTTGCCATCTTGCTAGTTGTGTTGCAATGACTGCGCGCATGCACAGCTGTCATAATATCTGTCATGCTGTCCGTTACCTCATCTGCCAGATCATGGGTTGGTACGGATAGTATTGTGTTCGCAAAATATCCATAGCTCATCTAAACCACTTTAATCCCAGCTGATGTCAAAATGATTTAGATGTAGATGACAAGCAAACACAATTGAGGCATCCACGTTATCGATCAATCATATGACGTCATAATTAACAACGTCACATGCAGGCTGGCGTCATAATAAATTACGTCATAAATGATGGCATTTAGTCCGTCACAAACGCTTAATAGTCCATCAAGTTGCACCAATTGTATGTATTTACCATTTAATGAACATTCTGTTGAATATTTTGAAACTAATTTGACCCAGTCAAATTAGTTTTAAAATATTAAACAGCCTAACTCTATAATTTTCTGGAAATTAGGAGCCAGAAAGTGCATGGATCGATTGATCCCAACACTGGCGTGGCGTGGGTGGCTCTTACCTAGAGATGTGGGGGTGGGGCATAGTTAAAACTGTATTCTTCCATTACATCTGGCAAATAATTCTCAGCAATAAATCCGTACGAACTACATGGTTGATGTGGAACAGCATTTGGTAGTCCGTCTCTTCATGCTTGCATGGAAGTAAAGCCACATCTTCGACTCAATGTACGCTAATCCTAATGCACTTACACACGTCACCACCATGGAGTCCACTAAGATAAATGGGAACACCCTTGATATTACATCCACGTTTTGATCTCTGCTTTATTGTCATCTGATACCCAAGAATGTTCAATCTTCACTGGACGTGGGGCATCATTTCGACCGATAAAAACCTCTATGACGTCAATAGCATGCCTTCTGATCCTTTCAAATTCTTTGATACCACCTGGCTGATATGTGCCAAAAGTTATATCCATACGTTTAGATTGGGATATTCTCAGTGTTTTCTCTTTTCTCTTATTTTCTCAATTCTCCTATGTTTTCCATTGATAATCAGCCAGATCACCAGACGTTTTCAATTTCAGTTGCTTAATACAGCGACTTCAGTGTCTCAAGTTTATGAAGCAGCAAGTGACACAATTCACCTTTCCAGAGTATCTACCATCATATGACCTCATAATCAACTACGTGATGTGTAGAATGACGTCATAATGAATGACGTCATGAATAACGTCGATAAGTACGTCACGAACGCGTATTTGAAGACGGTCTATGTGTTGTTGTACAAATTGTTTGCTTTTACTATTTAATAAATATTATGTTGACTATTTTGAAACTAATTTGACTGGGCGCTGTTGCAACAGCAAAAATTTTAAATTTAACCCAGTCAAATTAGTTACAAAATATACAACAGCTTCCCTGTATAGTTTTCAGAAAATTGATAGCTAGGGCATTTGGGGATCGATCAATCCCAAGGGGTGGGGGTGTGTGGTGGGGGGGGGGTCAAGAGAGTGTTTATTAAACTGTAAGTTCGTCTTAGGACTACAATTCGTACACCTCCGTGACAGACCGAGGTTATTATGATTGTGACCTTATCCAACATGTAATGCATTTGATAGTGACGTCAGATAGTTTACTGACAGATAGGATCTCTCCTTTCAGTCAAGAAATCTTTACCACGCTGTGGGTTATCCATCATACTTAACCAGGACAATTAAATGTGTGCTAAGAATTCTGCCATCCGTATCTCGGCTCATTCTGATCTTTCACTAACTCATATATCCGATTTTCCGATTTTACCCGAACGCGAAATTAAGAGAGTAATTATTTGTCTAGAGATATTGAAAGGGAAATTCTAATTCTTTGAATCCTTCTAATGACAAATCATCCGTTATATAGTTGTCGTGATAAATAGGAGAATTAACGATTTGTACAGGATTAATAAAATGATTAGCGAATCTGTCCTTCATTGACATTGCCATTTCCTCGTGCCGTCTCAATATTCAACATCAAGATACAAATTCACTGTATTTAATAGGGTAGTGGCACATTTAGTTATAAGGCCTCATATATATAATCTTACACCTATATCTTGTAATCTGTCATGTAGTTAGCTGGATCTTTCCATTACGTCACAAATACATACATGAAAACACAAGAGTTGTGGGCAAATTGAGGTGTGGAGGGGGGGGGGGGGTGTCGAGGGGGTGGTGGCTCAGGTGTTCATTGTATTGCTTTTTTATTACAAGAAATACAACGCATAGGGGCCTACATCATAGTAAATTATTAACGACATTCGTATTATATTGATACACATTAAACGACTACGAGAATCCAAATTGGGATCCCCGTCCACACAGCCGCCCCAACCCAACCCCAACCACCAGACCCCACCCCTCCCTGCCCCGATTCCAGCTTGCGGATCCCAAATTTCAGAGAAAGTGGTCCCTGAGACCCCAAAATGCACGTGCCATGAAAAACACTGCACGCGAGTAGGCAGCCATTAGCGCGATGGCTTCTTATTACCACCTACGTACATCCGTGACGGGGACGGGGATGTTCATGCCAACTGACCAATGATCCAGCTTAATCGCGGTCATAATACACAGTAGTAGTAGTAGTAGTAGTAGTAGTAGTAGTAGTAGTAGTAGTAGTAGTAGTAGTAGTAGTAGTAGTAGTAGTAGTATCAGTAGTAGTAGTAGTATCAGTAGTAGTAGTAGTAGTAGTAGTAGTAGTAGTAGTAGTAGTAGTAGTAGTAGTAGTAGTAGTAGTAGTACGAGTAGTAGTAGTAGTAGTAGTAGTAGTAGTAGTAGTAGTAGTAGTAGTAGTAGTAGTAGTAGTAGTAGTAGTAGTAGTAGTAGTAGTAGTAGTAGTAGTACGAGTAGTAGTAGTAGTAGTAGTAGTAGTAGTAGTAGTAGTAGTAGTAGTAGTAGTAGTAGTAGTAGTAGTAGCAGCAGCAGCAGCAGCAGCATGAGCAGCAGCAGCAGCAGCAGTGAATAATGTGGTAGCAGTATTGGTGGTTAATTTATTTTATCTATCTGCTGACAATAGACACAGTTATTGGATTTAAATCACAGATAACCAATCGGGGAATTTTTCAAATCCGTGCCCGCTTTCCTCGTATCATTTTCTAGCAGATAAGTGGGTAGAGAAAGTTCTTAATTGCTAATGCCGGTCAATTCTGTAAAGGACAAAAGTGGAATATCACAATAATCGCACCGCGAAGGAAGTTTTAATCTAGGACCAATTATGTCAATAACAATTGTTTTATAAAAGCTTTCTAGTTTAATGGTATAATTATACAGTAATTTCTAGACTGCTGCGCATGCGTACACAATAGACAATGCGTGCCACAGGTGCACACTTTTACACTTGTCAATATATCTGTGGTGATTTAGATACAGATCCCAAAGCACATTATTTTCGTGATCCGGGATCCGGATCAAAATTTTCATATTAATTTTATATTCATAAAGATTTGTTACCTATTAGTGGATGAAAGACGTTTTAAATTATGATGAATAGGTCAGGATTTAATTGGCTGTTGAAATGTTAAATGTTAATATGACGTCATTGGAACAACTAAGATTTTTATCCTTTCCGCACCAATCCGACGATGCCTGACCCGACACAGCTTAAAGCTGCGTTTACCTGGCTTGCGGAAACGGAATACGGAATATACTTCAGATCGCTCTTTACTATTTTCCTTCATCCATTTACCTGCACGCGGTAAGCGGTACGCGAAACGCGGAACGCGGAACGGCGGGATGCGGAAAAACCGATCACTCGGTGTAGCGATCTTTCCAGACGGAAAAGATTCCGGTGCGGAATAGAGCGTATGTAACCTAGCAACGAAAGGGTAATCCAAATAGTTAAAGCTGATGCATCGTCTTATAAGAACTAATTTGTAGAACAAAATTAGGAAATCAATGATATTATAATTACATGTTGCAGATTAGGCCAAGGTATCATTTTGAATCTAGTCGATAGTATCCGCCATTTTGGATCTACATTTCTCGCCTCCGTACATAAACATTCTAGATATCAAAGCGTAAAAAATGTGTTGTCGCTTTTGAAAGAAATTTGATAGAAGTAGGCCTATCGCAATATCATAAAACATGAGGAACTTGCGCAATGTCGCTCGTAAAATAACGCAATGATACGGCGTGCAGGTAAATGCAACACGCCATATTTTACCCCCGTTCCGCATAGGCGCTTTCCGTTCCACGTCCCGCACACCGCACCCCACGTGCCAGGTACCAACATACTGTTTATTAAACAGTAAAGACATACAATTCGTACAACTTGCCGGACAATTAAGCGTTTAAGCGACTAAATCGTGTCATTCATGACGTAATTGATTATGATGTCAGCCTACATGTGACGCAGTTAATTATAACGCTATGCGATTGACTGAGTAACTGGATTCATCACTTGCAGGGGTGCATGCTAAATTCAGAATATACTGATTTGACTAATGGAGAAATATCTCCATACCCGGCGACGGTACTTCACTTTCTCGCATGCGCTGGAATGATTGATCTATCCGGGGAAGCCCCATAACAAATCATGTATTTTATTGATGAATTTGATAAAAAAGAAATGGCCACATTTGTAGGGGTGGGGGTCGGGGAATTAAGCATTCCAGTTTTAGCTATGCCCCACCCATCTCTAGCTAGGTTCCACACTTACCTCGATTGTGTTGGGATCGATCGATCGATCCCTGAACACCCTGACTATCACTTTCCAGAAATTGTATGGCAGCAACATCGCAGTAAAATTAGTTTCAAAATATTCAACAGCATCTTTATTAAATAGTAAAGACATACAATTCGTACAACATCTCTTAGTCCGTCACCAATTATGCTTTCGTGACGTACTTATCTACGCCATTCATGATGCCATTGCTTATAACGTCATTTCAGCGTCACGTAGCTGATTATGACGTTATATGATGGATGAATGAACTGGAACGGTCCGTTATGGATCTGCTCTAATGAAAATAATAGAGGCATCGATTTTAAGCTTTGCACTTCCATTTTAGCGAAGATTCGCCCACATTTAAGACGCGTGTTGAAATCGATTTCAATTTTAAAACGTGAATTCACAGTATCTAAATTTCAAGGTAATTATACACTTAAGTTGTGGAATATTTTCACAGTTTTTTCACATTTTCGGACGGCTTTCTCACGAGGACGCAGTTGATGAATTTAATATGTCACTTAACTATATGACGTCATAATTAATTACGTCACACGCAGACTCGTGTCATAATCAAATTACGGAATGAATGGTGTAACTATGTCAGTTATGAACCTTAAATAGTCCGTGTACGAATTGTATATGTTTACGATTCAATAAACATTCTGTTGAATATTTTGAAACTAATTTGACTGGGCGTTGTTGCTGACACATACAGACGTCAACAATCCCCAGTCAAATTGGCTGCAAAATATTCAACATGTTAGCTGTATAGTTACCATGGAATTGTGATTCTGGGAATTCAGAATTCAAAGTACATAAATCGATCCCAACACGCGGAAAGCATGGGAGAACAGTATATAGCAACAGTACAGCTCATAAATATATTAACATATTTCCCGATCACAGTAAAAGAAAATGTTGCATATTTTTGACCTAATTTGATTCATAACCATTGCTAAGGCAGCAATGGTTTTCAATCAAATTAAGTAGTTTACAACAATATGCAACAGAAGGTTTCTTGCATCACGTTAAAAAAATTCACCTTTCCAGAGTATCCATCCATCATCTGACCTCGTATGACGTCAAAATCAGCTCAGCGCTTATATGATGACGTCATAATCATTACGTCACAAAGGGTTCCATATAGACCGTCATCAAATCTCAAATACTCCGATACGTTGTATAAATTGCGTCTTTGTAATTTTTTGCTATTTAATAATAATAATGCTGTTGAACATTTTGAAACTAATTTGACTGGGCGCTGTTGCTGCCTTAGGCAGCAACAGCAACCAGTCAAATTAGTTTCAAAATATTCAACAGCTTACCTGTGTAGCTTTTTTGGAAATTAATAGTCAGGGTGTTCAGAGATCGATCGGGCTGGCGTTAGCTGAAATACATATCATAATTATAATCAACATATCCGTTTATAATTGACCTTTCCAGTTTTAGCTATGCCCCGCCCATCTCTACCTAAGCTATATCCACACCTCGCTCGTGTCTGGACCGATCGATCACTGAGCTCCATGACTATTACTTTTCAGAAAACTATACAGGTCATCTGTTGAATATTTTGAAACTAATTTGGCTGGGTGTTGTTACTGCTTATGGCAGTAACATCGCCCAATCAAATTAGTTTTAAACGATTCAACAGCATGTTTACTAAATAGTAAAGACGTCCAATTCATACAACCTGACGGACTATTAAGCGTTTAAGTCAGACTGAATCGAGTAATTCACGACGTAATGATTATGACGTCATCCTACATGTAGCTTAGTTGATTATGACGTAATGTGATTGACTGAGGAAAAGAATTTATAATTATTATCATCACTATCAATATTGCTATTGTCGTGGACTAGTGGGCTTTGTAACTTGTATTTCAGCTGCATGTCGGAGCATTTATGACAATTATGATTTCGACGTCAGCCTACGCGTAACGTATTTAATTATAACGTTATATACCTGATCGACAGATCGGATTCATTCATTGAAGAGTGGTCTCTCAAGGCAGATGGTCTGTTAATACAAGTGGTTTTCATAGCAGATTTGACAGAATTCTACATGATCCTTAAAGGCCACAAAACAAATATCATACGAGACACGCCGTATCAGCGAGAACGGTTTGCACTGAGTGACGCCAGTGAACTGTAATCTCACGAGATCAGACGCCCATGAAATTAAATGGACTCGATTTGTTTATAAAACAGAACTATCGAGTCGCTTCGATTATTTGCTCAGGGTGAATAACGCAATGTAGTCCAGTAAAACTACAAATTAACCTAGAACAAATGCAACAGAATTTATTTCTTTTCTGCGGCATTCATGGGACTGCCAGGTGTCACATATCAAACGTCCTCCAAAATCCCTCGATGGGAAAGTGGGTAAATTCGCATATTTAGCTACCGCCATTATCCGAATAATGAAACTTCCCTTACCTGCTTCATTCCGCAAATAAACGAAGTAGAAATGTTGTCTAAGCTCTGAATTTCATGGTCACGGAAGACAGTAAGCAATTGGCAATATTGCCTTGAACCACTTGTACAAATTCTCCAAACCACAGATTAAATATGGTTGTATGCACCGGGCCGGGGTAATTTAAAAAAATTATATTTAAAGTAAGTAAAAAAATGTTTTTCGCTTTTAAAATTTTATCTAAAATAAATTGCATTTTAATTTTCACTTTTATCTCACAATTTGAATAAATTTCTATACAATTCAATCGGAATATGGACATGGATTTAGATACATGCGTTATTTGTAACCAGAGCCTAGAAAACGGCTCACAAACTGTTAAGCTTCGAGTTAAAGGCTGTGACGGTATTAACAATGCTAGCAGAGCCCGTGAAAGCGATGTCATAGCTGAAGTAGGACAGAGGGTTCATGTAAAATGTCGACGGGAGTTCATTGATCCCAAGCGGATTGCCCGTGACGCAGAGAAAATTGAACAATCTCCGCCACCCATGCGAACATTGTTTGCTATGCGGATACCCTGCAAAAATTCAAGATGGAAAGAAACGTGGCTATGATATTTATCCAGTAAGTACTCATGACTTTCAATGTAGTATCGCCGAGGCCTGTGAGCAGAGAAAAGACGAATGGGGCAAACTTGTAGCTGGGCGGCTTGCCTTCACGCCGGATTTATGCGTTGTCAATGCAGTATACCATCAAAGCTGCAGCGTAAATTTTCGAACCATGAAAAATATCCCTCAGCTGCACTCATCTTGCTCATCCCAAAACATGGAAGGCCAGAAGACTTGGACAGAGTAAGAGCATTTAGTGCGACAATGGCATTTCTTGAAAATAATGATGATGAGCAGCTGACCCTGCACGACCTCGTTAATAAAATGCAAGAGTATCTCGATGATAAAGAGAATAAAGCATACAGTACAAAATACATGCAAGATAAAAGAAAAGAAAATTATGGCGATGAAATATTTATTAGCACTGTGAATGGTAAGCCAAACGTTGTTACCTTTCGTTCTAAAGCATCTACTATTTTGACTGACTTCTATAAGGAACAGAAGAGAAAGGATTCCAAATCAGAGAGCATGCTAATCATCCAGACAGCTGCCAAACTGCTTAGACACGATATTAAGTTAATTGATTCATGCACATCATCTGAAAGCTATCAATCATGGGAGCAAATGAGCGACCCAGTAAAGGCATTGAATTATTTACCAGAGACACTGCGGGAATTATTGCGGATTTTGTTTACTGGAAAAGACACAGAAATCAAACAGGCATCAGTTGGATCAGTCAATGTTGACGATGCTAAAGATATTGGAGAATCAATTATTAATTCGATGTGTGGCCAATGTGTATCAAGCATTTCGTTCCAGAGAAAGAGACAAGCTATTACCTTAGCATCCAAAACATCTCTCAAGATTGATGATGAATGTGTACAAATTGATCCACAACTCCTATTTCAAAGACTCAGTTTAATTGCTACAAATGGATCAAAAGGGAATCCAGCATCTTATTTTGAGTATGAGTTGTGCACTCATCCGCCCGCACTCTTTGATAATTCATCTCTTCCATGGGAAGCAAATAAGCCGGCACTTGCTGATGCATTGTGGAAATTAATTCAAAATGAAGATGCAGTCCTTCCAGATTCTGTCCACTATGTGCTTGATGGAGGAGCTCTATTACACCGTGTTCCATGGCAGCGTGGAGAGACATTTGCAAATGTTTGTCAAAGATATGTAAAATATTGCATAAGCAAATATGGAAAGGCTACAGTAGTTTTTGATGGTTATGACCAAGGCCCAGACATAAAAGATGTAACACATAAGAGGCGAACTCGTGGATCAGGCGCAACTGTTGTACTGAATCCGCAAACAGTTGTAACTCTGAGTAAGCCTGATTTTCTTAGTAACAAGCAGAACAAACATCGGTTCATATCAATCTTAAGTTCATCTCTCGAACAGGCTGGATGCTTAACGATAAAGGCAAGCGGTGATGCTGATGTCTTGATTACGCAAACGGCTATCGTGGCTTCAAAGTCAACAAATACTGCTCTTGTTGGAGACGATACCGACCTACTGGTGTTGCTTCTATACCATACTGATATGAATGGCTGTCAGCTATCTTTCAGCCCAGAGCCAAAGCAAAATGCAAAGAAACCCCGACTGTGGAATATCAAAATGGCAAAGGAAAAACTCGGGTTCTGTTTGTGCTCACAGCTGTTATTTATCCATGCTATCCTTGGCTGTGACTCAACATCTAGGCTTTATGGAATTGGAAAATCTGCATCCCTTAGCAAAATCCAGTGCTGCAAAGAACTCTCTCAAATTGCTGAAGTGTTTACAATGAGTAATGCGAATAAAGATGACGTGATAAAAGCAGGTGAGAAGGCAATGCTTATTCTATACAATGGCACTTCAATGGATAGTCTAGTTGCTTTGCGGTACAAGCGATTCAGGGAGAAGGTTGCACAAAGTTCCAAGTATGTTGAAGCACGAGATTTACCACCAACATCCGCATCCGCAAAGTTTCACAGTCTTCGCGTGTACTACCAAATTCAAGTTTGGAGAGGAGATGCTGGAGATATGGATCCAACAGAATGGGGCTGGAAAGTTCTCAACCACCAAATGCTGCCTGTTAAGACTGACATGCTGGCAGCACTTGCCGATTTACTGTATTCATTTAGATGCAGCTACAAAACTGGCTGTGAATCAAAGAGATGCACCTGTAGAAAACATGGGCTCAGCTGCACATCCGCCTGCGAAGACTGTAAGGGTCTCAGTTGCTCGAATTCAATAACGCTTATTGAGGAAGATGACTTGGATAATTGATGCAAGATGAAATTAGTAGAAACCAGGTACCTATGCCATACTATTTCATCTTCGCTTAGCTTAGAAACACACAATACCGTGACATAATAAAATATAATATGTATTGTATCAATATCAATGATGGTATTAGGTAAATTCATGCAAGTGGCATAACACAATACATTTAATTTGTGGAGAATATGTCAATCGTATTCATTTATTACTAAAAAAAGTCCAAAAATACCCAGTCACACATATATTACATACCGGTTTTAAAGAAATAAAGAAAAATGGATTTTTCAGGTGAAATGGCCCAAATCTGGTAATAATTATGCAAATTTTACCCTTTCCCCTATTGGAATTTTGGAGGACTTTTGATATGTTGTGCATGATGGCCCCCTATACACTGGGCGAGGTAAAAAAATTCTGTTGCAATTTGTTCCGGGTTAAAATATTTTTGGCCTAGATTGACTGGACTAATGTGGCTGATAGAGTCGTTCCAATAAAGGCCCGTCTTTACCAAAACCCAGCGATGCGGGTAAATTCCAGGACGGCTAAAATAAGACGCTTCTTCCAAATTCCTAAATCGGCAAAGGTGTGAAATATATGTAAGGCTTTAGTATATATTTGCTAGATCGCTCACGATTCTCTCATGAGAGGCATTTCAGAGTTCAGTATTTTCTCACCGGATATATAGTCTCCAAATAATGCGTGTTTACTAATTCTAGTACGTAGTCGCATAATATATAGTGTCCGATTTTAATAGCCAATACAATTTTAATTCTGACAAAAATGTATAAATTTGCGGCTATTAAATTTCTCTTCAAATTACCAAAAACGAATTATGTCCCCTTTTGGAGTCTTGTCAGCCAGTCAGGGCCCTGCCATTCGTAATTGCGATTTACTGAACCCACGTCACCGGCGGTTGAGACAACTAGCCCCATAGTGAGGGTATGCGCATGAGCTAGATTCTCGCCAGTATATCCAAATCTATGGAGTTTCCATAGAAGTTCACGCTTCACGTGTCGCGATTCATGCGTCACGTCACGTGTCACGCGTGGGCGACTGAATGGAGAAATAACACATCGATATCGATGCTGCAGCCATCATAGACTTTCATGTGTTATTGTTCCCCTTCAGTCATGTTTCCCGCGTGAATCAAATAATGACCGTGCTAATTGTTTGTGACGTGAAACAGGATGAGTAGAGCTGTACGGCTGTCAGAAGAAACCGACAATACTACACCTGTCCTCATAGGTTGAAGTAAACTGAAAAATTAATCCGAACTGGTCAAAATGAAGTGTGAAAGGAAACCCACGTGACGTAAAATGTGACACGTGAAACCTGCACTTCTATGGAAACGCAGCCTAATATACGCCAAGCAGAAAATGAGTTGCCGACAAAAACAATGGTTTCACGTACCTACGCATTTCCGGCCAAATGAATGGATGGACAAGATGGACAGATTGGTCCAAATAGTAAATCGCGTTTTCCGAGCAGCACAATCTGCATGAATACGTGAAGCTTCACTAATAAATTTCAAGTAGGATTTAAGTTATCGAAGAGAAATCAGAATCACATTATGACCAAGACCTGATAATACTGGCCGATGCTGGGCCGAAACCGGGCTGATACTGAGTTATCTGGGGAGTTGCGAGGCCCGAGCTTGGCGTTTGAGTACTTTCAGTCTCGCCCCCCCCCCCACCCCACCCACCCCCTTCCCAACCACACACCCCGCCCCCGCTATGCTCCCGTATCGAGTAGCGGAGCGATGTGAATGGGCGTATGTTAGTACGATGGTCCTCAGTCGAGTGATCCATTTCTAGCTATGCCCCGCCCATGTCTAGCTAAACTCCGCCTTCATTGTACACGAGTTTAGAATCAATTTATATTCATCGAACGCTGACATACAAGAATCCCAATTTCAAGGTACTCTGTTGAATATTTTAAAATTGTTTCGACTGGGGATTGGTGACGGATGTTTCGATTTTCATGACAGAGTTAAATGTCATTTTGATTGTGACGTCAGCTAACTGGTGATGTAATTGATTATGATGTCAGGTCAAACCCCTATATTTACAGTATGATGGATTAATGAAAGTGAAAACAATCACCAAATAGCTTTGTCCATGAATTTGACGCTGATTCATTCTGGCGTTCATGCTACGAAAATCCATCATCGTATGTCGTAGCCATAATCTTTATCGTCGTGGACGATTCAATCGTCATCGTCGTCCTCGTGGTCGTGGTCGTCGTCCTCGTGCTCGTCGTGGTCGTGGTCGTCGTCGTCGTAGTAGTAGTAGTAGTAGTAGTAGTAGTGGTAGTAGTAGTAGTAGTAGTAGTAGTAGTAGTCGTAGTCGTAGTAGTAGTAGTAGTAGTAGTAGTAGTAGTAGTAGTAGTAGTAGTAGTAGTAGTAGCAGCAGCAGCAGAAGCAGCAGCAGCAGCAGCAGCAGCAGCAGTAGTAGTAGTAGTAGTAGTAGTAGTAGTAGTAGTAGTAGTAGTAGTAGTCGTCGTCGTCGTCTTGGGTTTCATTGCCATCGATGTGCTCGTCGTCGTCGTCGTCGTCGTCCTCGCCATCTTCGTTGTCTAGTTATTAGTAAAAGTGACAACGTCTCTCAATGATGCAATGCTGCCCAGAGGATCACTATACATTGTTCTGTAATATGAATCTGAAGTCTATTCCCTGGCCCAGCGCACGTAGGCCACAAAAAAGCGAACGAAACACGTATTCCTTCTTGTTAATATACACCTACCTATCTGAAGTCGCCAGCCACAACACTAGTGACATTTACAAATCATTTACCACCAGGCAGACTTAATTACTTACAAGTCGACGATACATCCCTGTTACACGCTTGTCAGTTCCTGATGTTAACACGTTAAAGGTTAATCGGCTATGCTAGAGAACTTAAACCTTTGAAACCTAACGCCGCAGAAATTCTATTTCAGTATACGTATACCAATAAGATTCTGACGTCACAATTAAGATAATGTTGTTCCGTCACGAAAAGGGGCAATTGTCTGTCACGAAAATGTTTGAATTGTGTGTCGTTGATGAATTTACATTTTAATAACCATTCTGTTAACTATTTTGAAACTAATATGACTGGGAGATTGTTGTTGCCATAGGCCTCTCGCAGTCAAATTAGTTTCAAAATACTCCACTTGTCTTTTTAATGCAAAGCCTCACGATCTTTTTCAATGTTCTCGTAAACAGCATACAATACAGAACCACTTCAGCTATTTTAAGGAAACTTGGTGTAAGCAATGATAATCAGATATACGTTTTGAAGGATTTACCTTTATAGGGCCAAGATTTTGGGTGAAAATCCACTTTTTAATGCTAAACCTCATGATGTTTGTCAAAGTTCTCGTAAACAGCATACCGTACAGGACCTCTTCAGCTATTTTAAGGAAACTTGGTATATGCCTCATCTATGATGAGCAGATGTACCGTTTGAAGGATTCACCTTTACAGGTCCAAGATATTAGGTGAAAATTGTTTTTTTAATGCAAAAGCATGATTTTTGTAAATGTTCTCGTAAACGCCATATCATACAGAATCGAATAAAATAATTTAATGAAACCTGGCACGTGGCTTCTTAATGATGCGTAAATGTGCTTTTTGAAGAATTCACCTTCATACGTCCAAGATTTTGGATGAAAATTAGCTCTTCAGTGCAAAAACACACGATTGCTGTCAATGTTCTTGCAAACGGCATATCATACGGAATCGAATACAATGATTTAATGAAACTTGTTAGGTCGGTTCTTTATGACGGGTAGATATGCTCTTTGAAGGATTCACCCTTATAAGTCCAAGACTTTGGCTGAAAATGGGCTTTTTGATGCAAAAACTCATAATCTTTGACAATTTCCTTGTTTTTTATTAAATTTTTTATTATTTTATTATATTTTATCTTTCAAAAAAAAAAAAAAAAGGCTTTGAATAAAATTGCAACCTACTACATAAATAAAGGTATTTTCAATGACTGTGGGCCCCTCTGTTGCGTTGCAAATTAGCTTTTTGGAATCCATTATTGAACGCGCTAGTGGGTATTGTATGAAAACTAGACTTCTGATTGAAGTCTTAACCAACTGGCCATCTTTGAACGTAAAATAACGCAGTTCAATGTTAGAAACGTTCAGATAGCTGCTAAATATAATAAAACCAAGTTGACATATTACAACAATGATTTTCTCAGACAAACTCTTTTGAAAATCTCAACTGCTTTTGTGCAAAGTCATAGAAAACAAGTCGCATGAAATAAGTACATGTGTTGTGGACGTAAGAGGGCTTTATCCGCATTAGCTGCTAGTCTGATGAAAGAATGACAGTATTAGTGGATTGTTTGAGTGGAGCGACAGTAGGCGTTGGCCAACTGATGATAAAGCTGTCAAAGGGGACCCACACACAATCACTTATGACGCACGCACACACGCACGAACATGCGGATGCCCGATGACTGTGGATATGGAGGGGTGGCGGATGGGGTTACTCAATACCTTGTTCACAGTTAACTGTCTGAGTGCCGCAAGCCACCAGATAATAATTTCAATGAACAATAACTCTGGACCCGCTGGATATTTCGAAAACAATTTGACTGAAAGTTGTTGGTGGCTTATTTAAATATCAAACTCGGCCCCATTTAATATCACTATTATCAACCTCCTAAAAAATTATCACACTGCACTCGCTAAAGCTCGTACAATGTGATAATTTTCGACGAGGTTAATAATAGTGACATTAAATGGGACCGGCTTCCAGATCCTCTATATAACAAGACACATCGCTTTCCAGTCTATCTTGAAACTGTGGATTGGCTGCTCTACAATTCACATGGTAGTCAAGGTGCGCAGATATGATGTTACATGTGTCACAACCCTGCTAGACAGCTGTGGTCGCTGGCCAGCTATAAAGACCCTCATGAACACACTCCATAGACGTCATTAAGAATACCTGCGAGTCATCACGAATTAAATCACCGCTGTCCACACAGCCTCGTCTCAAAATCAGAGCTGTACAAACTACGCAACATGGTTCCATTGCCCGTGAGGATAGCGCAACATGGATGGTCAATGCTTAGACATGTTCTTCGAAAGCTCCAGAATCCACCCGCTCAGAAAGCATTGGAGCTTTCCGTACTGGATGCCAACATCTGAGGAATTCAGTCTCTTAGTCAATCATTTGACGTCATATTCAACTGCGTCACGTGTAGGCTGATGTCATAAAGAATTACGTCATGAACGACGCAATTTATCCCTCATAAACGCTTAATAGTCCATCAAGTTGTACGAATTGTATGTTTTTACTATTTACTAAACATTATTTTGAATATTTTGAAACTAATTTGACTGGGGAATGTTGCTGCCTACATAGCCAAATTGGTTTCAAAATATTCGACATCTTATCTGTATAGTATTCTGGAAATTTAGATTCAGAGAGTGCAGGGACAGATCGATCGAAAACTGAGTTCATCCATTATAAGGCACGTACAGGACGCCATAACACCAGCTTGTTAAGTGTTTTGCGATCAGAACTTTAAAACACGTAAATCTAAGGCCACGGGCCACTAAAGACGAAAAGTAACTTAAATGTGTTTAGAATACTCGGATAACCTGGGAGAAACATGATTGCAGCTAAAAGACATTTCCACTTCTCCCTGCCGCGGAAGACAGGCATTCAACATCACTGAACACACTCAATAAATTTTTAGTGTGTGTGCTATACTCTAATGTCCACCGTCAGTGATTGATAGCACGATGCCAGTTTCTATACCACAAATTGTTGGCTTTTGTGTGGATTTTGGTGTGTTGAGTATACTAATGCATCACAGACGAGATGAAGCTAGGAATCGATATGTTACAATAGCTAATCATGGAGTGTCAGTTCGACGTCGCATCGCCGTACTACAATGGCACCTCGGTTCTGTTAGGAATTCCGGACCACTCCATATAGCTCCATCCAAAAGGTCAGCAAATATTTGAGTCAAAAGGCAGTTTGTCATTGTTTCCATCTTTGACTGCGTGCCGTCCTCAGCCGGAAGATGTACTGCAGATACCGGATCCGGTTAACGTTAAACCTTTCACGACGAAACCGGCCAACACCGGCCTCTATAGTGCTCTTGGGAAATGTCCATTTACAAGACAAGAAAAGGTTATCTTTAAAATCATACCACTAAAATGACCGGATCGGTAACCAAGCCAGTCATTCCATCGGTAAGTTTTCAAAAATAGTATTCTCATAGCCTACACATGGACACTTAGCCTACAACTGGACATTAAATAAGCTATTATTTTGCTACTCTTGACCGAATTTAGCCATTAATGCGTGTACACCCGTTGTAAGCGCGAGGAAATATGGTAAGTATGTTGAAGACCGAATGGAGGAATTGGATAATCTGATGCAATATCCGCGATATTTCATGTTATATGATGTGAGCGTCTAGATACAGCAAGAATCCTAGGTAGTTAGCACAGAGAAAAACAAAAGCAATCAGAGATTACAAACCGTTGTCCTCTCGTATTATTCTCGTCTCATTGCAGTCTGTCTTCGCATTTTTTGGATTTTCTTAAGATTGTCTGCATTGGTTTATGATTTTCCTGATTATTTCGGATCACGCCAAAAGTTATTGTATCCATGTGTATAGTCACACGCTTTTAAATGTAAAGGATTTCAGCCAAATCGAACCATCAGTTGCCAAGATATTCACAGATCCAAAATTTGATCCGATCCAGATCCATGTGGTTTTTTTTATCCCTTTCAGGGTCAACGGCTGGAAACCCTCCTGCACGGCAAGTTCCTTCGTTGTGTTAAAGCTTCAGACAAATTGGATTATTAGTTCTTCATCCTCCTCTTCCTCTTCCTTCTCCTCATCCTCTTCCTCCTCCCCCTTCTCCTCCACTCCTCCTCCTTCTCCTCCTCCCACTGTTCCTCTTCCTCTTCCTCCTCCTCATCCTCCCCTCCTCCTCCTCTTCTTCCTCGACCTACCCAAGCTCATTAGCAAAACTGGCATTTAAACGCTGTGCAAAAGGGTATTCAGGGAGCAGTCAGCTAATATTATCGTGAGCTCCGATCCAAACGAGGCCATAATCAAAATACTAGAATGTATGGAATCATCAGCTACCAGCTTCATATATATGAGCTATCGAAAAGAACAAGCAAATTAGGTATACTGATGAACCTGTAGTAGTAAACGTATCAGCGGAGCAGAAAGCACTGCGACTGCGCATCTATCAAGGTGGTCAAAGTGAAGACCACACCAAACTACCCAGGGAACGCAAACTTTCTGCGCTATATCAACGAATATTTAAAATATCTTGTTATTCAATAAGCAGACTCCCTAGAAGTTGACCTCACTTCCACAGACGACTGCGACAAACTGTTTCTAACAGTTCAACCACTAATAGTTGTTGACTACTCACGACTACTCACGATGATGAGCGCTTGTATCCATTAGCAGCTAAACCCATGCCATCACTGACACCAATTGCAACAGCAGAATTTGAGAAGCCACTCAAAGCCCAGGAATACGAACGTGCATCCGGACCTGATGGCATAAGCAATGACCTATGCGCAAGTGGCATTATCTCTAAACCGAACACGCACATAATCAATTCAGCCGTTATGAATTATCCGCCCATCGATGCTGTAGGGCAAGGTATGCATATCGCGCGAGCCAACCCCAAGGAAGCCATTCAGTCGACCAGGCAACCCGCAGCCGCTTGTACTACTCAGCATCATACGGAAAATCATATCCAATGTTATAATATGCCGCATCCAAGGTAACATCGACGACTTCACTGGATCATGTTAAAATGGCTTTAAACGTGGACCCAGCTGAACAGACATTATATGGGCTCAGCGTATGCTTGTGTCAGTAGTCATGTCCAAGCAGTGGAATTTCCACAAAATGGGCATTATCATGCCACGAGCCTCCAGCACAATTACACACTCAACGGTCCTAGATGTACTACACACATAATCAACAGCGCAGGCCTACATGTACACCTTAAAATCTTAAAATGGCATTCTGAAAATTCCGGTTTCAGAGTATATACATCGATCCCAACAGGCACAAAATGCTGGCAGAGATTAGCTACAGAAGGGAGCGCGACATAGCTGGAAATAAACCACTCTATTAGTGGTACAATCGTATTTGTTTAGAAATGGCTCCACATGTGACGTCATGACTATTCCTGTCAACAGCATAAAGCCAGTGATTAAAAAAATAGAAGCAAATTGCTCAAGTCAGGGAACCTAATTTGCTGTAGAAACTTGTGCTAAATTAAAATGTCACCTACAGCACAATAGCCTTATACAGTACAATACAGCACAAAGAGGGTTTAATCGTGGACGCAGCTGCGTAGACATTGTATGGGCTCATTTAGTGCTCAAAGTGTTTCAAATCGATCTAAATGCGCGTACATGGTGATCGTAACTTAGTTAGAAATGTCCGGGCATAGCTGGAGCTGTATCTGTATATTGCGGTAGAGTTGTACCATGAATGCACGCGTGTACATCAGCACGATCGGAATTCAAGATTTATCTCCCTTGCGTACTGGCTTAACTTTATCCTGACCGTTAACTTTGTTTAAATGTTGTTAAAATACACACCAATTACCTAAGAAAGCAGCAGCTTCCAGTCAAAGTAATGTCGAAATATTCATAATGTTGCCGTGAATTGTTCATGATTTTCAAATATGCTTTATTTTTGCATAGTGTTGCAAGCAATCGAGATTATTCGTTGCGACTCACAACTATTATAGGTTGGTCAGTCTGTCTGTCTGTCCACTGGTCTGTCAAATCCTTGGATATTTTTATATAGCCATCTACGTCGCATCTCTCGTACAGTTATGAAATAACTTAATATTATTCCAAAACAGATACAGAAACATGTTATTTTATAGATATTCCACACGATGTCAGAAATGTTGTGTCGAATATCTTGAACATAATGGACCGTTACAATTTTTGTTAAGCCCCGCCCACCTCTTAGTTGGGCGGATATATTCCAAATACCACCAGAGTAGTGCACTTCTGGAACAAAGCATGGAATTTGGTAAGTAGGGGTTTTTGAGCATGCCGAATCAAAAAATAAGAGGAGGCAAGTTGTAAAATGCTCAAAATGGCGGATATTCAAAATGGCCACCACGTAAACCCAGAAACAAATATGGCAGAGCCAAATGCAATATATGATGTTTTCTGACATCATTTTCACAAATGTACTGCATAAAAAACTACTAACAGATAAATATTATGCTTACTATTGCATATATCATGCAATTATTCTCCGGAAAATAGTGTCAGTTCCCAGTCTTCATAACATTGTCCAGGACATAAAGTTTAGCAGTTTTCAATCCGAGTAACATTGTCCCGCACATAAAATATTAGTATTGTCAGTCAGCTAACATTATGCTGCACATAGAATATTAATGTTCTTCGTCCACATCCCCCCTCCCCGCCCCCCCCCCCCCTCACCCCCACATAAAATAGTAGTGTCCTCAGTTTGCATACCATTGCCCCACGCATAAAGTATTAGTGTTCTCAGTCCGCATAACCCGCACATAAAATATTAGTATTCTCAGTCTGCATAACATTGTCCCGCACATAAAATATTAGTCTTCTCAGTCCGCATAACAATGCCCCTCACATAAAATATTAGTCTTCTCAGTCCGCATAACAATGCCCCACACATAAAATATTAGTGTTCTCAGTCTGCATAACATTGTCCCGCACATAAAATATTAGTCTTCTCAGTCTGCATGACAATGCCCCGCACATAAAATATTAGTCTTCTCAGTCCGCATAACATTGTCCCGCACATAAAATATTAGTCTTCTCAGTCCGCATAACAATGCCCCGCACATAAAATATTAGTATTCTCAGTCCGCATAACATTGTCCCGCACATAAAATATTAGTATTCTCAGTCCGCATAACATTGTCCCGCGCATAAAATATTAGTGTTCTCAGTCCGCATAACATTGTCCCGCACATAAAATATTAGTGTTCTCAGTCGGCATAACATTGTCCCGTGCATAAAATATTAGTCTTCTCAGCCCGCATAACATTGTCCCGCACATAAAATATTAGTGTTCTCAGTCTGCATAACATTGTCCCGCACATAAAATATTAGTGTTCTCAGTCCGCATAACATTGTCCCGCGCATAAAATATTAGTCTTCTCAGCCCGCATAACATTGTCCCGCACATAAAATATTAGTCTTCTCAGTCCTCATAACATTGTCCCGCGCATAAAATATTAGTGTTCTCAGTCTGCATAACATTGTCCCGCACATAAAATATTAGTCTTCTCAGTCCACATAACATTGTCCCGCGATTAAAATATTAGTCTTCTCAGCCCGCATAACATTGTCCCCTGCATAAAATATTAGTCTTCCCAGTCAGCATAACATTGTCCCCCGCATAAAATATTAGTGTTCTCAGTCCTCATACCATTGTCCCGCACATAAAATATTAGTGTTCTCAGTCCGCATAACAATGCCCCACACATAAAATATTAGTCTTCTCAGTCTGCATAACATTGTCCCGCACATAAAATATTAGTCTTCTCAGTCCGCATAACAATGCCCCACACATAAAATATTAGTGTTCTCAGTCTGCATAACATTGTCCCGCACATAAAATATTAGTCTTCTCAGTCTGCATGACAATGCCCCGCACATAAAATATTAGTCTTCTCAGTCCGCATAACAATGCCCCGCACATAAAATATTAGTATTCTCACTCCGCATAACATTGTCCCGCACATAAAATATTAGTATTCTCAGTCCGCATAACATTGTCCCGCGCATAAAATATTAGTGTTCTCAGTCCGCATAACATTGTCCCGCACATAAAATATTAGTGTTCTCAGTCGGCATAACATTGTCCCACGCATAAAATATTAGTCTTCTCAGCCCGCATAACATTGTCCCGCACATAAAATATTAGTGTTCTCAGTCTGCATAACATTGTCCCGCACATAAAATATTAGTGTTCTCAGTCCGCATAACATTGTCCCGCGCATAAAATATTAGTCTTCTCAGCCCGCATAACATTGTCCCGCACATAAAATATTAGTCTTCTCAGTCCTCATAACATTGTCCCGCGCATAAAATATTAGTGTTCTCAGTCTGCATAACATTGTCCCGCACATAAAATATTAGTCTTCTCAGTCCACATAACATTGTCCCGCGATTAAAATATTAGTCTTCTCAGCCCGCATAACATTGTCCCCAGCATAAAATATTAGTCTTCCCAGTCAGCATAACATTGTCCCCCGCATAAAATATTAGTGTTCTCAGTCCTCATACCATTGTCCCGCACATAAAATATTAGTGTTCTCAGTCCGCATAACAATGTCACGCACAAAAAATATTAGTGTTCTCAGTCCGCATAACAATGTCCCACACATAAAATATTAGTGTTCTCAGTCTGCATAACATTGTCCCGCACATAAAATATTAGTGTTCTCAGTCCGCATAACATTGTCCCGCACATAAAATATTAGTGTTCTAGGTCCGCATAACATTGTCCCGCACATAAAATATTAGTATTCTCAGTCTGCATAACAATGCCCTGCACATAAAATATTAGTGTTCTTAGTCTGCATAACATTGTCCCACGCATAAAATATTAGTGTTCTCAGTCCGCATAACAATGTCCCGTGCATAAAATATTAGTCTTCTCAGTCCGCATAACATTGTCCCGCACATAAAATATTAGTGTTCTCAGTCTGCATAACAATGTCCCGCGCATAAAATATTAGTGTTCTCAGTCTGTATAACAATGTCCCGCGCATAAAATATTAGTGTTCTCAGTCGGCATAACAATGCCCCGCACATAAAATATTAGTATTCTCAGTCTGCATAACAATGCCCCGCACATGAAATATTAGTGTTCTCAGTCCGCATAACATTGTGCCGCACATAAAATCTTAGTATTCACAGTCTGCATAACAATGCCCCGCACATAAAATATTAGTGTTCTCAGTCCGCATAACATTGTGCCGCACATAAAATCTTAGTATTCTCAGTCTGCATAACAATGCCCCGCACATAAAATATTAGTGTTCTCAGTCCACATAACATTGTCCCGCACATAAAATATTAGTGTTCTCAGTCTGCATAACAATGTCCCGCGCATAAAATATTAGTATTCTCAGTCTGCATAACAATGTCCCGCTCATAAAATATTAGTATTCTCAGTCTGCATAACATTGTCCCGTGCATAAAATATTAGAATGCACAGTCTGCATAACATTGTCCAGCACATAAAATATTAGTATTCTCAATCTGCATAACAGTGTCCCGCACATAAAATACTAGTCTTCTCAGTCCACATAACATTGTCCCGCACATAAAATATTAGTGTTCTCAGTCTGCATAACATTGTCCAGCGCATAAAATATTAGTGTTCTCAGTCTGCATAACATTGTCCTGCCCATAAAATATGAGTGTTCTCAGTCCGCATAACATTGTCCCGCACATAAAATATTAGTGTTCTCAGTCTGCATAACAATGCCCTGCACATAAAACATTAGTGTTCTCAGTCCGCATAACATTGTCCTGCACATAAAATATTAGTGTTCTCAGTCCGCATAACTTTGTCCCGCACATAAAATATTAGTGTTCTCAGCCTGCATAACATTGTCCCGCGCATAAAATATTAGTGTTCTCAGTCCGCATAACATTGTCCCGCACATAAAATATTAGTGTTCTCAGTCCGCATAACATTGTCCCGCGCATAAAATATTAGTATTCTCAGTCTGCATAACAATGTCCCACACATAAAATATTAGTCTTCTCAGTCCGCATAACAATGTCCCACACATAAAATATTAGTGTTCTCAGTCTGCATAACATTGTCCCGCGCATAAAATATTAGTGTTCTCAGTCCGCATAACATTGTCCCGCACATAAATATTAGTGTTCTCAGTCCGCATAACATTGTCCCGCGCATAAAATATTAGTGTTCTCAGTCTGCATAACATTGTCCCGCGCATAAAATATTAGTGTTCTCAGTCTGCATAACAATGCCCTGCACATAAAATATTAGTGTTCTCAGTCCACATAACATTGTCCCGCGCATAAAATATTAGTGTTCTCAGTCTGCATAACAGTGCCCTGACCATAAAATATTAGTGTTCTCAGTCTGCATAACATTGTCCCGCACGTACAATATTAGTATTGTCTGTCCACGTAAACCGCACATAAAATATTCGTGTTCTCGGTCCACGTAAAGCGCACATAAATTATTAGTATTCTCAGTCCACGTATACCGCACATAAAATATTAGTATTCATTAGTCTGCATAATATTGGCCCACACATAAAATATTTGTGTTTTCTGTACGCTTAAAATTATCCCGCATATATAATATTAGTATTCTCAGTCAGCGAAATATAGTCCCGTGCACAAAATACAATTTTTCTCAATCCATATATCACTATATCCCGTACATAAGACAGGTGTTCTCAGCCAGCGTAACATTATCCAACACATATACATAACTGTGTACATGAACAGCTTGCTTTGTAACATTTGCACATTCTGGAGCAGTTCTTCTTACACTGACATTTGATAAGTTTACGACATGCTTGTGATGCTTCTGCTTGAGTTCTCCACACGGTGATCCACCTGCCACCAGTGTCTCTCGTCCAACTACATTCTGTAGGTAATGGTAGAGTTGGATTCCGAACACGTACGATCTATAAACATGATCAGTTTGGTACGCAACATGTTTTACATGTTGCCTCAACCCCGCCTCCACCTCCCCGCTCCCCGGCGAGGGGTGACTGTTCTCTAGCTTTCGATTGTCATACAGAAAGACAGATGTTGACGAGCTTCATTGGCTGCTCTCAGTTCCACTGTAAAGCAACATCAAATACTGCTTCATGTCGCGCATATCGTATTCAGATATCAACCGAGTTATACAAGGCAGTCTGTAGAAGACATGTCCAAGATGCGTTCTTCTTTCCTACAGCAAACCGGAGGACAATATCATCTCCACGACTTTGTTTGACAGGCGACTTCAAGTTATTCGTTTCGTAGACGTACTAAACCAAATCCAATAGGTTAGCGATCTGAGGTTCTCTATGAATGTATGGCATGAGACGTATTGGGAATAGTCACTAAATGATGTGATTGTAATTCTGGATCTCTTTGGATCTTATCGATATACTAAAGCAGCACCATCTATAATAATATTCACCTCGACCACAAGCGTTTCCACGGGACATGGAGCGAGATTTTGAATGTGTACAAGCAATTCAGATTTACTGCTCTGTTTCGTTGTACTTTCCTTAGCTGGAGGATTTTGGCCACGCATGGTTTTAATGTGGCAAGAATGTTTCTAGATCTCCATCTCTGGACTGACACGATATATACATTCTGGAGAACAATGGAACATCAGCTGTCAGGCTGACCAGCGTCGCCTTTGATTTTTATATTATACTCTTCCTTGGTTTGAATAATAGTAAGCTGTTCTTGCTTTACTGAGATGGCCAATTTGTTCTGCAGTCTTTCGACGTTTAAGGAGTACAAGTCATCACTTTAAATTGAGACTCGGTTGTGCATTCTATCAATCACACTCGCAAGATTTCTTACACCCGAGCAAACAATTTTGTGTGTGGTTGATATTTGCTCATGGTGACGACTATCTGTACTTCCTGACATTTGGCTG
Organism: Chaetoderma sp. LZ-2023a; assembly: GCA_034401795.1. Taxonomy (NCBI): domain Eukaryota; kingdom Metazoa; phylum Mollusca; class Caudofoveata; order Chaetodermatida; family Chaetodermatidae; genus Chaetoderma; species Chaetoderma sp. LZ-2023a. The sequence goes on from CM067365.1 coordinate 42,992,081, forward strand.
TCCCCATACTCGCTTAAAATTCTTGATATCTCGGGTCCAATGGTACCATCAACCAAAGCAAGACGCTTTCATTTTCGATTATTCAAATCGCACCCCTTTAACCAATGACATGACCTTGGTATTAATTTCTTTAGCAACCTGGTCATGTGCCATCGCTGATAATTTGTGACATGTTTTTTGGGTCATGAAATGCCCTTTGCAGAATTATGAAAAATAACACCGGCAATTGTCCTAAAGTTGTACAAGCTCACTGACATGAACATTGTGCCAGCGTGAATAATGATAGTGTTCCATAGCGAACCTCGATGGTATGATTGTCCTACGTGCTTCCACATATTCTTTGAAGTTTCCTTTGTGCTGTAATCGAAGAAGCTGCAGGAAGAGGAGCTCTAATTGGAGAGGGTTGCTCCAGAAACAGAGCTGCGGGTGCTTGCGAAAAAGGTAAAATATCTGAAGTGGTTGTCTCTTTTGCAGACATATGAATCCATATGCGGCAAAAAAGAGCAGCGGCTGCTACATAGCATGCCTGTTGGTTCCACTGTGATCTAGATGTATCAGAGACCCTCTGCAAATTATCAGCTCGATCTTTGGATGGAATATTTGCACTTGCCAAAACAAGCACCGGCCACTTCTCTCAGCCCATGAGGTTGAGCGTCGCCACCTCTATTTAAAAATACCCCCTCTTCCTAATAATAGAACGTACTTATCCTCTCTATACAAGGAAGACCATGACCGTTGCACATTCTTTGCAATAGCATATAGTAGCTGATCACATGTTTCAATTATCATAGAGCCTGTGATTCTGCTGATCAAGAGATTTAGTGATCTGATGTTGTCTTTCTTATGCTCTGTACCGTGTGTATAGTCATACAGGTTTTGTGATATGTAGCGCATGTAGCTGTCTTCGTTTACCTTTGACAGGTGTGGAAGCTTGGACGAAGTGCCCATGTCCGGTTTGGTTTTTCATTTCTGGACCATATTATTGTGATACTTGCTACATGACAAATATTATACTGTGTGCCATTTAGTGCTATTCCTAGTAAGGGTGGTTCAGTACCAGATCCATTGTCCAATCTGGGAATGGTCATGAACGATGGAAGAAATTCTTCAATATCTGGCGATTCTCTGATAAGGTTTTGTATCTTGTAGATCTATAAGAAGCCTTGCGATTCTTCATTGGATCTAGTACTACTTCGGAACTAGCTTCTTGATATATAACACACAATGACTTATCTATGTCTTGGTTTGATGTGCCTGGTAACTCGAGCCTGATTTTCTCTGGAATCATATTAATAAAGCAAAGATATTACCATTTAAATATCACTATTTACCAACATCAATCGCTGAACAGATAAGACATAGACTAATACCGTACATATGTAAACTATTAAAGCTTTACAATTAGCATCAGAATCAGTAGAAATGATGTAGAACTTTATTAGCAACTAGATCATTGACATTTCTGATTTCAAAATCCCATTCTCTTGTACATGGCAGCTGTTGTGCATTTTGAAAACAATGTTGCTGAAAGCTATTGCTATCTTAGCCAGCTTCAGTTCACATCAATACGGTTTCCAAAATACATACCAGCTGTCATATACAAGGGAATGAGATTTATAAATAAGACATTTCAATGGTCTATGTGCTGATAACGATCAACATCCTTTAATATTAGATCATCCGGCATGAAGGGCCAAGTGAGGTTATGACCTGACGGCCGGCCGTCCATCAAATCACGTCTCGTACTTAATGGTTTGACTCATTTAAACCAAATTTTGCTGGAATGATCCTATAGTTGTAGGCTCCAGATGATTTATTCAAAATTTTGATTGGTCAATTTTTCCGGTGGCCGTCTTGGATTTTCCAAAGATTATCCAGAAATCCTCCAATATCAATAGCCCGAAATCTACGAACCTTTGATGGAATAATACTGTGGTGGTAGGCTTCAATGCCCCCAATGATAATTTTGATTGGTGAATTTTTATGGTGACCATTTGGGATTTTCTCAAAGTTTCTGGAAATTAGTTAAAGGCATACTCCTCATTAACAACTTTGCCGATTTCACGCAAACTCGTTTGCAAGGACTCTAGCGTGGTATACGTCAGAACTTATACACATAATTTTATTGGTCATTTCTTTTCACGGCCATCTTGAATTTTCCAAAAACGGGCGGGAAATCATTTTAAAACGCTACTCCTCATTAACCATTTTGGCAATTTAAACCAGACTTGCCCGCCCGGAATGATACTAGCCTGGTAGGTTTCAGAAGTTGTATACAGAATTTTGATTGATTAATTTTGCCCGTGACCATCTGCTTTATATGCCTGTGCAGAAGATATTTGCAAACAGGCGAACTTCTCTGTGAGATGCAACATATACGCATATACCTTCACTAATTTGGGAATTATGATATCTGGATCAATTATGAATGCATATTAAACTATTTTGTTCATAAATCACCTGTTATTGTTTTGTAATTACATTCATATTCACGACCGATATAACCTATAAGAAAAGCACCTTTCTCGGTATAAATGCCAGTCATTTTGAATATCCGCCATTTTGAGCTAGAAACGCCCATTTTACAACTTGTCTCCTCTTATTTTTGGATTCAGCATACTCAAAAACCCTAATGCATCAAATTTCATGCTTTCTGTCAGAAGTGCACTACTTTTGCACGTATTTGCCACACTATCTAGTTACGCTCCACCCACACTTGCTCGTGTTGGGATCGATCGATCCATGAACTCCCTGACTATTAATTTCCAGAAAACTACACAGATAAGCCATACTTATATTAGTGCCTATGGCAGCAGCAGCGCCCAGTCTATTTAGTTTCAAAACATTCAACATAATCTTTCTTAAATAGTAAAGACATACAATTCATACAACAATGCATATTCCGTCTTCAATTATATGATCATGACGTCAGTGATTATGAGGCAATTTTACACGTCACACAGTTAATTAAGACGTCATATGATGGATGGATAGACTGGAAAAGTCTATTGGATTGGAAAATATTGCCACCTTAGACGATTTATTGGTTTCTTTTGGTTGGCAAACAATTAATCTTATTTCTTAGACGTACTATGTAGTATGCTGCGCGTGTATTTAGCAAATCGTAATATAGATACATTTAAATTATGGTCCAGTTCGATTCCATAACCAAAGTTAACGATAGTTAACTCTACACCAAGTGAACGTGAAATAGTTAATGAGCTAGTTAACTATAATCGACCAACCATCCGAGCTCGGTGGCAAATGATAAGCTCGAAATTTGCCGTAGTCCAAAATGGCAGACGCCCCTCCATTGATAACTTATGTAAGTTTGATGTAATTATAGTGGGCCTATTTATATGGTAAATCAATGTTATTAGAGGTGGCGCAATAGGGGCCCGGATTTTCACACCTTTTTCTAATTAGGTGTCAATGACGTCATGATTATTGATTTTGACACCTTTCTTTTCCTTTGATCTCCACCGCCTTTTGAAAAGTTGTGAAAATCCTGCCCCCCCCCATCTCACATGTTTTAATTGGATGTTAGATGTAGAGGCTGTCCATAAGCCCCTCCCTCTCATTAAATCATGTGACTCCTTTCGTCCAATGAGGTGAGCTTAAGGGTAAGTAGCGTAATGATTGATAAGGGTTAATGATGGTGATTAAGAATGATTGACAGGTTACATGTCTGGGCTAGGCTTTTCCTGACTCTCGGAACTCATTCAATAGCAAAAACCTGTCAATCATACTTACGCTATACACCTTGTCAAGCGTCATTACGCTAATTACCCATAAGCTCACCTTATTGGATGACAGGAGTCAGAAAAAAGACGAGTCCAGATATGTAACCTGTCAATCATACTTAATTACCCGCATTATCCCTTGTCCATCAGCATTAAGCTAATTACCATTAAGCTCACCTCATTGGATACCAGGAGGCACGTGACTTAAAGAGGGGGGGGGGGGCTTCGTGATTGAATGAGTTCCCAGAGTCAGGAAAAGCTGTGTCCAGACATGTAACCTGTCAATCATTCTTAATTACACTCATTAACCCATGTCAATCATTATGCTAATTACCCGTAAGCTCGCCTCATTGGATGACAGGCGTCACATGATTTAATGAGGGACGTGGGTGGGGTTGGTGGGGGGGGGTGTGGCTTATGGACATATTCTACATCTAACATCTAACATCCAATCAAAACACGGGAGATAGGGGCCCGGATTTTCATAACCTTTCAAAAGGCAGTGGAGTTCAAAGGAAAAGAAAGGTTTCAAAATCAATAATCATGACGTCTTTGACACCTAATTAGTACAACAAACGAAAAAGGTATGAAAATCCTGGTCCCTACGCCCCACCTCTACTAACCTTCCCAATACCTGGTCCCTTCCCACTTTATTGACTATTGCAACTTTTTAAGGTTTTAGTGTACCACAACTTCCCATTTTCACACCCCATCAAAACCGACATCAGGAAAGTTAAACGAGACTGATACCCGGCTCCCAATATTCTGCAATGTTAATTTAACAAGGAATCGGTTACCAACTAACTATAGTTAACCATCTGTCGTTCGTTTAACGAATAGCCAATGCACGCGATAATTACTCAAACTATCTGACTATTTTTAGCGAATCGAACTTGATCCTTGCTGGTGTAGGAGATGATTAATCATAGTCAAAGCAGAATTAGAATCAGGCTGAAGATATGTAGATATCCGAGTCAGTATTGTTGTTACAATTGGTTAATATGAATGACTTCTTCAAAGGATCAAAGAAATCCACTCTTTATACCTGGAGATCTTTATACTTGTAAAGCATCATTCAAACTCGAGAAGTGGTGATTAACCTTTAAGTGTTACTCCGACATCAAACAATTAGTGGCCGACTTGACAAGCGTGTAATGCGAATATTGTCCATTAAGTATGTCTGTTTTCAAAGAGTTTGTAAATGTTACTGATGACCACGATGATGTGAAGTATCTTAAGATTAACTATGATACTAGATAGACGGAAAAGATGAAGCGTAGCCCTCATTCACTTATCAAGGGTAGTATAGATTACTGCCACTGGTACAAGAGAATTCTACGTAACATTCGTGGTTAATATATATCTTTGTACGGATCTAAAATCTCGGTCGAGTACCTACTGTAGCACAGATCGACCGGACGGATATGAATCATCGCAGCTAAGCTGGGTACGGGGCGACCACTCCGGGTGCGTTCCAAGCACGCCCTCCTGAGTAGGATAGTACACGTGTATAAAGCCCTATGAGAGAGGTTTCGTTAAAGTGGCTAAGTCCGTAAGAACGCGTAGCACGCATGCACGCGCGTCAGAGCTTCCCTGGCAACATGTGTCAGTATTGGAAGAGAGTGTATGCTTATAGTGTACCGAGTTGGTACTAGTGATTTCTTCAAATCACCGTATTCTCGTCGTTCTTGGTAACAATCAGGACCGGAATGAAACGAGTGTTTCAGAACTTCTTACCATTTCGAAATCGGACCAGAAATGGCCGAGTTATCGTTAAATGGCTCACTTAAATTATTTTCAAAATATTGCTTTGACGTCGTAATCGCGTGTCTGTACTAAATGAATAGGGAATGTGCTGATCACGTGATCGCCACGTCACGCTTTCTAGCTGCAAGCTGATTGGCTACTACTCGCCCTCTGATTGGCTGCAGCGTCCTGCCTCTGACATCACGAGTAGTATAAAAGGAGCCAAAAATCAAGAATTGAGAGCACGTTGGAAGCCGACTTGACAGAAAGTTGCTGGACCAGCGCAGTGCTAGAAGTGGGATAACTGTTGACTGATTGTGGTACCTACACCGCAGCAGTGCCCTTCAGAATTGAGATCTCCTGTGCCGGTGAGCCGGTGAGCAGTGTTGAACATCAGCGATAGAATTGTGGAAGCTCTCGGACGGCCATCCGAGGGCAAATTAATTAAATAGAAGAACTCCATATTCTGGAACATGCACAGAGGAGCTTCTCTGCAGATGGGCCTTGCGGGCCCGATGTAATTCTACAGGATGTAGAGGGGAGGTGATTCTTGGTGGATAACTCGCCCGATCTTCCTGATAACGCTGAACAATGGTATCAAACTTCTGCGCAGCATGTTGTGTGTTATACTTAACTTTTAGACCGCAGTCTGGTAGGACTCTGCCCAGTGCTTCGCAATAGCTATGCGACGTATCCAACACGGTGTACTCAGTTTATGTACATGCATATTTAATTACCACTGTAGCCCTCTATGTTACGGGCAACTTTCAAACTACGGTTGCCGGACAGAAACTTTATAACATACTGTGTACGCTAGGCAATACTATACAGCAACATTATATCTGCATCACTACTACCTCCAGCATCAATTTTGCACTGAGGTCACTGATCATGCTCACCATGTTCCAACCTGACATGTGGCCGACTAAACCTGACTATTCTAGCTCGATAGGATAGGTTTAAAGTAGTTAGGGACAATCTCTCCATAAGAAACATTGTTTACACCTCTTTTCTGGCTGTAGTCGATATGTAACACCACCCACCGGCTAGATTGTATAAATTGGCCAATTACTTTAGGGCCTCTTATTAATATAGTGATTGTCTCTTTCTGCGCTCCTCCAGCTGCATGGCTTAATACTTGTCTGGAGTCCCCATTGACACGTTAGCCAGAGCTGACTCTGGGAAACCATTGGGGATTCTGAGCGGTGTTGATTTAGCATACACTCCCCTGTATCTTCGGATACCAGTTAGACTAGAAAAACCTACCAATGTAGGAAGCACTGCGAAAAGATATTATATTATGTAACCCCGGCATCTCTGGGCATTCTGGAACTTAACCCTAATGACAGGTGAAATGTTAATTCCATAACGCACGGGTGATGGACGAGACGCAGATCTCCATCCAACTCTGTATAGTGACTGGGCGAGGTCTTAGAACCCACAACGCCCTCATGGGAAGGTCACTATCGATGGATATCTGTCTCTTAATGCCCATCATAAATACTATTGCGCTTTCTAAATTGCTTATGTGAACTGTAAATTGTCCTAGTGATGTTATATGTGGCTGTGGTGCGATGGTGACCGGATCGTCATGTGATTCGGAAGCCGTCGCTCCGTAACATGTACGCACACACTGTCTTTCGGAGGAAGATGCTATGTGGGCGACTTTTGGGAAGCAGGGCATCTTCGCCAGTTAGACATAGGTGTCAATAGATAGGTAGGAATCCATACCACTTGCGGCCAAAGCCTGGAAACGTATCTGACAACTGAAGGGTAGGTTAGACTTTAGCAGAAGGCCAGCATAAATAAAGCGGCAACTACCAATTCAGTATCTTTGTACCTATATAAGACGGTGACCTATGAATTCTTCGGAACTCATCCGACCCGTCTTCACGTAAACCAGCGTGCATCACATTAATTATGGCTTCACTAGGATTGACCACTGCACGTAGCTTTTTGCTTGAACAAAAGAATGGCCATTTTTTCCAGCCCTTTTCCTCCGCTTCGACGTTGAAGGTATTTTCCTGTGATGGAGGCCCATGTGAGGCACTTTCCTCTCGCAACAATAATATTTTGTATGTGTTAGGGGGTATAATTGGTTTACATTGCGATGCTCCCTTGTGGGGATACCTCTGCGGATTTACGAATATGTGTGGTACCTTCGGCGAGCACACGTAGAAAGAGCACCAGTTGGTTCTTTGTCCTGCATTATTTTGCTCATTTACTAGCAAATGAGTACCATTGTTTGAATAGTCATTTACTTTTAATTATATCATCATGTCCAGACTTTTACTTTTTAGTTAATGGACTAACATACCGGTGGCACGAACAGTTGGGATGAGACCGTGAGGTTCAATCTCGGCGGCAATGGTCTCACGGCCCCACTGGAATGTTATAGTTCTACCGGCTCTAGAAGCCGGTCTTTGTACCTTCTGGAGAGTCACGATACAGGATCCGTAACCCCGCGAACCATAGCTAACCAGCCCTCCCGCGCATCCTGTAAATGTGGTGCAATGGAGTGGAGAAATACAACGGACCAGCGCGTACCCCCGCAGGCTACACTACCATTCCCTAAAGGTATTAACTGAGTTTGCCTTGATAGTCAGTTTACATCCTTCAGATCGCTTCATAATGCTGGACTATTGATCATGTTACTACTCGATTGACGAGCACATCTGAACTTTCCCAGTTTATCTACCCATTGCATGACGTCATAATCAACTACACATCGTGAATGATGATGTCATAATGAATGCCGTCATGAATGGCGTAGGTAAGTTCGTTACGAATGTGTAATTGATAACGTGTAGACTAGGCGTTGTTGTACGAGTTGTACGTCTTTAATATTTAATAAAGATGCTGCTGAATATTTTGAAACTAATTTGATTTGGCGCTGTCGCTGCTATAGGCAGCAACAGCATATGGTGCATATTTTGAAACTAATTTGACATGGCGCGGTTGCTGTTATAGGCAGTAACACACCCAGTCAAATTAGTTTCGAAATAATCAATAGCTTCCCTGTATATGTTTCAGGAAATTGATAGCCAGGCAGTGGGTGGAGCTTAACTCAAGATGGACGGGACATGGCTAAACCTGGAAAGGTCAATTGCCTAACAAGCATATTTCTATTATACAATATAAGTCACATCAACTGACGTCACTTTATCTGAGGTCACATTATCTGTCGTCACATCAAAAGATGTCACATCAACTGATGTTATTTCAATCGACGTCAGATCAACCAACATCGCGTCAACTGACATCACATCAACTGACATAATATCAGCTGCCATCACATCAACTGACGTTACTTTATCTGATGTCACATTATTTGTCATTACATTAGAAGACGTCACATCAACTGATGTTATTTCAGCCGACATAGATGTCACATCAACTAATTAGACACCAACTAACTTTAGACCAACTGACGTCACGTCAACTGACGTCAAATCAACTGCCATGACATCAAAGTATGCCAAATCATCAACTGACGCTATAGCAACTAACGTCATATCAACTGCCATCATATCAACGAATGGCAAATCATGTGATGTCACATCAATTGACGTCATATTAACTGATGTTATTTCAGCCGACATAGATGTCACATCGACTAATTAGACACCAACTAACTTTAGACCAACTGACGTCCGGTCAACTGACGTCAAATAAACTGCCATCACATCAAAGTATCCCAAATCATCAACGGACGTTATAGCGACTAGCGTCATATCAACTGCCATCATATCAACGAATGGCAAATCATGTGATGTCACATCAATTGACGTCATATTGACTGACGTCATACAAACTAACGTTATAATAACTGATGTCACATCAACTGACGTCACATCAGCCGATTATCATATCAACTGACTACATATCTACTGACATCATATTAACTGATGTCGCTTCAGCTGACGTCATATCTACTGACGTCGTATCCACTGACATCACATTTACCATCTTGTGGCGCTTGCCAGAGTTTTGATGGACTATACTGAAGAAAAAAGCCCTGCTGACATTTAACTCTCTGAACTCGAAACGGCAATTTCGAAAAATTATATACAATGCCAGAACTATTCTGTTGAATATTTTAAAGTCAATATGACTGCCGATGGCAGCTGTTTAGTTAACTTTACATATTCAACAATTTCCCTGCATAGATACCTTAAAGTTATCCTGAAGCATTACGATTAGAAAATATTTAGAAAAATTCAGTGACCATCGTCTTCTTCTGAGCCGCCATTTTACTTTGATATTTGCAGGCGCGATTATTTGGTATTCTATTGTTCTCGCTTGTGCCCAATACTCGGTATAAAACCATTCCCGTAATTCTAATGTTAGTCATTGTACTGTTGGCGTTCAAGGTGAGTGGATCTACCTGTATAGCGTGTAGTAAGTGTATAGTAGATCGATTCTAATTGTATATTTTCTATGGCAGATGTGAAAGGTGCTGGCATAGATATTTTTATAACAAGTTGACTGATAATTGTTGCTGGCGATAGCAGTAACAACTTTCATTCAAATTATTTGCGAAATAATCAGCAAAAAATAGTAGCTACCATTTTGATTTGACTGAAAATCGTTGGGGCAACAATTTTCAACCAAATTGTTCTCAAGATAATCAGCGGGATTTCAATGCAGTAACACATTCTGTTATTTCTAGCAATTCGATTGACAGTCATCGCTGACTAAGGCAGCAACAACGTCATCAAATTCTTCTCAGAATAATTAGTGTCGAGCTGTCAATATCGTTAGCAACGTAGCACATCTTAATACAATTAGCTAGGCCTGTGTCATAAACCTAATAGAGATCCGCCTTGAAATATATTTGCATAGATGAGTAGGTCAGCAAAGCACATGCACGAACTGACATGCAGTGACATGCTTACCTACTGACTGAGCAATTTTGAACATATTTCACAACTGATCTTGACAACGTATAAGACACAGGTCTACCGAATTGTACGTACATATTGTAGATATGGGATTGTCGGGTGGGAAGTCATGACCCCGCAGGATGTCTTATAATTTACCTAATTCCCAAAAGAAATTATGTTTTGAAATACCAGGTGAGCTAAAAGTCCAGGTGAGCAAAAGATGGATGCCATAGATGTGCATCAATGATAATTGTTACATACAATTCGGTTAGGATGACGAAGTATACCATGGCTGTGTCGACCACCTGTTGTTGACTAAATATGTCAATCATTGGGAAGGTGGAAAGTCGAGCAAACCGGGTCATCTCTTTGTATGTAGTAGAAACGTACTAATGCTAACTGAATAGGAGGCTGTTTTATAGAGTTATATAACCAGCAGATGGAATTAATAGAATAATATTTTAAATGGATGAATTGATTGGAAAAGATTCTATGGTTCTGAGATGATGTGTATTTGAAAATAGTTTAGATAAAAGTTGTTGCTGTGTAGTCGGCATTCACTTTTATAATACTCAGCAGTTGTTGGTAATCGTAGTTTTGGAAATGATCAATGTATAGTAATCCGTGTTGGGATGAGT